>JBBBDQ010000221.1:4837500-5017500 GCA_037127315.1 Ascarosepion bandense
GAATAATGTGGAGAAGTTTGTCACTAAACTAAGCAGAATCATGCCGATTTTGAAGTTTCATGAAGGCACTGTTGTGAGGACATCACAACGGTACCTTCATGGAGCTTTGAAATCAGCATGACTCTCCACTGTTAAGTGACAAACCTTTTGTTATTAATTCTCTCTCTCTCAATATCAAGCACTTTAAAATAAAAAAACTTGCTTGCCAAAGTATTTTATCAGTAAACTACTAAAAAAAAAAAAATTACAATCTAGGCACTAAGCATTATCACAACTCACCACACACACTCACATACATACATATATATTTTAAAATTTCTAATGCTGCTATTAATAGCAATTGCACTTTAAAATATGTCCTCAAAGCATGTTATTCTCTCTTTGTTGATTTTGTTTTGTTTACTAAATTCGAATCTCAGATTTCTTTCTCTACATTATATAAAACACTCATAATAAAAAGGTTAATTTTTCTACTGTAAGATAAAATTGGCTTAAGTAATTCTGAGCTAAAAAGTTAAGCAATGTTCGAAATGAGTGACTTGGAAATACCACTTTGCAAATAATATCACACCTTTTTTCCTCTCTCTCTCTCTTTTAACTACTCCCCTCCCACTCCTTCATCCCCCACTCCCAAATAAGGCGGTAGTAGTGCATCTAAGCCAATCCCAACTTCAAAATATTCATCTCTTATATTTATTTACTCTTGCTCCTGTTAACCCCCCCCCCTCGTCTGCCATTGGTTAACCATTGTATCCAACTGTTTACTTTTCGCATCAGATGTATACTGACTGACTGCTTCTTGGCAGCAATGTGGAATTCACAGCTTTCTGCAGTTGGTCAAGGAAGGGAATGGTCAGTTGCACTGACCCCTGCCACCATCCCCTCTCTACACGTTTCATCACTGTAACTGTTGTTGTCTACTAAGCTTAGCTTAGTTTTGGCAAAAGCCCATAGGATTTGGGATCACCCAGTGAAGAGTGAAATCAATTAGTGTTGCATTTTGCTGAGCATTATTCTGCATTTTGCTGCTCCTGAGACATTCTGATACATTAAAGAAAAAAATGGGGGTGGGATATATATATATATATATATATATATATATAATAATTTTTTTTTTTTTTTTTGTATGTCATGACTCTGTCTATTTTCAATTTTACTCACCAAATAACATCTTTCAGTAAGAAAACCTGACTAATCCATCACAGACTGAGAAGTACTAAATTTACAATAACTATTTAGAATTAGGAGAAAATTTAGTGTGCATATTACAACTCAAACCCTTACTAATTCATCACAAACCAGGATGGAGCACTGATTTTAAATTAGACATGTAAATTTGGATACAGAAATAAGGTTTAGAATCAAGGGTTTGGAATCTGAGCTGGGGAGCTGACACTTGCCTACAGCCTGACTTTTGATTTATAGGATGTAACATGACTTTTGGAAATACAAAAATGTTTTATAAGCAGAAAAAAAGTGCCCACATTGGACTTTAATTATTTTTGTCAACAAAGAGCTGAAAAATCATCCCTTCCCTGATCTTTGGCTATACATAGTGTTTCAAAAAATATTTCTTCCGGGGGGGGGGGGGGGTTTAATGTATACAAAAATGTTTTTATGATTAAGTATTTAACTGTTTGAAAAATGATTTTTCTCTGTATTTATTTAAACTTCTCATTTTAATTACCCAAAGAAAAAATGCATTTGTGAAGTGTTTATTTATGATAAATGGATGATTTTTACAAGTGTTAGTACTTGATTTGAATTTCCAGCATGGAATTGTTCAAATCAGTTCAATTAAATTCTGAGTGTAAAAAGGATTTATTAAATTAATCTATCAACTGCTCCCTAACCAAATATAGATTTAATTTCTTTTTGTTTGTTTGTGTTTTTTGCACACACACACACACACATGCATTGACTAGTGCTGTCACCTCAGCCATATTATTAAAAAATATTGCCATTAATAAATTTTTGAAGAAAAAAATTATTACCAGCAATACATTTTTGAATACAAAACTAGAAGACATCTTCAGTTTTCTAAAATAAAAAAAAATTTTTCCATCAAAATCTAACTAAATTAATCTTCTCACTAGTATTCACTTATGCGCAAATACCCTTGGGAAAGGTATTAATCCGTCTCTTCTTTCCAGTTATGGGTTAAATAGCAGGACAGATTGGGTTCTATAGCCTTGGTCGGCAACCAGTCTACCGCAGAAAGCAATGGCAACCTACTGCGGGATAATCTTCTGCCCAGTCAGTCATGTCTCTTTCAAGACATGATCACCCAAGTGTGTATCACGTATGGCACTTAACTGACTGACTATAACCGACCATTAAAAAAAAAAGTACCTTAAAACACCATCTTTTTAGTATTAAATAACCCACAGAGATTGATATGCCATTAAACAAAACTGATGACTCTGGTTTGGGGCTTCTATATATTCAGAGATTCTTGATAAAATTCAAAGAATCTGTAATCTTACTTGTACTAACATCTCATTTTCAATCATTTTTGAATGAATATTTTGCTATATCATAGCTTTCCTGAACCTTTTTTTTTTTTTTTTTTTTAAATAA
Source organism: Ascarosepion bandense (assembly GCA_037127315.1). NCBI lineage: Eukaryota > Metazoa > Mollusca > Cephalopoda > Sepiida > Sepiidae > Ascarosepion > Ascarosepion bandense. The sequence goes on from JBBBDQ010000221.1 coordinate 4,840,081, forward strand.
ATAAATATTGTCATGGTAATTGTTCCAATGAACTTTCCTTTATGGTACCAAGACTTTATGAATTTACTAGTACTAGATAGGTAGCTTGATCTCGTCTTTTTCTAGTTGAACTAGCAAAATGTAATGGTAAATTCTATGTTACCACATTCTTCTCTCGTACTTCTCACTTGTGGAACTGTTTTTTGGTATCTTGCTATCCACTCAGGTTTGAGCTTCAAAAATTTAAATGCAATATCAATCGCTATCTTCTGTTTTCTTAATTCTTGTATTGTACTCTCTCCTTAATGTTTTTCCTGTCTCTCATACTCTCTTTCTCACCCTCAGTAAATACTTAGTGACTTTATTGCTTTGCTTGGAGTGAAATGATTAAAATATGCTTCTAAAATTTATCCACAACTAAATCTCTTAAAATGACCCACATCACCTGGTTGGTTTGAGATACCTTCAAGGTTTGGGTCATAGGGACCCAATCACTAATTGTAGTGGTTGATTTCTTTCTCTTGTGTGTGTGTGTGTGTGTGTGTATGTATGTATGTATATATATATATATATACATACACACACACACACACACACACACACACGAGAAAGAAATCAACCACTACAATTAGCAATCCACCTATTATACATAATAGGTGGATATGAATGAATTGAGATATATATATATATCAATTCATTCATATCCACCTATTATGTATAGTCTGTTTTTAAATTATCAGAATTTAGATGTGCTTAAATGTTTTACTGTCTTAATTTTAATGTGAGTTCAGGCAAATAAAACCAAAAATATATATTTTAGTAATTTAATTCATTTTTTTTTTTTAAATTATTGCACGCCTGTTTATTTTAGTTTTCAAATTTTATTTTTATTTATTTATTTATTTATTTTTTTGAAACTATATCAAGAGATTAAATGTTTCACTTTTATACAAACATTTGCTCATATTGACCACCACCTGGTCTTTTTTGCTTTGTATTTAAAAACTTTAGGTGTAAAAATCTTGTACAAGTTTTGAAATGGTAATTATTTTGGTCAGGTTAATTCTTCGACTGTTATTCTTTAATTGTAAATAAGCTTAAAGTTCAAGAGAAATGTTTGGTAAATAGTTGCTTTCAAATTTTATTTCTTTTCGTTTGGTTTTTGTTTGTTTTTATCAGTTTTTAAGTGTTTTAAAAAATATTTTTATATTTAAGATTTATTAATTACAAACATCAGTATCTTCAAATGACTATATGACGGTGATAAAAACTTCCTGGACCACCAACCCATTTCCAAAAATAAAACAAATCAACATATTTATTTTTATTATTTTCTTTAAGGGCTTCTTGGTTATCTGAGAACTTTTCAGCACCTTCCTGTATGTGTAAACACACACATAGCTGTATGTTTTTCAGCATTATATTACAAATATATAACTTATCTTTGTTTATTGTTATTAACTCTTATTTTTGATGTAGTTTGGGTCAAAAGTTTTTCTCATAGTGAAAAATATAAACATTCAATTTTAAGTAATTTTAATTAAAAGCTAATATTAGTTTCATTGATTTCTCTTTCAACTTAATAAATTTATTAATTTTAAAAATCTGTGTTGTTTAGAACTTACAGGCATTTCAATGAAATCATTCTAGAGTGTTTAAATAATCCTAGATAGGTTTTTTTTTTTTTTTCTGAGGCAAAAACCATAAATTATTATATAAATTATAGATTAGTTTTCGGTATTTAATCAAGATAATAATTGGCTTATATATGAGGGTCTTGAAGAATCCTTGGTCTAAATTGCTTTCCAAAATTTGACCAAATTGATAATTTTTTAGATAATTCTTAGTCAAATTGAGAATTTTTTCAGTTCCTGCTTTTCATCCTTGAACATATTTTGAAAAGATTTTTAGAAAGTTCATTACATTTTATTTAATTTTTTTTTTTTTTTTTTTTTTTTTTTTTTTTTTTTTTTTTTTTTTTTTTGTCTGTTTTGGTCTTGTTTAAAGATGAGAAAAAAAATTTGGGGCTGTGCTTCATTAATCTTCAAGACTATTGTGACATTAAAATTTCTTAAGTGAATGTTAACATTTTTCCTTATGTCGAAATGATTATCAAAGTTTTTCTTGTTTTTTCTTGTTTGAGAGATGTTTTAATTATAATATCTCATTCACTCTTTAAATTTTTTTTTTTTTTAAGCATTGATTGTGTAGTCCCTGTCCTCATCCTAATTACAACATTAATTACATTAATTTCTGTTTGTTTTTTTCCATACATTTCTTCATATTTAAAATGCATTCCACTCCCTGAATATTTACTTTTAAAAATGTCATTTTATGTTTAATTTTGTTTTTTCCCTTACTGCATTTTTAAAAGCATTTTTAGTCTGTATTCAACCAGCATCTGTCCAAATATAACTTCATAATCTACAATTATGTTCAAACATTTTAATTCTGTAACTCTACCTTGAGTGCCACTTAGTGCTTTTATTCGATGAACAATAGCATAAAAAAACTATTTTAGTGTTTAATTTTTTTTTTTTCCTAAATGCTTTTGAAAATGGATTTTAAATTGTTTATGAAAATTTTTGGAGGTGATATTTTAATCCTTTTTATTTTTTTTTCAATCTGCATACATAACTTTAATAAATTCAAAGTTATAATATATACAGTTATCAAGTTGAAATCAACTTTTAAAAATATCTATATAAAATGTCTGTTTCTTGTTGAAACTGTTAAACGAGATCATTAACTAAAATTGTTTGCTTTTGATGTTTATCTGCTTAGAGAATTAGTCCATTTTGCAAAATAGATTTTTAAGTGTAACAAAACCTAACACTGACAATAAGCTTTTTTTGGGAGGGGGTCTATCCAAAGAATGTCGTTAATTAGCATTCATTAAACTCTTGAACAGGATCGATGCAAGGGTCTTGTAAGCCCACCCCCCAATGTATGATACTCTACTACATCTCAATTTTTATAAGATGAAATTCATATAAATTTGTAGTTTTATTGTTACGGTAATGAATCATATGTAGTAGGTAAACAATTCAACTACCAAAATTGAAAATAAGTACGATGTATCTAAACAGAAATTCGACATGTCATAGATCATGCAATCTTAAAGCAACAATGTTTTGAGGCACTTTTTAACAACTTGAGATTTTTCTTGTTAAAAATGGAATAATTTTAACACATTCAACATTATGAATAAAAATACTGAATTTTATATAGGTTTTTTCCAAGACTTAGCATAAGCCAAAAAAATTCATAGATTTAGACATCAAAAAACTAATAATGATGTTAAAATCTGATAATTTTTCGTTCTTTAGTAGTCATTTGTGCTAATTTGTAATGTAAATGTAGGTAGAAAAATAAAACAAATCTTGAGTCACAAATCACTGATCGGGGTGGGGGTGGGGAGGCTTAATAAGCATAAAAATCTGGGTAATAGTATATACTCACCAGCTCTGTTTTTGAATAGTGGTTTTGTTATTTGGTATGTAATATGTTCTTATACTTTTCATTCCATGAATCACAACAATATTTCTCTCTCTCAATTCGGATGATGTAAATAATATTTTTTGCTTAATTAGGATTTTACATTGTTTATGCTCAATATTTCTTTTCCTGATCTTCTTTGGGAAAAAACTATTTGCATCTGAGTAAAACAGGTGTTTGTAATACAATGTAATATCTATAAAAATGAAGTAATATTTTCTTCATAAATCTAGTCTGCCTTATCTAATTGTAATTATTGCGAAATGGAAATTTGCTCTTAAATTTTAATATTCTAAATATCCAGGCATCTTGAGATAAATTAACATTTTATTTAATTATTTTTGTTTTTACTTCTGTTGAATTTATTTATTTATTTTGTTTAAAGAAAAATTTTAGAAAAAAATGTTCCTCTAAAGAGTTCTTGTAAATAATCTTTAAAATTAATTTTTTGGCAATCTGGTATTTTTTCTATTTTTCATTATGACACCTTTTAATTTTCAACAATATATATAAAGGGAACTCCTTGTATATCATTAATGACTTCATCAATTCTTCAAGCATGCAATATTTTGTACATACTGATATAAATGCATTGAAAGAATTTATGATACCCTAATCACACACGTGTTTGAGAGAGAGATCAGTCTATTATAAATTTGTGTGTATATATAAGCAAATTGATGTTAGTCTATTTAGCTCTATATGGAAATTTTAAAAAAATATATTTTTTTTTATTTTTTTATTTTTTTTTTATGATGATGTAAGTGATTAATTGATACTAAAATGTTCTAAACTTTAACTAAATTTTAATTTAATTCTTAGTTGTTTCCAAAATCTATCATTTTGGTTAATCTCTGTTCAATAGTCATTATGATATTGTATTGACAGCAGAAAAGAATTAATCAAGTGACTGTCTTTGAATTTCAAATATCATGATCATGCACACACACACACACACACACTCACATGTGATTTATAGAAATATTGCCTCTCAGGAATTTCAAAGACTACCCTTTTTGTAATTGTTCAGTCCACTCATCAGGAGGTTTCAGCAATTGAAAAAAGCAAGGGGCAGAATTTTTTTTTACTAAAATGAAGATTTCTATCTATAACTTGTCTTTTAAATGGCAATTTTTAAATTTTGTCTTAAAAGTTGGCAATTGATCATGTGAATTTCAATTAGAAATGAATAAATTCTTGAAAAACAATGAAATTAGAAATGTCCAATTTCTATTTGATGACATTATTTACATATTCACTTCTGTCGACACCCACCCTTTTTTTGCACCTGCTTTTATAATGCACAAACAAAAGTAAAGTGGTTTTGATGATAAGATGACTAATTTTCATTTAATTAAATCTCATTATCTACTTTTTTCACAACTACATTCCATTGAATTTCTTTTTATTCTATAGATCTTCCCTACCACAACTGAAACCACCTCCCTCTCGCGTTTTATCTTCCCCCCTCTAGCCTCTCGCGTTTTATCTTCCCCCTCCTCTTCCCTCTCTCATTTTATCTTCCCCCTCCTCTTCCCTCTCTCGTTTTATCTTCCCCCTCCCCTCCTTCCCTCCCTCGCGTTTTATCTTCCCCTCCTCTTCCCTCTTGCGTTTTATCTTCCCCTCCTCTTCCCCTCTTGCGTTTTATCTTCCCCTCCTCTTCCCCACTCGCGTTTTATCTTCCTCCTCTTCCCCACTCGTGTTTTATCTTCCTCCTCTTCCCTACTCGCGTTTTATCTCCCCCACCCCTTCCCCTCTCGCGTTTTATCTCCCCCACTTCTTCCCCCCCCCTTGCGTTTTATCCCCCTCCATTGCTGACTAGTTTGTCTTTCTCTTCTCCCTTGCTCTCTCACCCTCTCATTGCTGTTTTCATTCTCTCTTGCTCGCTCATTCTTTTCTCTCTCTCTCTCTCCATCTCTCTTGTCTCTCTCAACCTCTTGTCGCATAATTGTTTTATAAACTTCTGGTTCCTACAACTGTTCCACAATTTACTTGTTTGTAAATTTTTATTATAATTTTTCCCCTTTTTCACTGCATCATTCTTTCTTTCATATCTAAATGACTGATTAAAAAAGGAATTTAGAAAAAGAAATGTAGTTGTTGCAGTTGAATAATCAGGAATGCCATTTTTCTTTGATGAGAAATCTTTGCTCCAGCAACAAAGATTTTTTTTTTTAACTTGACCCATTTACTTTCTTCTCTTGAAACAATGACATTTCTCTTTTTCTCTTGTTTATTGGTCACCAATTTATATCTTTTTTTTAATAGTCTATCATCACTAAAGAAATTACTAAAACCACTTTGATTTACTTTTAACACTATTAAAAAAAGGAAAAAATTTCATGTAAAATTTACCCCTCAAAAAATTGAATCATCTTTGCTTTAACTTGAATTACAATGAACTACAAAGGATAGGAAGTTGTAGAGAGCCATGATTGCCCATATCCTGAGAGGGTATGACAAACAGAAGAATAAACATTTTTACATACTAATATTTTCTGCCTAGATTACCCCACTGGTTTCTTTTTTCTGACAAGCTTTTTCCCTGGTACCTCGGCCCTGTGAATTCAAGTGTGCTACTGGACCGGCAATTAGGTCTCACTCTTTTATGGTTGAAATAGTTAACTGTAACTGCAATTTCTACCTGAACAGTTTCTTTTCCTGCATTTCCTGCATGTAGAACTTTCTTCGGAGTTGAACCTAATAATTTCAATCAGCACAAATTTAAAGGCAACATCAATTGCCGTCTTCTGTCATGAATCTTGTTTATCTTTTGTTCTTTGCTCGATCCTCATCTACGTCCCATACATTTGCCATTAAAAATAGTTTAATATAACTGTCACTACTACTCAGTTTTTTTTTCTTGCACTTCCCACCTGTGAAACTCCTTCCGTTTACTTGCTTCCATGATAGCTACAATCTCCAAAAATATAAATGCAATGTCAATTGCCATCTTCTTGAATCCTGTCCATCTTTTATCTTTTTTCAATACCTCTGTACCCAGTCTTTTCTTTCACTGTACCTTTATGCACACTGGTGGTGGTCCAACCTTGCTTGAGGTGAAATGATTTAAAAAAAAAAAATGCAGTTCTTAATATATTTCATTACTGGCCAGTATCATACTCTTGTATCTTACTGAATGCTATATATCAGGGGCTGGCAACCTACCGTACGTGTGCTGCACACCAAGCAATTTCCAGAACCAATAACTACTTGAATGCAAAGAAGATATTTAGATGTTCAAAACTCCTTGCTCATTCAACTCCTTGCTTGTTTCACCTAAGAGCTGGTTTACTAAGTGCTGCTTAGATGTGGTACAAGGCCAGTGTTATGGGGTACCCAGTGAGGATCAAACTCGCTACTCAGTTGTAATAGGTTCTAGTGAGACAAGCTTGCTAACCATTACACTACATCAGGGTGCCCTTCACCTACTAAGAGCACTGCTAATAAGGACACAAACTTGAACTGTTTCTCCTGAGATCTTTCATCTGTTTGAAGAAAATTGCTTTTGCTCTTCATTTGGCTTTTAATTCAACTTATTCCTGTGAGCAAATTTTTTCTTACATGGAAGCAGTGTTAAGTCCACAACAAAGTTGCCTAACACCTGAACATTTAAAAAAATTGTTTAAAAACTGAAAGTATCTTGCTGATATTGAGCAATTGGCAAAAAGAAAGTAAAGGCTAGTCTCTAATTAATAATAAAAACTTTAAAAAAAATTTTAAAAACATTTTATTTATATCAATGTGGTTTACATATTGTATATTTACTATAAAATATATTATAGAATAGGTATATTGACCTTGACTTATTTAAATAATAAGTCGGCACATAGTTAGCAAAAGGTTGTTGACTCCAGCTATATAAAGTTAAAAAAAACTTGACATGAATTGTTTCTATATATCTGTTTAGAAATGTGACTGGTTAAGGGTGATATCATCTTGGACAGGTTATAAAATTAAAATAATATTGAAAAAAAAAAATGTTTTGATTGTTGTAGACTTGAGGTCTAGTTTTCAGTTTCTGTCTAAATCCAATTTTTGTAACTTTTTTTTTTTTAAATAATCCATGTGATTCAAGCTCTAGCTTTTCTTTCAGATAAAATATATTTTGATGGTGTCCTTGTGATCAAGCAATACTTCTGATTTGTGTGTTTCTTTTCCTTGATGCAAATGTTTAACTTGCTAAAAATAAAAATTATTATTATTCACAACTGATTATCAAACAAATGATGCAACCTTAATATCTAATCTCAAACATTTTTGTGGATATTCTTGTGCCCCAAAATTCCAATTTATATAATACTTTCTTTATATAAAATCCATCCCACTTTAACTTTTTGTTGGAGCATAATTTCTGTTTTATATAAAAAAAATGGTTCAACAATATTTTTGTTTCTCTTTTAAATGCAATTTTCTTAAAATTGTTGTGAATATTTTCTAAACACTTGGTTCCAAACAATGCCCTGAGTATGTTTATACATAGTAATGGGTCCGTTTTGATATAGTTTGGTTTCAGAAAAGTATATTTTGCATATATTGTGTACTTGTGTATTTCTGCTCAGTTTTTTTTACTTCTTGGTCACATGATTATTCTAATGACCAGATCTTGTGATAAAACTTATTCTACATAATCTTCTCTCTTTTGCATATGTTTGTGTGTAATGATGCTATTTTGTTTTTGTACAATTTTTGATAGCTGGTGTTTTATTATTTCCTATTTTCATGTTTGTATATAAATACCTCCAAACGATGATTAGTCATGTGCCAAAACTTTTATTTGGTTTTCTATATCCAAAAATTCTCACTAACTTAAGTGTTTTCTTTTGTTACTCTCTCTCTCTCTCTCTCTCTCTCTCTCTCTTTTTTTTTTTTTTGCTACCTGTACTTCATATTGTTTAATTAAGAAAGGGATCTTGGTTATTATCAATCTTTCATAGTGTGTGTGCGTGCACACATAAAATACCTAAAATCTGTAATAACCTCATTGGTTGCTTAGAACTTATAAAATTAAGCATTTTTTTGTTCCATGAAATTTTAGGCTTGTATCGCTGCTTTTCTCTCTCAATGCCTTCTGAAAGTCCAACACTCTACCCTCTCGATGTATCATATGTAAAGAAAGGCTAAAGAACATATTGACCAAGGCTTACATTAAAAAAAAAATCCACAAATCTTAGAATAATCCAAGTGGCTTGAATTGAACTTTTGGCTAAAAATAGGGACATCAGATGATTATTCTTTTTCTCGTAAAAATTATAGCAAGGAGAAAATAACTTTCTCAAAAAACATTTAACGTTTACAATTGGTACATTCCCTCCCACCACCTCTTTCTTATTCATGTCAGCCATTTTCTTCATATTTAATTCTTTGTTTAGTAAAAGTTGTTTAAGATTTTTTTTATTGCTTAATTCTTTGATTTGCATATTCTGCAACACCCCTTTCTTGCAGTGTCTCTCTTTCTTTTGCTGACTACCCCTCCTTCACTTGCTCTCTCTTTCTCTCACACTAGCTCACTTGCTCCCTTCCTCTCTCTCTCACTCTCTCTCTCTCTCTCTATATATATATATATATATATATATGGCTCTTGTTTGGTCTCTCTCTCTCTCTCTCCATATATAGTTTGGTTTCAGCAAAGTATTTTGATGTGCATTGTGGTGCAGTGGATATCAGCTTGAAACTAGAAATCGGGGGAGCCAAGTTCAAATTCCAGTTGAATTCCATGCATTCACTTTTGCACAAATACCCTTGAGAAAGGTATTAATCTGTCTCTTCCCTCCAGTTATGGGATAAATAATAAGATGGATTGAATTTTATAGTTTTGGCTGGCAACCTACTGCAGGATAATCTTATACCCAGTCAGTCATGTCTCTTTTGAGACATGATCGCCCAAAGCGTGTATCACATATAGCACTTAACTGACTGATTTTAATGATATTGTGTACTTGTGTATTTCTGCTAATAGTTTTTATTTTTTTACTTTTTGGTCAGATGATTGTTCTAATGATCAGATCTTGATAGAAAACTTAATCAAAATCTTCTCTCGTCCTTTGCATGTGTTTCTGTATAATGATTCTGTTTTGTACTATTTTTGATAGCCAGTATTCTATAATTTCTTATTTTCATGTTTGTATATAAATCTACCCCCCCCACTCCTTTCCTCCAACAATGATTAGCCTTGTTAACAACACTTCGTGATATTAAAGGGTTCGGCAAGGAATGAGGTTTGGGTTTGTCTGTATAAAAATGGCTGCGAAAAGTAAGCTTTCCGTGGAAATTACTTCCAACCTTTTCTTCTTTTTCTTTATCTCCACCGTTTATTTCTTAGCATCTTCCCCACCACCAACCCTCCTGCCAAACGTGCAAGTCCCACTCCCCTCCACACTTCAAGTGGCCGAAAAAGGTAATGAACTTATGAAACGAGGAAGCAATTTTCAGTGTATTTGGAGACTGGAGTTCCTGCCACAATCGGCCATCGGTAGCGCCAGGAACAATGGCCAGGAAATGAGAAACAGGAATCAGCCGACCACCGTTGACTTGTAGCTCAGTTCTTATCTCTAAGACCTCTACTGATTCTCAGACAATATTGCCTTTCTCTGCAGAATTTGCTCTTGGTTAATAAGCACTATAGCAACATTGCCGTTTCCTTTTTCTCCCCTTCTTGGAGAATAATCAGGAGAATGGAAGACGGACGCCTTTCTTTTCACTGGAGATTGTGTGTGTACTAGTGAGAATTTTTTTTTCTTTTTAATATGAATTAATAATGCATGTGTCTATATGAGGTGATAATTGTTTGTTGGTATAACTTTGCAAAAATTGTGTGTGTGTAATACATATGTACACACGTACCAAATTTTACCCATGTCATCAAGACTGATGTTTTGCTAACATCTTTACTATTATTTTGTTTCTGAGCTTTTAAATATGTATATATATATTTTTTTATTGTTGTACTCTGCTCTTTCATAGAACTGTCTGCTATTAACTTAACCAAGATGTTCTCACCTGATACTGTTGGTGCAAGGGAAATAACTCTACCACTGTAAAATGTTACAGATACTAAATACATGGAAAATTTCTTTTAAAAAAAAAAATTAACACATATCCATAATACATATACAAGAAACAAAAGTAACACTTTTTTTTTTTCTTTTTTTTTAATGTTCAATATCTAATCAGATGTAATTGTTTGTGATATGGCAGTAGAGGTTGAGCCTTTCCACCAATAACCCATTGTTTTTCATTTTTATTTGTTTTGCTTTGTTACAAAGTGTAGCTGAGTAACAGTTTTGAAAAATAGTGCCTGATATAAAACTGCATCTCAATCAGAGGTATGTAATGGACTATTTCCTAGCAGAAGAAAAATTGTGCCTATTCACATTCCTATTGGAATTTTTGTGATGTGAAAAATTCTACAGTAGTTTTTCAAATTTTTATTGCTGTTTTGGTTGTTATAGTCACAAACATGAAAAAAGGACTGAGGATGATGTACTCTGATAAATTGAATAAAGCGTTTAGTTCAAAATTTCTTAAAGCTTACTGGGTACACTCAACCAGAAACTATGTCTGCTCAGCATAGCTACAGTATAAACCTTGACTTTGTGAATGTTGAAAAAAAAATGTGCTTGAGCAGGCATCTGCATCAGGGATTAGCTAAAAACTCTAGTAGATGTATGTTCTTGGAAATATACATATAAAATTAGTTTATCTGTACATGTATTTGTGTGTGTGTGTATGATAAATAAATGCACATATACATTCAGTGTGAGTGTAGGTGTCACTTTTAAGTGTGTATCCCTGCCTTTAATCATTTCACCCCCAAGCAAAGTGAGACTGCTGCAAGTGCACACGGGAATTACAGTGAAAGAAAAGACTGGGTACAGTGAGTATTGAAGAAAAAAAAGCAAAAAAATGGTGGAAAAATTAAATAAAAAAAAAATTAAAAAATTAAAAAAATTAAAATCTTCCTTGTCAGTTGTTGCAATGAAACATACTTAAAAGAAAGATTGCTGCTGATATATATATATATATATATATATATATATATATATATATATTCATGACCTCTGTGTATCTTCTCAAGACCATTTTGCAAAAATATTTGTGTTAAGGTTTAAAGAACTAATAGAATTTGACTGACTTGTCTGCAGATGGTTTCTAAAATTGCACTGACCAAAGAAAAAAAAAAAAAAAGAAAGAAATTTGAGTGTATAAGGAAAAGGGAAACAAAAAAAACACTTGAACTTGCAAAATCAAGATGCCCGCTCATGGACTTGTACTTGAATTAATCTTATTTCTATGAATGTTTGTTAAAATTTGGTGTCTTTACTTGTTAAGATCCAACATTAAAATCCGTCCAGTATAAATGTATTTCTTTTTGTGTCTTTTTAGATATGTTTTGCATGTGTATCCTGCTTGCTTTTCTTTTTTGAGGATGGGGGTATGATTTAGGAATCAAGTTAATAAGAGATGACAAATGGACAGTCTTGTTTACTTTTTTCTGTGAGATGGGCTGGGTGAGGACATCATCATAGCTTGCTATGAGATCTTTTGAAGGCATCAGGAGGCAAATAAGTTGTATTTGTTCTGCTTCTGTCAAAATTTTGGTGTCCGTTTTCCCTTTTGTGAGTAGTGTAGCCTCTGCATTATGCTCTTTTTCTCTTCTCTCTCTCTTTTTCTATTCTCTTCTCACTCTTTTTCTACTCTCTCTCTCTCTCTTGTTTCTACTCACTTTCTCTCTTCTTCCTTGCTTTCTCTCAGAATTTCCCTGTCTGTCTTTGTCTGTTTATAAAAATGTCTTAAAAATTTTCTTTATGTCAAGCTGAGAACTTTTCAGCACCTTTCTAAGTATTTACATCTAAACCCCCTCCCCCGTAACAATCATGTTTCTTTCTTTATCAGTTCTCTCTCTCTCTCTCTCTCATGATTTGCATCTTTCCTCTTTTTTAGTTTTGTTTTTTTTTTTTTTTAACTTCTTACATGGAACCTCTCTTGTAATTCCCCTCCCCATTTTCAAGTGCCTTACTGCATCCGGATTGACAAATCTGTTGCTTCCTCCTCTTGAAACAAATGCAGCAGGTGTTGTCCAACTGTCCTCCCTTTTACGTTCATCTTTGCAGATACTATAAAATGGCACTGACCAAAATGAAAGCCATTTTATTCACATTTTTTTTTCTTTTTTCCCCTTATCCAGTCTTGGAAAATCTTGGTTCACCTAGAATTTTTCCCTTTTTTATTTTGTTGTTTTATTATTATACAACTTTGACAACAAATATATTTTATGGTGCTTGGTGGTTGATAACTTTTGAATATATCAGAATGGATTGATTTTCAACTTTTGATGCTGGGTTAGTTACTCCTTGACAACAAATTATTTAAAAGTGAAAAACTTAATAGATTTGAAAATGATTTTATAATTCAGAACGGAATCTATTAGATGATGGTTTTGGAAAGTTTTTTTAAGCATTATTCAAACAATTGAACCTTTCATTTTTCGAACAGGTTTTCACCCTATATATATTTTATTTTAAATAAACATTTTATTTATGACTATTTTGATGCTAAAATCTGAAGGTTTATTGGAATAGAAAACGATACCTTCCAAAAGCTAACGTATTAAGAAAAAGGAAAATTTAATAAAAAAAAAACAGTCAACATTGCTGAACTGTTATGTAATATCAGTCCTCCTATATAGTAGTAAATTTTGGACATACTTCTTGGACGAAGAGGGGATTTGAAGCAACAGAAATGTGATTTTACAGAAGGATGTCAAGAATGCCATGGATAGTTTGTGATTGATGAGGAAGTTTTAACAAAAAGGACACTTGAACTGAGAATTTGAGTTGAAATTTCTGATACATACAAAAAGGTTTATGGCAAGAGAACCATAAGAAAACCACGAGTAACAAGCTTATGTAAATGGATAGCAGGACAAGCATAGTAAGGAGACAGTGCTACAAAGGATAGGAAGTTATGGAGACCCATTATCTCTTACATTTTGATGGGACATGTATCAAAATGAATATTTTAATGTGATTTAAGGAACCATTTTTTGGATAATCAATTTTGGGATTAGAAACTTTGCTCTTAGAATTTCTCTTAATCTATAATTAAAATTTTTTTTTTTATTAGGAAACTATAAGCTCAAATGAAAATCAAATTCAGTCCTCATATTACCTTTACCTGGAGGATAGTGTGTTAGGGTGCAATGGATATCGGCTCAGAATGAGAAACCGGGAAGCCGAGTTCAAATTCCAGTTGAATCCATTGTATTCACTTACGTGCAAATACCCTTGGGAAAGGTATTACTCCGTCTCTTCCTTCCAGTTATGGATTAAATAGCAGGACAGACTGGGTTCTATAGCCTTGGTCGGCAACCACTCTACCGCAGAAAGCAATGGCAACCTACTGCGGGATAATCTTCTGCCCAGTCAGTCATGTCTCTTTCTAGACATGATCACCCAAGCGTGTATCACGTATGGCACTTAACTGACTGATTATCTTTTAATGTTAAATTTAGACTTATATTATACCATCACCAGTTCAGTTTTTAGCTGTGATTTTTTTTTTTTAATTTTTAATTTTTTTAAATCTAAATAATGACCACTTTATTTGTAGATGAGGTTCTGCTTAAAGAGCTATGACTTTCCTATCCTTTTAAAGGTTTATCTATATTCGTAGAATTTCCCCAGGCCATGAATTTTAATATTATTTTCATTTTATATCTTTAATGTTGTTAATTTCACTTCTGAGTGAACAGAAATTAATTTTTCTCTCATTAATTTTTATTTAATCTTTGTTTAATTCTAATAACCCTCACCAACTCACGAGCCATTGGATCTTGCCACACAAGAAATGGCTACTTTTCTAGTATTGATTATCTTTAGTAAATTTTCTCTTAAAAGATGTTTTCACCTCTTTATTTTTATTTTTTTTAATAAATATATTTATTTATGGGTCCCAATGGAAGTTGACAATGTTTTTATTTTATCATTTGTCTACAGAGGAAAAAGAAACCATTACTTAATGGTCTTATCAAGTGTTAGTACCTATTGACCAAGTTAATTTTAACAGTAAAGGCTGTCATAAATTATTTATGGCCCTATGAGTTCATATATGCATGCACATTGTGTGTGCAAATCTTTCTTAGTAGTATTAGTACATATTTGTTTACTAATTCCTTAACTAATTTGAAAATGATTATGGAAGAAAGAAAAGCCATATTAAATTAAATCAAGTAATTTTTTGTTGTTAGCAATGTTGTGGCTGCTTCATTCTACAGCCTTCTTCTGGAAAAGACTGTTCATTTTAATTTCTTCTTCCCAGAGGCAATTGACCAAAATTTTTGCAAATGGTGCTTGCACAATTGGATTTCTTTTGTAGATTTCTTTTGTTATCAAAAACTTCAGCTGACTCTTTCTCCAGCCTTCTTCAGGTATAGAAGTTGCCCTTAGTCAAGCTCATTGAGTCAGTGCAAATGATACTTGCCTTAGCTGTATAATATGTGCTTTGCCTGGGTTACATATTTTCTGGTATACAATCCTGAAAAGTAAGGAGGCCTGCCCCTACCTTCCCTTCGCACAGTGGCACAGAAAATAAATGGTGGCAAATACACTGTAAACTCACTTTATTTGGAAAAAAAAATAGATACCCTCTCTCATTTTCTTTTAGATTGTACATTTGAAGATGGCTATAAATGAAATGAAATGTTTTACTGAATGCAACACCAAAAATGAGTTCAAGAGTTTGGAATGGTGCCTCAATATATTGAGGTAATTTGTCTGAATATTTGTTTACTAGGCCATTTTTTTAATTAAAAAAAAAAAAATTGACCTTGAAACTACAATATATTGTCATAATTAAAATTTGTTTCTAAAATGAACGTGTACTAACCAATTTTTTCTAAAATAAAATTTTATTTTTTATTTTAGTTCTTTTTTTTTTTTTTTTTTTTTTTAAACAATTTTGTCTCATTTTCTGCCATAATTTAAATTGCTGTATCTGATGTGAAATTTATCCAAAGCTACACTTGAACCCATCTTTGTGTGTGTTTATAAAGAACCGTGTCCAGATTAATGCTAAGCTCGTATTGTAATGTGTGTATTTATTTGTTTTGGGGCTTTGTTTTCATTTATATTTTTCTAAATTTTATTAAGTCAGCTCCTTTCATGCATAAATCATCTGTTCTGATCACAAAACCTTTATAAACCTTCCGCTTCGTTTGCACTTGAGCCCTTTTTTTTTTTTTTTTTTTTTTTTTTTAACTCCCGCCCATCTTTGTTTTCCACCCTGTCAAGATTGACTGGGTCTGGCGGGCTAATGGTGGGGGGGGGATGGAGAGTTTGTTTGTGTGGGAGGGGGGAGAATACATAGCACCCCTTTCTCTTACTTCTACTCTCATCACTACCAACCTCAACCCATGATTTTTTTTTTCCCCCCCATAGATGACAGGGTGGGGGGGGGGATTTATATAAAGACAAACGCAGTATGTGTCCTTTGCAAATGACAATGCACCCCCTTCTTGTAGTGCCCTAATCTTTTGCACCCAGTTCTACTCCCCCTGCCATGAAATAATTAACCCTCTTCGTCGTTTCATCCAAATTTACATGTATATGCATGCACACGCACACACGTGTGTGTGTGTACAGACACACATATATATATATATATATATATATATGTGTGTGATTCTGTAGTGATGCCTGTATTTGAGTAAATGCTTTTTTTTTTTTTTTTTTCAAAACACTATTTTAGTACTGGTCTGCGTACACAAAATAAACATTGTTTAAAATAAAATAAAAAAATAAATATATATATCATCCACTCAAATAGGAATAAAAAGTTTGAGGTAATAAGAATGTTGGATTAAAAAGTAAATGCATTAATTCTTTCATGGATATATATATATATATATATATATATATATATATATATATAAGGTTTTGGTCATAATTAAATTAGACCAGTACACAGTTGTATTAAAGTGTTCAATATGTTTATATTGTAGAACTTTCGAATATTTTTCATTTGGAAATGAGTTTTCTGTAACCTAGGTTTCAACCTTTCAGTATCTTCAGGTAATTTACGATAATTGACTTTACCGTTTTTCAAATGCTTGAACAGGGATTTTTTACGAACATGTGACTAAAATTTTCAAACAACTAAAAAATTTTTAATATATATATAATTTATTTTTATTTTTTTAATAATCATTTCATCTCGAACAAAGTAGAAATGCCACTGATGCACAGGAGGGGTTACAGTGAAAGAAAAACAAAGGTACTGGTGATGTCGAAGAAAAGATCAGAGTTGGATGGGAATCAGGTAGATAAAAGATGGCAATTCACATTGTATTTAAACTTTTAGAGATTGTAGTTATCAGGTAAGAAAGTAAATGGAAGTGAGTTCCACGAACGGGAAGTGCGAGAAAAACTCTTAGGGTAGAAGAGAAGGTGACATTTAACTATTTTGATGGAATTTTGTGGAACCTAGATGTCAATCTAGTAGCCCAAGTAAATACATGTGGTCAGGAACTAGGGAAAATGCTTGTCAGAGCAGTCACCATAAAAATTTTGTAGAAAAGACAGAGGGAAGCTGTATCATGGTGAGAAAGTGATTGAAGGCAGCTGCTATTTTAAATTCTTTTGAAAACCTTCAAAAGTTTGGTTAAATTTTTTTTTCTTTTTTGCATCAGCAGATGGATGGACCAAAGTTTAGTATGGATAATTTTAGCATCTTTTTTTTTTTTTTTACAAAGAAACAAAAACAATTTTAGAAATTCTTGCAAAAATTAAATAATTGTAGTATCTTAAACTTTTAGGATTTATTTACATATGAATGAAATTATTCTGGGAATCTTTTTTTAGACTCATTTCACACCAAGCCATGCAGAAATGCCACTGGTGCACGGGGGGGGGGGTCTACGGTGAAAGAAAAGAGTGCAGGTGATGTTGAAGAAAAGATAAGAGATGGATGGGAATCGAGTAGATAAAAACTGGCTAATGACATTGCATTTAAACTTTTAGAGATTATAGCTATCAGGGAAGTAAGCAAATAGAATGGAGTTCCACAAATGGAAATGTGAGAAAAGACTATTAGAATTGAAGAGACGGTTACATTTAACTATTTTGATGGTAAAAAGGTGGGACCTAGATGCCAATCTAGTGGCATCAGTTAATACATGTGGTCAGGGTACCAGGGGAGAGAAAAATACTCCTCAGAGCAGTTGCCATGAAAATACTTGTAGAAAAGACAGAAGGAAGCCACATCACATCAAGGTAGGCTGCCAAGTCAGGATTGATTATATTGGATTTTGTCAAGAACCTCAAGATAAATAGCAGGAACACCTGATCAGATATGTTTACAGAATTTTATTAAATATGTTACAAAATGGATTAACTCTGACATATTTTTAACTTATTTACTTAAACATTATTTTTAATGGATACTTGTAATTGAGTAGATATTGTTTTTTATAATTAAACAGTATGTTTATTTATATCTACCATCCTGAATAATAGGAAAATATGCATTCACCGTCAGGATTTGAACTTATGTGTCCTAGGGAAAACCGTCAGTTGATTCTGACGTGTCTTAGACTGCTCAACCAGGAAAGACTTACAAAGTCAAACAATGCTTGAAATAATGCTTTTAAACACATTTTCTTGATTTTTTTTTTTTTTTTTTAAGAATTCATATCTGCTTTTATTTTCTTTGAAAATTCAAGAAAATGTGTGTTTAAAAGCATTATTTTGGGCTTTGTTTGATTATAAGTCTTTCATGGTCAAATCAATTGACCATTTCCCCTAGAGGAAGCAGGTTCAAATTCTGCCAGTAGATATAGATATACTGTTTAATTATAAAAAATAAAACAGTATCTAATGAAATATGAGTATTCATTAAAGAAAATGTTTATATATATATATATATATATATATATATATATATATATATATATATAGGAAATTATGTCAGATTGTAAAATATCACATGGTTTAATTTAATTTAGAATATTAATATATAGTGTGTGTGTGTGTGTGCAGCATAATAAACCCTAGTATTATTAATTTTACACTTGAACTCCTTTTGACTGATGTAACTCCTGCTCCCTTCTACATAATGTGTATGTAGATTTATACATTTGGTTGCAAATTTACAAGTGTGCACTACATTTAAAATTGATTTCAGACACACACACGCACACACTTTTTCAATGTTATCCTGAACCTGGAAAATTATAGGAAAAAAATATGAAAAAGAACAAAAAAAAAAAAAAAAAAAGTTGAATTTTCATGTGATCATCGTCCCAGGCTCAGTAAATCTGTTGCATGACACATTTTTAGCTGAATCTTGGTCTGAAATGTTCATTGTATAATGCTTGATCTGTGCAGTTAGCCAGTGAATTTTTAAAAATAAATGCATTGTTTATAAATTGAGCTTCTGCTGGGACCCATCTCAACTTGATTTACCCTTTGTACTTTGATAGATAATGCTACGACAGGGATGAGAATAGAAGTTTGGATGTGATTCTTTGTGGACTTAAAAAAAATGTCTTTATCCATACCAAATATAATTCTCAAATTAAAAATCATATCTTAACTTAATTTGCTATTTACAAAAACTATCTATCTTTAATGTTGTATTCATATGCCAATACAAATAAGGACAATAGTCTAAACAATGTAAATAATTACTATACCTCATCTCAGAAATATAAATAGATCCTGAAGAAGGCCAAAGTGTACAACCGAAATTCTATGAATATGACAATAGACGAATACCACAGTCTGAACAGTGTAAATAGTTATACCTCATCTCAGAAATACAGACAAAAGCTATCCAATTTTACTTGTTGTGGGGAGGGTTGTCTAGAAAAAGTAAAATCAATTGAAATTTATCAAAGAAAATTTGTGATTTTCTTTTAATTTCTCTTTGAATTTTCGGGATGAATATCCTCATCTTTATTATCTAATGTTTCGGTCATTCATTGTGCCCTCCGACCTTCATCAGATCCTTGTTGATTCAGGTAACCATAAGGGAATTTAAAACTGAACATTTTATTTCACGGACTTTCTGCTGACCATGTCATCTATATTTTAATACTGCTTGGTTATTACTACTGAGGTTTTTATTAAGTCAATGTTTCAACTGCCTGGCTCAAGTATTTACTGTGTTACCAAATTCACAAACCAATGAGACCTTAACTTAATGGATTATTATCCTGACTGACAAGTACCTGAAAAAGCTGGAGAGCAAAATGACCGAAACTTTTGTATTAATAATAAAAATGGTGACAATAATCCACTTGTAAATAATGTCTATTCTGATTTCAATTCGAAGTTATAGAAATTGATTTTCCTGGAATTTCTGATTTGTGAGATGTTTGATGCATTTTAGGGAAAATACTGCTTTCATTTTACTTGATTAATTCAGGGAGACTTTCAAATGACAACAAAACCATAGTTTGTTTTTTTTAAAATTTATTTTTATTTATTTATTTTTTACTTTAATTTTTTTTTATATGAAGGCGGAACAATAATTCTATAGCCTGATAGTCATGAGGTTTTTGATCTCATACTGTTTTCAGTTTGTGATTTAAATACATTGACCAAGAATGAAACTTGATAATTTTTTTTTTTTTTTTTTTTAGTTTCAAACCATTGGGCACTTTCTATGTAGTTTAATCATGTTCTCACTAGATCAATAAGAACTGAATAGATAACTTGATCTTCACTGTATGCTCAATATTTTTGGCCTCATGCCATATCTGGGTTTACCTTGACTAAAGAAAGATACATTATACAAACCCACAAATTATGTCACTTAGCTGATTGATGTTACTTTCAGTTTTCCGATTCTAGGGTTTTGTAGATGGACCACTCGTCAGGGGATGTCAACAATTAATTGCTTATACTTGATTTTTCTTTATATCAACTTTCCATAATGTTTGCACAGTCGTGCCTAAAGTATAGGATATATATATATATATATATATATATATATATATATATATAATAATAATGAGTAACAACAAAAAAAGAAAAAATGTACGTTATGTACTTTGCCCCCTAGAAATAATGTCCTTAAAAAAAAATTAAAAAAAAACCCAAAAAACTAGTACACAATGTTTTACTCCTGGTAAAGTAATCTGAAGTTCCTTCCAGAAATGAAATTCGTTACATGTGACTTTTAATTTTACTTTTAAGTTTTTTGCTCATTCGTTTACCCACAACAGATACATCTGCAACTCATTGCCAAAATACAAACTCTCCATTATTGCAAATATTTTGCTTCATTTAAAAGTAAATCTTATAAGTTCATTTTGTCTGCTCTTTTAATTAGGCCATTTATTCTTTAATTACTAAATTATGAAGTTTAAGGAAATAAACTTCACAATGATTAGTGACCAAAAAGTATGTACTTTATTTTTAATATCGTGTGTGGTGCAAATACATATAAAAATTGGAACACTAGATTTTAAGCTGAATTCATTTTTTTTTTTAATGACTAGTTTGTATTTGGTTATCAGTGACAAATGTGTGACTGCGTGTGTGTCACTCGCCGCCTTCTCTCTCTCCCTCTCCTAACTTTTAGTCCCTCAGTCTCTCTCTGCTTTTCTCGCTCTCCCCGACTTTCTTGAAGGTTAAATTTGTTAACCTTTGATGCTAACAATTTTTTTTATTTTTGTTTTATTAAGATGTTTATTATTTATAATTTTAATATATTGAGCAATGTTTTTGTCCACTCCAACAGGAACCTAAAATGCACACACGTGCATAGGTCTATCTGCCTCTCTCTCTCAACGTGTGTGTGTGTGTGTGTGTGTGTAACAGGTTGGCAATAAAATCAGTACTAACAATAACAAGGCAAAGCTATTAATCAACAGTCCATTAATTTAAAAAAATGTTTCTGGTTAATTCTGGTAAATAACAATAAAATGCCATGGTAAATTTAAATTAATTACCGTTACTGTTTGAACTTCAATTCTGATGTGCTTTTTAAAGTAACTTATAGTGACGTTTCATACCACCTTGTATAACTCTTTTCACAGGGAACACCGTTACTACACTCTGATCCTTGGCAGAAATACCTGTTATGCTAAACTTAGATATTCGCCAAAGATGTTGTAATAATATGCAAGAAAATTATAAATAACGACTACTACTTTTACTGTTTTTCCGTTTTACTCCCTCCCCCGGTGGTTAACGAACTTAGTTGTCCACCTGAAGGTATTTTCTAACTAGGCCCCGTTTGTAAGGTTTTCGTTCATTGTTGGTGTGTGTGTGTGTGTGTGTTTTCCTCAAACCCTTTTACCATGTTAAGTATTTATTTGACTGCTGTATTCTTAAACTGCGTGTCATGATGGGTATAGGTTCCTCAGTATCATTTTGTTGTCACGGTGTTTTCTCCGTCAACAATAATCGTAATATTGCAAAAAAAAAAAAAATTAATTAGGTGGGGATGCATTTTCTCCAAGATTAGGTCATTTTTTTTTATTACTTCAACAAGAAATTGTTTTCGTTACCTTATCAGATTTTAAATAAGTTTGTAATTGTAAATTCCCAACGAAAACTATTGATGGACCATTTTTTAAAAAAATGGTACAATCCAATAATTGACTTAAAATCTTTAATTTTGGAAGAATGTATAATTGTAAATGATTGTAAAATGGTTTTATTTAAACCACACTATGTGCATGCATTTTTTTTTTTTTATTAAAATCGGAGCCGGAATTCGTAATTGCAAAATGAAGAGTTAAAATTTTAAAAATTTATCGTTTATCATTGTTTTTTATATATTTTCCAAAACATTTTTTTCTTAATATTGCATTCGTGCTTGTCTGTTCTTTTTTTCTCTGAGAAAACTCATTTGCTGAAACCCCCTAATCTCTGTCTATTGTTGGAGTATGAAAAAAATGTACCTTTTCTGAAAGATTTTTATCTTTCAGCTGTTTTTAGGACCTTACCAAATTCAATCATCATAACTTGGAAATCAAGGTCGTATTGCAGCAACAATCTTCACAAGATCTTTGTTCTGCAATTAACTTGTTTTCTTAAAAAAAAAAAATCTACCAAATATTTTTTTTTCATTTTTTGCGCATGTGAATTTATGGTCCCAATTTTAACCTCTTTCTTTTTAAAACCGATTTTGTTTTACTTTTAATATGAACAATTTCATTGATAGAATATGACAGTGTCAGTTCCGATCCTGAGGCAAATTTTCAAATTAATTCTCTAATAATTTGTATTTCTTCATGATTTTTTAATATGCATAATATTTTATGATTTTAAATACTTGAAGTACTTTTTTCTCCCACTTCACATTTTCAATCAGAAACAACTCTTAAAGTTGGTTTAAAAATAGATGTTTATTTAAATAACATCAGTAGGGTAGTAAAAAAACAAATAGTTTCTTCATCAAGTAGAGTGCATACTCGACGTGGCGTAATTTGGCGATTTTTCTAAGCCTTGCTTAGATGTACAACAAGGCTGAGGGGGTCCAGTGAGGATCGAACTCGGTGTTCCGTCGTAATTCTAGCGAAACAAGTTTGCTAATCATGACGTGTTTTAACGGTTAGCAAGCTTATGTCGCCAGAATCATTTACAATTGAGTAGTGAGTTCGATTTGTGCAACATTTAAGATACACATAGAAAATCACCCTAATGGAAAAACATTTAAGTAGGCATACATTACGGTGTTTGTCTCCATTGGAAATGAAAATCAAATCAGACAAAATTTGAATTTGCAATGTAAAAAAAAACAAAACAAAAAACATCCTCCCCCTTAGTATCATTAAATTCTCCTATGGATTTGTTGAGTTATAGCCCCAACACACTGTAATTTTTGTTGCAAGTAGATTTCTACTGGGTGGAGTTACCAGCCCCATGTCCGACAGGTTTTAAAATTCAGTCTTCCTTCTAGACTGGCTACCAACCAAGAAGAGTAGAGAACCTAATCTGTTCAGCTAATTAATTCATAACTGGAGAAGGGAAGAAGAGATGAATTCTTTGTGCTAAAATGTTCGCTACCGGAATTTGATCTCTCCACGCCGATCCCACATACCACGCAGTAACCATTATTACGCCATGTGTATATTTATGAAGTTAATTTCATTATGATTTTTTTGTTTTTTGCCTTTTTATTCCATAAGGTCATCTGTACGTTTTTTTAAAATTGTGGAGGGTAAAGTGAGTCGTCTATCTTTAGTTTTGTGAAAATACATCGATTTAATTTTTTCATTTTATTTTTATTTTTTAAATTACAATTTACTCATTAAAACA
The DNA here is from genome assembly GCA_037127315.1 of Ascarosepion bandense. Taxonomy (NCBI): domain Eukaryota; kingdom Metazoa; phylum Mollusca; class Cephalopoda; order Sepiida; family Sepiidae; genus Ascarosepion; species Ascarosepion bandense. The sequence goes on from JBBBDQ010000221.1 coordinate 4,863,831, forward strand.
CCTTCGGAATTTTTTCTCTTAGTAAAAAAATACCAGTCTTGAAAAGATGCCCTTAAATTATCAAATGTACTTAAACTGTAAGTATAAATAAATAAATACAAACACATTTAAATGTAACTTGTTGAAACGGATGAGAAATTTTTAATTTTAGAATATCAAAAAAATTAAAAACATAATATTTTAAATTTTTTTTAATTAATTAAAAAGAAAAAAAGTTTTTCTTCTTGTCGACTTTTCTTGTGTACTTCTCTAGTCTTCTAGTTTAATAACGAGTCTGCAAATAAAGTTTCTGTATTTTAAACTTAACATTAAATGCGTTTTTTTTACGAAAAAGAAAACGTTATTAGCCAATCAATAAAACAAGCCATCATAGGTATGTCAAAAAACGTCCCTCCTAAAATATGGCTATAAAGATATTTTATTAATATTATTAGTTAATATGAACGAGCACACACACACACACACATTGCATAAAGTTTCCTACTATGATCCTATGACCTGGTAAAGTAATACCCATTGGATTGTCTCCTGGGGTAATATTTGAAAGAGGCTGAAAACGTCTAAGTACTTAACTTGTGAAGCTGTCTGTGTCTCTCTCTCTCTATGCACGAGCGTTATTGCGACTTGTGTCTTTTTGCGGTATCTTTTTCTTTCTTTCTTTCATAGATATGTACCTCACTTTCTCTCCCTCTCTCTGTCTACAATACCTCGACGTGGTGTAATTGTTAAAGCTTGTCTGGCTAGAATCCTTACAAGTGAGTAGCGAGTTCGATCCTCACTGGGTGCCTCATACTTTCGGCCATGTGCCACATCTAAGCAGCGCTTGGAAAATTAACTCTCTCTCTCTCTCTCATATATATATATATATATATATATATTTCTCTTTCCCTCTCTAGTCTATAATCTTTCTTTTTCTCAGATGAAAATTGATGAATAAGGCTAACAGTAGTCATGGGCTTGAAATGGAGGAGGGTGTGTAAGGCCGCTTGGGGGAATGGTGGGGAGGGTGTGTGGGTAATCTGTTGGGGTTGGCAGGGTTGACTATAAGTAGAGGGTCGAAAGATGTACCAGTAGCGGGACAGGTGCTTGTCTACGCTTACCCAACAGCAGTACACGCTGTATCGTCTACCCACTCCCTCTGTGTTTTTTTTATCTTTTTTTTTTATTTTTTTTTTATTACTTATATATCCCAGAGATATGAAGCAAGGTTTTAAAAGATAGACACACACATATAGATGTTTAGTAAGTAAAAACTTTTTCTTATTGTGAGGGAAGGGGGTGTTTAGTAGTCAGCCTTCCGTACACCAGGCTGGTAGCCAACTTAAATGTTTTTCCTCACCCTCTGTCATTTTACGTGCTTTTTTCTCTCACCCTCCTAAGCAGTACACCTCATCCTGCCAGCCCACCCTTGTCTTTAGGTAGCCAGTAGTCTTGAGAGACTCGAGAAAGAGTACCGTGCCCAATGTGTAGGCAAAGTTATTTGTGTCAGTGCTATCGAGGTCTGACCTAGAAATCTTATGGATTTCATGGGCATATTACTGCAAGAATAACAGGCGAAGTGACGCTGGAATATTATGGTAGCCAACCAACCCAGTCATAGTTCTTTTGGACTAGTTATGTCGTAGGGATAGGTAGAGATGAGATGACTGCTGGGGTGGTGTTTTTCAATTATTACCACATAACACCCCCCCTCCATTTACTTCGCGTCTCATCATTTCTTCTTTTATTTTTTCTTTTCTCTTTCTTTATCTCTCTCTTTCACTCTTTCTTTCTTTCGTTGCTACCTACCCCGTTCTCTTCATCCCCATGGGTCACTGTAGGTTTTAACCTAATCTAGGTCTCTAGGTGATGAAAGATATCCTATAAGTCTAGTACAGTTACACTTAGGACTTTGCGTTGCTAACGTTTTATTTTATTTATTTTTATATTGTTCTTTAGACCTTGTTTGGTCAGATTACTGAGAGTTCAAATTTAAAAAAAAATCATCTTGTCTACTGGACAGATTGAAAAGAAAATCTCTGGGTAACAATCTGTCTGAATGTTTAAGCTTGAAATCCCTATCTCACAAAAATAAATAAATAAATTAAATACAAAGCCTGCAGACTGACCAGGATGAAAAATAGAAAAGGTAAAGCTTGAGGGCCGTGGAAGTGTTGTTTTTTTTTTTTGTTTTTTTTCAGTACTTTTTCGTCTTTGCTCTTTCGTATTTTCAACCCATTCCCATTTCGACTTTTGGTACACGGTACACTGTTGAGTAATGGTTAGCATCTTGTCTCGCTAGAATCTTTAAGTAGTTCAATGCTCACTAGGTTCTCCATACTTTCGGCCTTGTGCCGCATCTAAACCACGCTTAGAAAATCCCTTTCTCTGTGTTTTTTTTCTTTTCTTTTTAAAATATTTTCCTTCGTTTTCTCCCCGCCCCTACCGATACACGTTTTCTATCTATCTACCAAGAATAGGCGTTACCATCTTCCTTACCTCTTACGACACCATCTCTCAGTAGTTTTTTTTTTTTTTTTTTTTTTTTTGAGGGGGTGGAGGAGTCTCTGCGTCTCTTCCCCCCCCCCATTTTTTTTTTTTTTTTTTTTTTTTTTTTTTTTTTTTAAGTACTTATTTTTACGCTTTCATTCTCCCGGAAAGTGAGAAATTTCTTTCAGAAATTGAGACCGAGAGATATATTGGTGATACAAACAAAAAATTGTATTATTAGCCATTTAAAACCGCTCTTATTTTTAAAACAAAGCAAGAAAAAAGAATTCCCATACAAATCGCAAAAGAAAAAGAAAGAATGACTAGTTTTCGTTTTTCTTTTCAAAATTTGATAAAGGACCTAAATGTGCTACACTTAGGGTAACTAAAAAAAGTAGAAAAGTTAATGTGGTAGGGCATTTAAAAGCGCGGGTTTTGTTTGGAAAGTAAAAAAAAATGCATTCATTAATAAGTTTTTTTTAAACAGATGACAAACATGTCAATAAACAAAATGTAGACTGTAAACGGCGAGATAAAGAAAAAAAAAAAGTACAAAATAACAAATTACATGTGTACTCTCCTCGCCAGCATTTATTTTACTTCCGAACTCAACATTAACAAAATAATAATAATTTTAAAGAAATACCAGAAACGGTGGAAGATATTATTAACAGTAAAAAGAACTGCTGACCAAATGCATTTATCATTTGCCCCGAAGAAGAGGAGATTGGTTACGTGAAAATGCTAAGATAATGGACGCTATATAAGGACGTAAGATTTCGTCTGTTGTGATCTACCTACTTATCGAAATATTTTCCTTGGCGCAGTTCCAAGGCCCTTCAATATGAAGTGGCCGTGTTACGTTCAGGGGTCTTTCTAGAGTACTTTGTTGTGGGTGGGAGTGTAAAACGGATCTGGTATTGGTAAGTAGTGATGTTGTGTGTAGAGGAAAGTTAAAACATATCTTTCTCTTTTTCGTTTCTGTCATATGGGATGAATTTTTTTTTCTTTTAGTAAGAATTAGACAGTCAAGAAATAGAAAAAGAAATAATTTCTATTAAAAATTCATAAATTTGGTTTAAATAAGCTGATTCAGGAATAAAGTCTGTGGGGGTAAATTTTTGTTTACCATCCATCCTATCCAAAATAGAAAAAAAATTTTGTTGCTATGAGAATCTTGTAAAATCTTTAAGGTGAGTAGTAGTAGTAATAAAAAATAAGGAAATTTAATAATAGTAATAATAATAATAAAATGAATATTAAGAATAAAAAATAGTATTAGGTTGTCCGAAAAGTTCATGCTGATTTTTAGTCGTTCATGTTCCAACATGTTAGAACATGTCAAATTTATCAACAGATATAATATGTTTACATTTCTGATTAGAGCACACTTCAAACTCTATCTTGATAAAGAAAGTTTAAAATTACTTAATTTGTGTCAATTTTGCATCCCTATGAAAATGGAGAATTATAAGGTGCATTTTAGACACTTAATTTTTTTTTTTAATCGTGTAAAGACAAAAAATTCTTGAAAGCAACAAAAAGATATGTGCTGTATATGGTGAAGGTGCTTTAATTGAGACATTTTCTGAAATTGTTTGCTAAGTTTAGTGTTGGTAATTGTAGCCTTATTGATGAAGAAAGCTCAGACAGACCCTCCACTACAACCAGATCAAGCCATTAATTGCGAATAACCCACATTACATAATAAGGGAATTGGCAGAAATTCTAAATATCCATGTGAAGCTTGGGTATGACATTTGGGTACCATATGATTTGAGTAAAAAAGATCTTTTGGATCACATTTCCATCTTTGATTTTCTATATAAATGCAATGAAAATTAACCCTTTTTGATGCAAATTGTGACAGGTGATGAAAAATGGATAATTTACAGTAAATTCCAGTGAAAGAAATCCTGGGCTAAGCGACATGAGCCTACTTTAACCACCCCAAAAGCTGGTCTTCACCCCAAGAAAGTCATTCTGTGCATCGGATGGAATTGGAAATAAATCCTGTACTAGGAGTTTCTAAGTAACCAGTCACTTGATTCTGAAAATTACTGCTCTCATTTGCATGAATTAAAGGTAGGAAAAAAAAAAAAAAAAGCCTAGAATTTGTGAACATGAAAGGTAATGCTAGACCTCACATTCCAGTAAAAATGTTTGAAGTTTGGCTGGGATGTGTTACCCTACCCACCATATTCACCAGACATTGCTCTTTTGGATTGTCATTTATTCAGGTCTTTGCAAAATAATCTCAATGATAAAAATTATAATTTTTTGGATAACCTTAATGGATTTTTCGCTGAGAAATGACCAAAATTTAGTTGAATGAATATTTAATGGAATAATTTGTTTTGTTTTTAATTTCCTTTAACAAGTGGCATGAACTTTCTGGGTAATCCAATAATAAAAATATATATTAACATGGATAATTCTCTCTATTATAATAGTTTTAGGTGCGTGTATATATAATCTCTCTCCTGTCACATTCATGGCGAGAGAGAAACAATAATGAGACACTGTTGGCTCAGTTTATTTTCTTTACTACTAGATATGAAGGCTGTTGCTGCGTTTGCTCCTTAACGGTGCTTTGTTGTCAAGTAGTGAAGAATACATACATATATATATATATGTGAGTAGATAGATTAAACTATTGCCCTGTTCACACTCCACCCACATCTATTGAACAGGTGTAGATCCTCATCCCTTGTTCCCTGTTTAGGATGTGGTTTCCGGCTTTCTCTCTTCTAATCTTTTCACTCTTACATAGCACCCGGCATATCAGTGGCGTTACCGCCTTGCTCGGGGTGATATGATTAAAAATATATATATATATATATAATCCCCTCAAATGTACACTCATATTAACATAAACAAAATAATAAAGGTAAATAATAAAACTAAATATTAATTTAAAAAAAAAAAAAAAGACAAGCTTCTCCCTAGCTATGCAGGAAGTAGGCTCAACAGAGTTCAAACCCTGGTTCAGTCTTTTCTGTTATCTTTTACACTTAGTCCTTTTGGAAAGACATGAACCTAGTTAGTTTCTTCCAGCTCCACAACTATGGGTTAAATTGCAAAGTAGATGAGGCCCTACAACTTGGAGTGCAGCCAATTTAGGACTATTACAAATTGAAAACTGGAGAACACAACAGGAAAACATTCAACAAAGTCCTGGCAATTTACAGATAAAGGAATCTGTGGAGAGCCATGACCAACTATGTTTTGAAGGAACATTGCATTAAGTATGTTACAAGATTGAACATCTAAATGCTTATATGTTAAGTATTTTAGTAACTCTAGCCTTACCTGAATATGTAGAATTTCAGCCTTCACCGCTAAATTCCAGTCATTTTGAAATTATTATTATGGGACAAATCTTGACTCAGGCCAGTTATAACATATTTACATAATCTTTGTTCTCAACTCTTTCACCTTATCCTATTAAGTTTCATTACTTCAGTCAGTTAAGTGCCATACGTGATACACGCTTGGGCGATCATGTCTCGAAAGAGACATGACTGACTGGGCAGAAGATTATCCCGCAGTAGGTTGCCATTGCTTTCTGCAGTAGACTGGTTGCCGACTAAGGCTATAGAACCTAATCTGTCCTGCTATTTAACCCATAACTGGAAGGAAGAGAAGGATTAATACCTTTCCCAAGGGTATTTGCGCGTAAGTGAATACAATGGATTCAACTGGAATTCGAACTCAGCTCCCCGGTTTCTCATTCCGAGCCGATATCCACTGTACCACAACGCACATCCTTCCATTACTTACCCTGTAAATATTCTAGAATGTAGTAAAAATGAATAAATTTTTAAAATCCTTTTCTCATTTGGTTTGTTTTTTTCATAATGATTTGTGTTTTTAAAATCCTTTCTCTTTTTATGAAGATATTAATAAATTGTTTTAATTTTGTTTCCTTCATAAAATGCATTAAACTTGATGTTTACTCCTAACCAGTTTGTGGATAAATGAATTTGATACTCATGGATTACTCCACCACAGTCAGTCTTAACAAATTACCAAAGAGCACTTTAAACAGCATGTTAAAAAAAAAAAAAAAAATGGATTTTTACCTATCTTCACTTGTGATTAAAGAATTTCATTTTCACATTTTATCGAGAAATCTTTCAACAAAATATTAAAAGGTTTTAGTCTCTGAATACTTGGGTTTCTCAAAGATGGTAATTATTCTGATGAACTTTACTCTCTGGTATCTAGACTTTATAAATTTAAATGCAGTACTAGATTGGTAGCTAGGTCTCATTTTACAGTTGAAATGGTTAGATGTAACTGTAAGTTCTATGCTAAGTTTCTTTTCTCTCACTTCTCACTTGTGGAACTCTATTCTGGCTTCTTGCTTCCCAGTCAACTTTGATCTTCAAAAAATTTAAATGGAATGTTGATCATTATCTTCTGTCTTCTTGATTCCTTTTTTCCTCTTTCCTTCATTTTTTTTGTTTACTTTTTCTTTTATATTCTCTCATACTCAGTAGCCTCTTGTCTTAGTGGCTTTATTGCCTTGCTTTGGGTGAAAGGATTAGATAAAAAGCAAAAAAAATTAGCTACAAGCTTCAAATACTAATAGGAAAATTATTTTAAACATAAAATAGTAGTAAAAAATTTATACTAAAAATACAAATGATATTAAACTAATTTTTAATTTATTTGTTTTTTTATTTATTTTTACAAAACCTCAGAATGGAAATGCATGAGAAATGCATGATGACATCAGTAATTTTTTCATGTCTACCGATCCAATTGAATTTAGATATATACAACATCCTGATATAAAACTATATTTCATTATATAACATATAATTTTAAAGTAATATAAATTTTTGTACAAAGTTAAATTTGAAGACTAGGTTTTTTTAGTGGCTAAATACAGTGGTTATTTATCTTTTTAATATCCTATCTTCAGTTAATATGTGCATTATAAGAATTATACAGGTAATGTTTATAGTAATTTGCAAGTGATTTCAAACTTGACTAGTTTAAGATTAATTTCAGTCTACATGACATTGCCTGTTGATTTAGAGGTAAGTTATGTTAATCTTTCATTCTGTTATTTGGGAATTTTTAACTTGTTCTTTATCACCGGGTATAAATTGTTAACCACTGGAAACCCTCTCATTGATGATCATGCAATTTAAGTCATTTGTACAGACTTTTTTTTTTTTTTTATCTAACAAATTAAATTTTTAGAATATTTCCGTTTTTATATAGTAAGAATTTATGTAACATTAAAATATATATATATAAATATATATATATGACACATATGATATGTATGTTCAGTTTAAAATTAGTGAAACTAAATTATCATTATTGTGGTTGTCTTGTCAAATGCTGAAGTGTTATAAAGATTTAGATTTGATTAATATATTGACAAACATCCTGCACATATAATCAGTCTTTCTCTGACGTTGAGCTGATGGCCTGGTGTGTGAATATGTGACTACTGTTAAATCAGTTGGGTTTCAATCCTGGCTTGAGGCAAAATGATTAATCTAGCCACACTGAAGAGTTGTGATACAGCAAAACAGGCCTGTCTGCAAATGGTTTATATATATATATATATATATATATATATATATATATATATATAAATAGTGTGTGTGTGTTGTCTGAATACTATATACAGGGTATGGTGGATGAACTGTTGTCTAAATGATGCTTAAATGAAAATAACACAGATCTCATTTTAGCAGATATATTTACCAAAATTAAACAGATCTTGAAATACTAGAGTAAATTTATTCAATAAAATTGACATTGGCTTCAACCACGGCCTTCAGACAAGTTTGAAATTTCCTGCATCTCTTCTGGACAGTCTCCTTGTTTAAGTTGATAAATGCTGCCATAATCCTTGCCTTCAGTTCATTTTTGGTGTTACAAGGAGTTTTGGTTTCTCACTCAAATGCACCCTATAATAATTAAGGGGGTTGCAATCTGGGGAGTTAGATGTCCAGATGTAAGGGTTGATGTTGCAGAGTCCTGTTGCCAGACATAGTCTTCAAGCAGCCACCCTCTTGACCCAGGGCAACACTACCTCAAGGCTCTTGATGTAAGCATCCATGTTGCATCTGAGGCCCTGTGGAAAGATGAATGGAAGCATAACGTCCTCATCACTAGTGATCACTCCAAAGACCTTCGTAATCACCATTAGACTCATCCAATTCTTTCCAAATCATCTGCACCCTGAAATGTTCGTATTGATGCTTCTGGCATGAATGCCAAGCAGTACAGCATGTTGTTTCCAAATTTCTGTTAGAATGAATTGCATCATGGTGCATCTTTTTCCCAAAGATGATGCCCAACTTACCATATGCAAGAAAATTATTTAGGTGCACATAATATAATGCACATAATATAGTGCACATAATATGGATACGCACAGAAAAAAATTCTCTTAAAATATGAACTATGTTTTTTAAATGTTTAATTTCAATAAATCTTATGAATAAATTTTACTTTTTGTTTTTTCTAGTAGCCTACAATTTTTTTGTTTATAGACACTTTATTTAAAAAAGTAATTTCTTTTCCTTGAGTCCATCACAGTATGAAACACATAGGTGAGGAAAATACAGTTTTCTTCTTGTCTTCTTTATTTAATTACACACACACACACACCTATTGTCGTATGTCAATGGTACTGATCAGTTTCATGTATTATGCAATCATCAGGTGCATAGTACAAACTCAGTTTGTATTATGCACCTGGTAATTGCATAACACATGAAACAAGTCGTGCCATCAGCATAGGGCAATATGTATATTTATTAATATGTGTATATATATATATATATATAAATATAAAATAACTCTGTTCATACTACATTGATCACTGTTTTATTAACACCTGAATAATATTATACATGTATGTACCCTCATATGTATATTCATTAATTCATGTAATATATACACAATAACGATTGGAGAGATGTGTGGTGTTTGGCCAAATATATAATACTTTATTTATGCATGTACACACACACACACACACACACACACACACACACACACACACACACAATATATATAATTTTGCACACACCACACACTTTCCACCTTGCTTTTTTTATGTGCATGTGGATAGCAATTCTGAACAAGGTCATAATGTATTGGCCATATTTTCGGTAATTAAAAAATGACTACTATATATATATATATATATATATATATTATAATAATTAGTTAACTCTAATGGAAGTACATTCCAGAGTTAGATATTTTCTTTTAAAAGATGATTGAAAGTAGAGCATAGGTATATAGTTATGATTATTGTTGTTGTTACTATATTTGATACCTTTAAATTTTGGTGCTTAATACACTGTCATCAAGCAGTGTGTGTGTGTGTATATATATATATATATATATATATATATATATATATGCGTTAGTTGCCCACTGTAAAAAAAAAAAAATTGCTACTCAGGTCAAACGAGAAAAAGCAATTCACTAAGACAAAAATATTTAGTGTTTTGATCACAAAGTAGAGGGTTACTGATTAAGAGACAGTTTATGCAGATATGTTAAGGAAAGATAATGGTCAACTCTAGATTTGAGCAGGTTAAGATTGTAGTCATTGGGGAAGCAGCCTCTTGGGAGTTATTTCCAGATAATCTGCTCACCTGTAACTTACATCTCATCAGTAGAGTTAAGGAGGATGAGATGCTTTCATAATATTGAATGTAAATTTTTGTCATTTTTATATTTTTTTGCTTAATATTACCAGCTGGTTATTGTCATCTAAAAATTCCCTCAGATCACAAACTGCCTTGTATGTGTGGGTGTATACAAAATTTTGGACACTTTTAACACTACTTGAAGGCCTCAATGATTTTTTGTTCTTACAGTTTTAGATCAATAAACTAAATTATTTAACCTTATTTTCATGATCAGCTTGTGGTTTCCTATTAATCTGCCCTTGCCTTACTATGATCAGCTGATTTACTGTCACACATGTATCACAGTGTTACATCACAAAGCATTCCACTCGTGAAACCCGTCCTTCTCCCCACTCTCTCCTGCTGCTTCATCTGCCCCCGCATTGTACGTACGTGCTGTCTCAACAAGAATAATGAGGTACAAGTGGTCACTTTCTGCTTTGTGACCTTTGACCCTAATTTGTGACATTTTTCTGGTTCTGTCTGCATTGGTTGTTGCATTGAGTGACTGCTATTCAGAGTGGGCCGACAAGGTCAGGCGACATGTTTGGTGAGGATGGGATTGTGGGTAGGAGGATTGTATTTTGCATTTTATCTTGTCTCTTTTTTTAAGAGTCCTGTCCTTTACAATTCCAGGTTCTAACCTCCTCTCGTGGCATCAACTTAATTGTGATGTGTATGTGTTTATTTTATTTATTTATTTTTTAAAAAGTCCTCTTCTTTACGATTCTGGTTTCTATCCTCCCTCATGACACTAATTTAATTGTGATGTATGTGTTTATTTTTCTTTTTCTTTCAAAATGCATTAAGAGGCAGAGAGAATTTCACTTATGTAAAATAGAAACGTTATGGTCAGTAATATCACTATTTATATTTAAATACCATAGAAGATCTATTTTTTAGAAATAGATTTTTAATGTTACTATTGTTGCACTTAGATGTGTATGTAAACTTTTAAAAAAATAACTAAAATATATCTTTGAAACTAATCGTAGAGGAACTCTGAGATCATGAGATTTTCAATTCATCTTCGTCTTAGTAAAAATTATATCAAATTTTTACTAAAACACCATTTTTTTAAATTTTCACTCTTTTATTTTTTATTTTTCCAATTGGAGTAGATAGACTAAACTATCGCCCGGTTCACACTCCACCCACATCTATTGAACAGGTGAAGAGGCTCATCCCTTGTTTCCTGTTTAGGATGCGGTTTCCGGCTTTCTCTTTTCCATTCTTTTTACCCTTACGTAGCCCCCTGCGCATCAGTGGCGTTATCGCCTTGCTTGGGGTGATATGATTAAAAAAAAAAAAAATTTCAAGATGTTTCTGTCATGTGCTCCCAATGATTCACACACACACAAGAAGTAATAGTTTTTATTTATTAAATGTTATTTTAGTGGATACTCATATCTGAATAAGTGGTATATTTATTCTCATCTACTGGCCTGAATATCATAAATCTTAAATAAAAATACGTATTCTTCTGCAACAATGGTGATTTTTGGGTGGGGCTCCAAAAGAGGCCAAGGGCTTTCCAAAATTTTAGTTGGCTCCATTTTTATAAGCTTAAAAAATTTATGAAACTGATCAGTCTTTGATTTTGATAAGATTTGATTGTCAGCACTTTTCCCTCGGTGTTTTCTTCTTTGTTTAGTTTTTTTAAGGACATGTGCAAAGACCAGTTTGAAAGAAAAAATAAAACAACCAGATGAATAGAAACAGACATTTGATTTTGTTTTGAAATTAAACTCGTGTTTCAACAGCTTGATTAGAAAAGAAGGTAATAGATTAGAACTCCACTATGACTAATGAAAACTTATTCCATTTAATTTTGTAGAGTAACATACTTATACTCAAACTCATTACTAAGTTGTGTATACAATAAGTCTAATATATAAATGAAGACTTTGTTTGAGTTTGCCCCACCACTTTCCTCAGAAAAATCTCGGCCACTAAGTGTCCACACCCCATTTTCAGAGTTCCACAATCACCACTGTTCAGCAGGATTAGAACCTGCATCGTCCTTGGTAGGAAAAAGTGGCATTAGATCTGATAGGCTCTGCCATATAGGACTTTGCCAATCTAGAAAGGCTGAATATTGCCTTTTAAATAAAATCCTTTTCATTATAGATTCTTGAAATTTTGTATCTGCTCAGTTTAGTCTCTAAATATAAACAAAGCAATTTCCAAAGAAGTAATGGAGTTTTTATTTATTGATCTGGCATATTTTATCAATTCGGGCTGGTAGACAAAAACAAAATATGCTGTTTTAATAAATAAGTGAAGTGTCTACTCAAATAGGAGTATCCACTAAGTAATGTTTAAAGGAAAGAAAATTATATATATATATATATATATATATATATAGTGTGTGTGTGTGTGTGTGTGTGTGTGTGTTGAGTTGTGATAATGTTCATCACTGTGGTTGTTGTTGTTGGTTTTTTTTTTTTTTTTTTTTTTAGTTTTTCTGATAAAAGGTACTTTGGCAAGTAGGTTTAGTTTTTTTTTTTTTTTTTTTCTAATCATAAAGTAAAGTGCCCGATATTGGGGTGGAGATGGAAAATGTCACTTTAACTGAGCAAGTTTTGTGAGGACACCTATGCCTTCACTCGTCGGGACTAGTTTCGGTGACAAGATTATAATGGTGTCCTCATGAAACTTTGAAAATCAGCATGAACCTGCTTAGTTAAAGTGACAAATTCTTTGCCACACATGCGTGTGTGTGTGTGTGTGTGTGTGTGTGTGTGTTAGAGATCAAATAAAGAACCAAGTAGGAAATGTCTTAATCTAACATTTTTATTGCCATATTTCTGATATTTCAGCTGTTGTGTGCTCTGGTTTTCTTCAGGGGCTTAGAAATTTTAACTGAACCCTTTATTTTGATTGAGGAGGCTCATCCCTTGTTCCCTGTTTAGGATGTGGTTTCCAGTTTTCTCTTTTCCAATCTTTTCACTCTTATGTAGCCCCCTGCACATCAGTGGCATTACTGCCTTGCTAGGGGTGATATGATAAAAAAAAAAAAGAAATATCATTCTCGTTCCATGTGCCATGCTACTTCTGGATGTAATGTAGTTATCTCCTTTTAACTCAACTCTTTGTTATTTGTTCACCATCAGCTAGATATTGAACTGACAACTCTTTGGGTCAAGTCACTGGATCTAACCAACACTTTTATTCACTGTGTCTTTGAGCCATTTTTTTTTTTTTTTTAAATTTTTAAAGACTAAGATGGTACACTGGAATGTTGTTTGGGGTTTGATTCTTAATGGTCAGATATGTGTCGTGTAATAAAGCAAAAGAATATGATTTTAAATGTCAGTATGTATAAATAAGAATCGATTCAATGAAGTTTTTTGCGCATTTATAGTTGGTAATTTTGTTGTTAATAGTCTCCGAAAGTATTTTCTGTGTAAGGAATTATGGTTCTTCTTATTTAGGGTGGCATTGGTAAAATAAAAAAATATGACCAATTTTCTTGCTTTGTATTCAGTTTGAATAATTGTCCAAGTGTAAAAGAATGTAAAATACAAGAACATAAGATTTGTATTTAGAAATCCATTCACATTCTTTTGAAACAAAGTAACAAAACTGGGCATGACTTTAATTTAAAAAAAAAATACATTCTTTAGGTTGAAAGTACTTTGAGAGACTATGGATATCAATATTTTCAACTATAAACATATATTAAAGACTTGTGTTTCATTGAATAATATAGAAATATTGTGTCTACTTATTTTTATACTGAACCTTTCAAATTGTTGAATCAGTTTCTTAATGTTAAAATGAAATTCATCAAGGAAGGGACCATAGTTTTTGTTGTCTTTCACATCATTTGTCGGTTACAAGTTCTATTATATAACATTCCTATCCACCTTTGCAAAGCAAGAACATATTTGTTGACATCGCAATATACTAAACTACGAAAATATAAAACACAAACTTCAAATCCTTGAAGCACTCTATATCAAAAGCAAGCAACCAACACTCAACAAAACTTATGAACAGAGCAATAACATATTAAAATTCATATAAAATGCCGTTTTACAATTCTATTAATTTCTGGTCACCTCCCTTTATAGTGAAATTCTTGTTTTTCTATGAATTTTTTAAACTACAACAGATAAACAGAAAATTCTAAAACAACATTTACAGAATGTTTTTAAAAATCACCATCACAACGGAATGCATATTTTATCGCAGTTACAATCTTGGTAATTTATATTTGCAAACGATCTTGGAAAAGATCAAAAGTATTTGGGTTTAAAAAAACTACGGCACCATCCTTGATGGATTTTATCCTAACATCAAGAAACTAATTAGACAATTGGAAAAGATCAGTATAAAAATAAATACACAATATGTCTCTATTATTCAATGAAACATGTCTGAATGAAGATGTGCTGCCAAAATGTTAAATCGGGGTGGGGGGGGATACTTGGCGGTAAATCACAAAGAGTTTTATTAATATTAAATATTAACACTGGTCCAGTCAGAGGAGTCAATGTAATTAAATTTATTTACAGAGCCAATATTTATTATGTATAAAAAAAAGTCAAATTTTCTAAAATCAGATGGCCATTTCAATGAGAAAATTTAGCTTGTTTCATCAGTGACATTTCCCATGGTTTGTTTTGCTGATGAGACCAGTGTTAAATTTAATCATCGAAATGGCCATCTGATTTTAGAATGTGCGTGCGTGTGTGTGTATATATATGTATATATATATATATCATCCTACGTCTATGACACGACTCAGTTTTAAACTGTCAGTTTGAAATATGCACCTTTATGATTGCATAACGCATGAAACTCTAAGTTATGCCATGGATGTAGAAAATATGTGTGTGTCAAAAACAATTTTGGGAAAATGTATGACAGTAGAAAAAGATTTTGTGTGGCATGTGTTGTCCTTTGAACTCGTAAAGGACAAAACTTTGTCTCTCACACACACACACGCACACATATATTCTCTTTCTGCTCTTCAAAATGAATTACATTTTTTGAAATTTCTCATAACATTATACAATTTTTGCAAGATCCTGTACGAGGTTCTACTTAAGATCAAATGATTAATGCAACACCAGAAGATAATTACTAAAATCCCTTGTCCATTCTATTGTATAAAACATATTTGCACAAAATATTGTTGCTTAAATAAACGACCCCTAAAATAAACATGTATTTATCTTTGATCATTTTTCTTTTTTTCTTATAATACAATTCTGGTTTCTATTTCCACGTAACAGGATTACACGAAAATTTACTGGATTATGATTGATGCCGCATCAAATGATCAGTTTAGTGAGCATAAAGAAAGTCGAGACCATCACCTCTTTGCTGGTCTTGTTCCACTAATATCAGCTTTAGTGGGGTGGGAGTTTAGTGGTTGACTAATACTATTGTAACCCTGATGACAACTTGGAGCTGCATTGATTGAAATGCAGTTCCCTTTTCAATCTGTCAACTCTGTTATTAAGGCATCTAGCCGATGATCCCGTTCCCTGCCCACTCCTCCTTCCACCTCCATCATGTAAGAATTAGATTGGGCCTGCTTCATTAATCTATTCTGGTCAGCAGTGGACAGCATATGATTGTTGGACCCCCACAAGAAAGTGACATGGTGTTGGCTATCTAAATAACCCTTGTCCTGGCCAGACATTCCGGACAAATGGCAAATCCTGTTTATTACTTGACCGCAGTGACAAGAGAAGAGTGTGCATGAGAGAGAGTGAGTTACTAGAGGGGGGTGATGGCTATTGTTGTAAAGTGATCTTGGTGGAGGGTGTGGCTGAAGAGACTCGGAGTGGGGGGTAACACGAATGCTGAACGAATGAGTAGAAAAGAGATGCAGTCTCCCTGTTGCAATGACCATTAAGCATGAAGAAAGATTTCTGCTTCATTTGAAAATGGAGGATAAAAAAAGCGGGTGGGACTGTCAGCCTGGTGGGGGGCCTGCTAATCTGTTATTTATTTTCTAATGTTATTCACAAAAATTAAATATCCATGTATCCATTTCATATATATATATATATATATATATATATATATATATATGATGGAGATTTCAAAACTTATTTTGAGGGTAGATAGTTCATCAAGATCAGGTAAATCTATTAAATTCATTTGTGTGTGTGTGTGTGTGTGTGTGTGTGTGTGTGTGTGGCTTTTTTTTTCCATTGAAAATGACCAAAAAAGATTTTATTAATGTTTCACAATGGTTTTTCCAAGCACTTTCAGCCACTTCTCTGACCATTCTCAAGGCTGTGATGTCTCTGCTGTTATTTTATCCTCATAACTAATGTAAAGTGCTGAGAAAAATCATTACAGAACATTTTTATATTCCTTATCTCCAGTAAAAAGAAAATTAGAATACTTGCAAAATTAAAATAAAAATAGAATCTTCCTTGTCATTCTAAATGAAACTTGCTTAAAAGAAAGTTTGCTGACTATATATATATATATATATATATATATATATATATATATATACAATTAAACTGAGAAATGGCCAATATGTGCTTAAAATGTATAGTTTTAATAGGAGGGTTAATGAAATTTGAGTAATAAAAAGGCAATGAAATGATAAAAAGATTGATATTTTTTTTATATTAGTGTTTTGACTAAATTGAAGCACGAAGAGAAAGGTTTTAAAGTCTGTATTTTCGGACACTTTGTTTATTTCTTGTCTTACTGAAAAAAAGTTACATGTGTGTCCCAAAATCCTGACACTGAAATCATTCTCTTTGGGCTTCAAATATGCAATAAATCAGTTTTTCCCAATATTATCATTTTGTTGGCTTTTTTTTTCCCTCAAATTTTGTTAATCAGCCTATTAAATCTACACACACACACACACACACACACGAAACAAAGTACTAGTAAAACCAACACAAAGCCTGTCTAATGACCAAAGAAATTAAAAAATAAAAATAAAAACAATAAAAAGAAAATATCCAACAAAACATAGTTGACATAGGAAAAAGAAACATAAATTAAAAAGATCAAAAACCCATACCTAATAACCAAAAGTATTAATTGCCAAAATGACCAAGAGGGCACACTTATGCCACCCACCAACACTACTCCAAAAAGAGGCAGAATATATATATATATATATATATATATATATATATATATATATATTTTAATTCAGATACTTCAATCCAAGGGAAAAAAGCAGGAAGGTAAATTCCAAAAACCTGATCCTAATTAATATTAAAAATTTTATTTTAATATTAAAAAATGATACAGGAAGAGAGCTCCATGTAATAAAATATTACAGAGCAAATATAAATTAAAAAAGGATTAATTCAATAATGTTGAATGACCATTTCGATATGAAGATCCCCACGGGGGATAACACATCACCTCAGCAACAGAAAAATCCTTTCAGAAAACTCATATATTTTTCTTTTTAATCATATAGCCGCAAGCAAGGTGGTGACGCCACTGATGCGCATGGGGCTACTTAAGAGTAAAATGATTGGAAAAGAGAAAGCCGGGAACCACATCCTAAACAGGAAACAAGGGATGAGCCTCTTCACCTGTTCAAAAGACATGGGTGGAGTGTGAACCGGGCGATAGTTAAGTCTATATACACACACACACACACACACACACACACACACACACTACCGGCCATAATTATTAGGCCACCCCAGTTTTTTAAAGAAAATGATATATTTCATACTATTTTTAGTATTTATTGCCAAGTGGATAATTCTAAATGAAAATAGAACGGTTCTTTTGTTAATACTGCACAATAATATGTTCATCAAATGAACTGTTCTGGTGTCCAGTTTTTGTGCTCTCTTCCCCATGCTAGTCTATTCTTCTTATTGGCTGGCCGAAGCATTTTTCCTGGCTGCCTTATAAAAATTTGCAAAGAAAAAAAATAGCAAAAGAACCATTCTATTTTCATTTAGAATTATCCACTTGGCAATAAATTCTAAAAATAGCATGAAATATATTTTTCTTTTTCTTTTGTTTTTAAACTGGGATGGCCTAATAATTATGGCCGGTAGTGTGTGTGTATATATATATATATATATATATATCTCACACTAGATCAGAGAATAAGTAAAGAACAGGTAGGAAAAGTGTTTTTAATCCAACATGTTTCACTTTAAGTTTCTGCAGAGATTTGTTTACAAGACAGGAATTTTTAAATTAAATAAAAAACAAAACAAAAAAACCCCAAAGAGATAGAATATTGTAATGTTGATTGGGGGTTTAATTCCATTGGTTAGTTAAAGCAGTAAACATTATTGTAAATCTATGTGCGTATAGCAACGCTTATCTGTTTTAATGTATCTGTGTAAAGTGATACACAAGGTAATGTGTATTTAAATCATGGATGATTTTTTTCTAAATATGGGTATGAGAAAATCATAGGTGGTAAAATGTATGAATGAGTATGTTTATAAATTGGTAATTGGAGTAGATAGACTAAACTATCGCCCGGTTCACACTCCACCCTCTTCTATTGAACAGGTGAAGAGGCTCACCCCTTGTTCCCTGTTTAGGATCTGGTTTCCGACTTTCTCTTTTCCAATCTTTTTACTCTTATGTAGCCCCCTGCGCATTAGTGGCGTTATTGCCTTGCTCGGGGTGATATGATTTAAAAAAAAAAAAAAGTCTGTGTCTCTGTGTGTGAAAATTATTTTTATTTTTTTTTTTTTTTTTTTTTTTACACATGTTTGAATTGACATTGTATTTTCTTTTATTTTCTTAAATGGTGAAATTAATATCAAGTGACCTGATCGAGAAGTACTAAAGTAAAACATACATTTAAACAGGAATTGAACCTGTATCTATTCTTTTATCAGGGAAACCACTTCTATTACTGGAGTGTGCTGTTACCAATTTGGCTATAGGAGACAGCCTAGATAAATCAAAACTCAATTTCTTTTTTTTTTTTTTTTTTTTTTTAATCATATCACCCCAAGCAAGGCGATAACGCCACTGATGCGCAGGGGGCTACGTAAGGGTAAAGAGAAAGCCGGAAACCGCATCCTAAACAGGAAACAAGGGATGAGCCTCTTCACCTGTTCAATAGATGTGGGTGGAGTGTGATCCGGGCGATTTAAGAAACATTTATTATAGTGGCTTTTTTGAATCTGTATATGCTAACTTTATTTTTATTCTTGTAACTGATGCATAAACAGGAATTTTGAAACAGATTTTTTCAATCTATTTTTTCTTGTCACTATAAGCCCCCCCCCCCTAATAAAGCATGTTAGATAAAAAAAAAACATTAACCTAAAAAAAATATGTAATTATAAAAATAACCCTGATTAGAAGTGTATCTGTAAAACTTGGAGCTGGAATATGTTTTATATTTTTTTAATTTTTCTTTATTTTTTATTTTTTTTAAATTTTTTTTAAATACTGAGCACATTCTTGACACAATTTGCTTATCTTTAAACTCCTGTAACTCATTTGATTATGTGTTTTGTTAGGTGTCACTGATTATAATTAACATCTAACCACACACACACACAAACATGTAAGTAAATTAATGAATAAAAAACATTTTTCATTATTTGCATGTAGATGATTATCCTCATCTTTGACGTGACATTTACTGTGGACAACCATTGTTCACATATAAGTAACTCCTCGTCCTGGATTTTCAGTAAGAAAAAAAATTATTTAAAAATAATTTTTTTAATAAGCAATTCATGGATATTTTTAATCTGATTTTATTTCTTTATTGCTAAAAAAAACATCATATTCAGTGGGCATCTATTTTGAATAGATATTCCTGTGTTTTTTTGTTTGTTAAACAGTGAAATTAATGTCTACTGGCCCAGTGATGTAAAGTCTTATAAAAAAATCTCTCATGTGAAAAAAAACAAAAAAAAAAAACTAAATTTATTACTAATAATGTATTGTATTTAGATAGGCTAAACATATTTAAATAGATACCTGAGTAATTAATTTTCTCTGCAGCTTGGGTATTTGAAAGTCTTATTAATGAAAAATCCTCCTTTCAGGAGGGATTGAACCTGCATTTACTTTGTCCTGGGCAACCACTTTTTAAGCCAGATGTACCTAACTGTTTAGGTAGATGTCAATTTCACTCTTTTTAAATAGGCTTAGTCTATTTAAATACAGGTTTCCACTAATATATAAAGCTTAATCATAGGAAATAATGTTAGATTAAAAAAGAGGGGGGCATCAATATTCAGAGAACGTAAAACGATTACATGATTACTTATTTTAATGCATCATTTTTACTTACAATTGTCACATGTTGCAAACAATTGTTGGTGCATTATTTAAATAAATTAATAAATAATCAACAGTAACTTTTTATAGCCATTGATTACTTATATTATTGCCAATTAAGACTTTTTTAAATTTATGTAAGTAGCGAAGTAATTGTTATAAGTAATGCAGTTAATTGAAATAAGTGCAGCATAACTTATGTTTAAAAAAAATCCATTAATTGCTTCACAATTGTTATCAAAACTGTATGCTGCTTTCTTTCTTTTTGTAACTCACCTATCATCCAGTTCACTCTCCTCCCCAGTCTTTTAAACAGGAGTAGAGGTTTATCTCTTTGCTTCCTGTTCCAGGATTGTTTTTCCGGTTCCTTCTAAATTCTTTTCTCTCTTTAACTTCTATTGGCCCCTTGCATCTTTGGGACATTCTCACCTTGCTTAAGAGTGGTGCCTCTTGCTCTGTAATTACCTATCTTGAGTGGCTCTTGGACCTTGTAGAGGGTAAGTATCATCGGTAAAACAAACAACCCTATATTTTTTTTTTATTATTGGCTATGAGTAAAATCTAGTTGATATTTTATTTTTATGTGTGTGAAATTCTTCAGTTTCGTTTGTTTTTCTAAAAAAGCATCTCCTACATGTCTCCCCACGTACTTTTCCTACCTAGTCTCCTCAAATTTTGCTTCTGTTCTTTAAATACACAATGTTTAAATACACAATGGATTGTGTCCTTGTTAGTGAAAGGCTCCTGGCTTTATTGTATCTCCAAAAATCTTTGACTAATTGTTAATATTCAGTTACCTTACTGCATACTTTAATTGTGGTAAGGAAATATTCTCATCAGAAATGTTGGTAATAATTAATTCTTATTTAACTAAAATTGCAGTTATTTTATTATCTAACTGAAAATATAGTCTGTTTTACTAATTATGTAATGGTCTGTAGTCCTTAGTAATTTTACTTGATATCTTTTTACTGCCTTTAATTTGGTGTCTTGTAAGCTGTTTATAGTAAATTCAGGCTTCAGTAGATTCTTTGAAAATGTCATTGTAACAATATTAGTTTCATCAGAAGATAGCAAGAGAAAGCTAGGAGAAAAGACTGACTGAGCATAAACTTAAAAAACTGAATATATGGTCATCAGCAAAAAGAAGACCCTAAAATGCCAGCTACTGGTCAGAGAAACTAAAATAAAACAAGAAGTTTTAATACGTGAGAAGCATGCTGACAGGACAAAAAGTGTGATATTGAGATCTAAAGACACATTGATGCATTTCAAAAGCTAATCAGACTACTGAGAGACAGGAAAATCTCATTGGAAACAAAAAGTGCTGGATTGCTATGTGATATCTGTCCTCCTGTATGGAAGTGAATGTTACACAATCTCCTCAAGGATGAAGGAGAGACAGAAATCTGGTTTTACAGACGAATGCTGAGGATACCATGGACTGAGTCTGTGACTAACAAAATGTTAAAGAGGATGGAAACAAGAAAACTCATACTTCATATAAGGAAGAGATAGATGAGGTTTCTGGTACATGTAATAAGGAAGGAGGGCCTGGAGAATTTAATATTCACAAGATGGATAGAGGAAAAGAGACACGGGAAAGCAGTGAGACCTACTTGATAGACCTGAGTAGATGGATGGCAGAGCAGGGTTTGGGAGATACCAAGAGGAAGAATTTTGAGTGACAAGAGACAGAGCCAAGAATAAGTCCATGGTTGCTTACGTCCTGAAGAATATAGTTTTATCAGACCATATAGATTGGTGACAAATAATAATAATAATAAAAAGATTGGTGACAAATAATAATAATAATAAAAAGATTGGTGACAAATAATAATAATAATAATAAAAAGATTTTTTCTGAATATCAAAAAGCATGTTACTTAAACATAGCATTAACAACTAAACTTGGTAGCATTTAGGTTAGGAAGGAAATTCCTGTCAATATTAGAAAAAGCAATAACAATTAAAATAGATACCATATGTAACTAGAAGAAAAATAATTATATAATCAAGATGTTGAAATTCCACACTAACTTAAACAAAAGCTTAAGAAGGAAACTGCCATCAATACTTGAAAAAGCAATAACAACTGAAGTGGGTAGCACATGTAATCAGAAGAGATAATAATAATAATAATAATAATAATAATAATATAATCAAGATGGTAGCTTTCCACACTATCAAAGATAGTGTTAGGAAGGAAGTTACCAGCAATATTAGAAAAAGCAATAACAACTAAGATGGACAGCACCTGTAACTAGAAGAAAAATCCTCCTTATTACTATAAAGACCGGTTTGTTTTATTTGTAATACATTTCCCTCCTGTCACACTCATGGATAGATAGAGATGTATAGATAGATAGATAGAGGTAGAGATGTATAGATAGTAATAGAGATAGATAGTGATATAGAGATAGATAGTGATAGATAGTGATATATAGATAGAGATAGTGATAGATAGTGATGATAGAGATAGATAGTGATAGATAGTGATATATAGATAGAGATAGTAGATAGATAGTAGATATATAGATAGATAGATAGTGATAGATAGTGATAGATAGATAGCAATAGAGATAGATAGTGATAGATAGATAGCAATAGAGATAGATAGTGATAGATAGATAGCAATAGAGATAGATAGTGATAGATAGATAGCAATAGAGATAGATAGTGATAGATAGATAGCAATAGAGATAGATAGTGATAGATAGATAGCAATAGAGATAGATAGTGATAGATAGAGACACTATAACAAGGCCTTGTCGGCTCAGTTTATTCTCTTTAGTACCAGTTATGAAAGCTTTTACCACGTATTTGCTCTTTGACATTCTTATTATTCTATTTTTTTAAAGTCA
Source organism: Ascarosepion bandense (assembly GCA_037127315.1). Classification (NCBI taxonomy): domain Eukaryota; kingdom Metazoa; phylum Mollusca; class Cephalopoda; order Sepiida; family Sepiidae; genus Ascarosepion; species Ascarosepion bandense. The sequence goes on from JBBBDQ010000221.1 coordinate 4,887,079, forward strand.
TTATGTCACTAAGTAGTGAAGAATATATCCCCTCTATTCTTATAAAGACTTGCATATTTATTTGTGTGTGTGAAAATATATATATCCTCTCTAAAGACTTGCGTATTCATTTGTGTGTGTGTGTGTGTGTGTGTGTGTGTGTGTGTGTATATATATATATATATAATATATTTCCTTCCTGTCAGATTTGGGGTGGGTGGTTTCGAATATTTTATTTTGTCTTAATGTAGAATTTTCAATAGTAGGTACATCAATTTGTATGTTAGCATCATTTTCGACTGCGTATCAATATAAATATTTTGCCATCATTTTTGATTGCATGGGCCCACTTGTAATTAAATAATTATAGTGTTGACTGTCTACATTAGCTTAAACAAAAGGTTTGGAAAGCAACTTTATTCACCACAAAAATGAGTGATATCAGCTGACCTGAAAAAATTGTTTTGAAAGATTTTATAAACATCAGCCTGACTGTTTAGTAAACAAATGCCAAAAGTTTCCATTATCGGAATGGCTAATCCCGCTATTACCATATATCTTTTATTACAGTTGATCTTCTTTACCAACAAATTAAATAGTACGTGGTGGCTTACACTGCTGATAAATTAAATTTTCTCAATACTCCAGGACTTTCCTCAGTATCCTACCTGTTTTAATAACACTATTATCCAAATAGTTCCAAGTTTTCTCTCCAATTTTCAGTTTCACTAGCCCTTTTTTCCTTGCTTTTTTGGCGCTGTTCCTAGCACTCCATTAATATCTGGTAACTTCATGTTCCACAACTTTCTCTGGTAAGGTAGCAATACTTATTTTATTTTATATATATATATATATATATATATATAGATATAGATATAGATATAGATATATTACTGTTTTACAGCTGAAAAAAAAAATCCATTAACTTTTTCTTAATTACTAGTGGCATATCTATGATTCAGGACCAAATTAGATCTATTATTATTATGATTACTATTTTAAAATTTAAAGTTCAAAGTTCTTTAACACTGGTTATTATCCAAGAACCAAAGCTAAGCGCAACATTGAGCCTGTTCAGTAACTAGATTGGTAATTGTTTGGGAATACCAGGTGCTGTAAGCTTGGATGTGCAAGTGGTGTAATAGATGATCTGAGAGCTGATTTCCAATTCCAGTTGTGAATCGTTACATTTATTCATGTGGGAATAGTAAGAATCTACCTCTGTCCCCCAGTTATGGGTTAATTAGTAAGATTTATATTGGTAAGTCATTATTCCAAGATAATTCTTAGTCTACAAAAATTTTCTGGTTTTAAATAATCTGCATAAAGTTTGGCTGTAACTCCCCACCACCCCCAATAAATTGAATTCAAGTTCTTTTGTTTATTTATTCTCAGCATCATATATTTTGGTATAATCCCCTAAAGCATTTTCTTCTCTTGATAATTATATTACTACCCATGAATCCATAAATGATTCCTAGAAGCTGTGTGTGTGAGGGATAAAATATAGGATGGTTATAAATTCTGTAGGTTTTACAGTGCTCTTTCAAAATGCATTTTATCTCGTATTTTTTTGTTCCAGTGCCAGAGCTCTTTGAATTTTTCTTTTTAATTATCTCCCTTGGACCTCTTTCAATAAATTTTCAAATTCCACCCTAATTTTAATGTACATAATTTTTCATTTAATTTGTGATCCATATAAATGATAACAGCTAAAAGGGGTCATCATTTTAATTCGGCTTTTAATTAATATTTTTTCTTTGGTAATCATTCGACTTTGTTCAGTCTAAGTTGAATGTCATCCGCTTTAATTTCCAACATTTGTAGTTTCATTACATTTTGGTAATATTTGTTATAATTAAGTGATATCTGACCTTTACAAAAAGGGTCTATTAGCTAAGGTGTGCAAGTACAAATTATTACCATTTTCTACAAGAAATCTTAAAAAATACCCAAAGACAAGGAAGAAAATTTTAAAATTCTACAACAGTCCTCAGCATTTTCGATTAACTGCATGACTTTTCTGCTTAGATAAATGTAAAAACAATCTTAAGTGCCATGTAACTAAAAAAAAAAAAAGAAAAAAAACCTTGTTGATTATTTATGACTAATCTGTTTAAACAATGCACTGTTGATTGTTTTTTTGTCAAGTGGAAATAATTGTAAGTAAAATGATGCATTAAAATAAGTAATCATTTTAAGTTTTCTGGATATTGGTACTTCTAAATTTATATCTTTGAAAATCCATTTTTGGTCTATTTTAAATTAAAAATTTGGTACTGGAGATCTATATCTGAAGGAGGATGTAAAAATGAATAACCAGGAAATGATTTTTTTTTTTTTTTTTCTTTTATAATTACCATTTTCTAAAAAAAAATTATGGATTTCAGTGTTCGGCTCTTCAACAAAATTTAAAATAAACTACAAGAAAACTGAATGCATGGTCATCAGCAAAAAGAGGAAGCTAAAATGCCAACTACAGGCGGGGGATCCTAAAATCAAGGAGGTACAGAAGTTTAAATACCTGGGAAGTATTCTAACAGAGGACGGAAAGTGTGGCTGAGATCCAAAGACATAATGGGATGGTCGAGGATTAACTCCAAAGACTGAGGAGGGTATTGAGAGACAGGAAAATTTCGCTGGAAACAAATAAGTGTAGTGGATTGCTATGTGATATCTGTCTTTTAATATGCAGTGAATGCGGGACAATCTTATCAAAGATGAAGGAGAGACCTGAAGCAGCCGAAATGTGGTTCTACAGAAGGATTCTGGGATAACATGGACCAAAAATATGAGCAATTAAGGTTTTGGAGAGGATGGAAATGAAAAGGAAGCTAATGAGGAAAAGACAGTTGAAGTTCCTGAGATGTGTAATGAGGGAGTGTTCGGGGAATCTGATGCTCACAGGTCAGAGGGGAAAGAGTGACAGCAGAAAGCAGTGCGTAACCTACTTGATGGGCTTGAGCAAGTGGATGACGAATCGGGGTTTTGGTTGGGTTACAGGAAAAAGCATGCTTATAGTTACTATGGATAGGAAGATGTGGAAGGCCATAATCGCTTATGTCCTGAAGGGACATGTTATGTATAAGTTACAATAAGTTGTTTTTTTTTTTTGTTAAGATATTAACCACATAAGGTTATACTCTGTGTTTAAATTCTATCTTATACTTATATTTGCCATTCCATTTTTTCCTCGTTATTTCTTTGTCATCCTTTTTTTCTTCTCTTCCTACCTGGTGGAGACCATCTTCTGCTGCTGCTACTGCCCGCATCTTTAGCAAAGACTTGCGGTGATAACAGTACCTATATTATCATTACAGTAGCTTCTTTTTAGAATGCTAACTGGCCACAGATGCCAAGCTGCATTCATCCATCATCCCCCCTACTTTTCTCCGTATTTTTTATTTTTATTTTTTACTTCCTTCTCTCTAATCTTTCTTCACCCACCCAACCTTGCAGTTATTGATTGCTTGTTGCTGTCTTGGAGGGGTGGAGAAACTCATGTGCTGTGGTAAGCAGTATAAGAATGCATGTCCGCTGTGGCGTGGAGGGGGGAGGTGCTTTAATGAATCCATAGAGAAAGCAGGGGATGATGAAGTACGATGACTCTGTCCATCGTTAGTACAATGGCTTTGTTCTTGTTAAAAGATGGAGCAAATGAATATGAATTTGTGAAAAGCAATATCTTTTTGTAATGTCCTACCGCAAGTTAAGACTTAAAAAAGATTTATACTTTAGGACACAGATACATTAATGTTAGGTGCTGAAATGTTCTTGGCTGAGCATTTGTCACAGTCAGTCTTCTACTTATATGTCACTTCAGAAGAGGTTACAATGATGATTCTCCACAACTTCCCATGCCTTCAACATTTGTCTATATTTCAGAGATGAGGTATTGTAATTATTTACATTGTTCGAACTGTTGTTCTCCATCTTTGTCATATTTACAATGTATCTACCATGGTAAACTCTGGTCTTTTTCAGATGAATGAAATTTTGAACTAAACACTTTATTTCAGTCTCTTGCGTAGATATTTCTTGTTCCGTGAGTCATGCTACTTCCAGATGTCTGTTATCTCCATTTAACTCAATTCTCTAAGTGTTTGGTTTACCACTGCTGTAGCCAGGTATTGAAACCACAACTGTTTGAGTCAAGTCACTTGATTCAACCAATGCTTTTCTTCTGCTGCTGATGTACCCTTGAGAACATCACCTGAAAAAGCCCAGGGTGTACAAAAGTCAAAACATCATTAATATGGCAATAAAGAGGAGGATAACAGTACGAACAATGTAAGTGGTTTAAATAATTACAGTATCTCATCTAAGAAATATAGACAGATCCTGAAGAAGAACGGAGTGTACAACTGCAAAAATGTGAATATGACAATGCTTATCTTCTCACTATTGCTCTCTGTTCTTGTTCTGCCCTAACAAATAAGTTGTTTTTTCTGCTCTTCTGTTACCATGTCTTGTGAGTATCAAATTCTCCATGTCCCCTTTCCTTATGGTGTTTCTCCAAAAGTTTCAATTATCTCTTTTTGATTCTAGGTATATATTTTAAATTATTTATTTTTTATTTCATTTTTTAATAAAGATAAAGTATTAGGATTTTTATGCACTATTTTATCCTTTCTGGGTTAGACTGAGAACTTTTCAACATTTCTTTAGTCTAAATAACGACAGAGGGGGGATAAATAAATTATGTAAATGCTCAAGGAATATTATTCCAGATATGAGTATTACCTAATTTGAAAATCATAGGGGAGGGAATAATACGGATATGAACACTTGACAATTATCAGTGCAACCATTTTTATATATATATATTTATATATATATATATATATATATATATATTTTATTAAGTAGATTTATTTATTTATCTGGCAGGTTTTATTACTTAAATATTAATTTTAGTGGATACCCATATTTAAGTAGACATTCCGTTTATTTATTATGCAGTATATTTTCATCTACTGGCTTGAATATTCGAAAAACTTACGAAAAAAAATGCTCTCTGGCAGGACTCAAACCTCTAAAATGGTATATAGCCCTGGTGTAGCACATATTATGTGGCCATTTACAAAATCATGGAGTTCGCTATAATCTTGACTATGATGAACCTATTTCTTATGGCCACATCATGATGAAACAACAGTTCCTGTATGATCACTAAAGTTAACCATTGTTGTTCCTGGTCACTTCTAGATGGGTGACTGCTTGGGAATACCAGGTGGTGTAAACTTGGAGGTACAAGTGATGTAATGGATAAAAGTTCAGAATTGTTAATCATAGAGCCAAGTTCCAATTTCAGTTGGGTTCGTTGTTTATTTGTATACAAATACCTTTGTGAAAGGTATGAATCCACCTTTTCTTCTCTCCAACTATAGGTTAATTAGTAAGACTTGTATTACTAAATCATTATCCCCCTGCACATTCCAAAAATATTTTTACAATTTAAAAAATATTTTCTGATTTTAAATAAGCTTTTGAAAATGAATTGATAAAATTAAAGCAGTTACTTCTTTTAGGCCCTTTCAGAGGGACTTTCAAACAATATCTTATAACCAGTAATATCAAGGAGTCATCATTAAAAGGAAAAATCAATTACACTCCTATAAAGTGAATTTCTAAAACATCATTTTCAGTGGTTTTTGAGATATATCAAATTAGCCGAAACTAAGGTCACATTCATTCAGATTTTTTGATAATCAACAAATGAAACTTCTCTCGGGTGGTAGAGTTGAAACAAAATATTTACAGTAAAGTTAAAAAGATCTACTTTTGAGCTGAGTAAAAATTGATAAGGTGAAAACTGTGCACTCAAATGGCCTGCAGTTTGATAAAGTAGGGCCATATTGACATTATAGAGGGGCTATCTTATCTTATCTTATTCTAGTTGTAGTAGGATTCTACTGAATTTGGCCTTGTGGGAAGATAGCCCACTATAATTCATAAAATGATTATAAAATCAAGAAAGGCAATTTGAGTATAAAATAACATTTATATATACACATTTCAATTAATGTTTTTACAATTAAAGCAATACCTGAAATAAAGGTCCAACGGAGGTTAGAAGGTTCATGTAAAATATAATGCTGAAAAGATAAAAGGCTGAGGAAGTGTGGAAACTTCTTGAAGGTAAGGGGATGTTCATTTTGAAGTTGGTCAGTAAGTACTTTTGAGGAATGTCTTTGAATAGGTCAATAAGTACTTTTGAGACAGGGGAAGGAAAGAGGTCAGCATAGTAGCCTCTGGACTTAAGTCAAGGGAGAAACTAATCAGCTCCTCCTTCTCTGGTTTGTCTTTGCTTTTAATATCTGCCTTTTGGATCAAACAGCTTGTTTTAGATTTTCATACTTGAATTTGATTCTGGGCTTCCCATTGGATGTTAAATAAAATTTGCATAGGCTTGTGAAATGGAAATTTGATATTTGATTAATTTTTATTTTTCAACATCTGAGCAACTCCAAGAGTTTTATTCATTTGCCTTTTTGTTCTGAGAGAGCCAACATCCAGTTTCATGCTTTTGTTTGGTCGGTATCACCACAACATCTTAACAATAGTTTAACCAACAAATTTTTAAACCATTTCTTTTTAGTTAAAAAAAAAAAAAAAAATGAGCTATTTTTATTTATTTATTTATCTATGTAAGGAGTGGATCAAATTTATCTTTGATCTCTTCAAACTTTGAAAATAGTGTAAACTTTGAACTTGTTTTATCTGATAAGTTATTACTCTTTATGTGGTGGGGTGAATACAGATTCCATTATGGAGCTTGGCTGTTGTATTCTAATATGGTTACCTTTTAGATTTATACTCACTTTTTCACATGGAAAGGATAATAATTCTGACGTATCCATGCATCCATATATGTTGCTGGTTTTCTGACAGTCCCCCTCCCCTAATACATCGTAATTTTCATATAAAATACAAATTTTGTTGTAACCTAATTATGTACAATAAAGGATCATATTCAATACAGGTGAACAATTCAACTAGAAAAATTGAAAAGAATACATACAATACATCTAAATACAAATTAGACACGTCATAATTGATCATTCCATTTTTACTCTATAGATCTAACATTGCTTAAGACAGACACACACACAGTGTGCAGTTGATTTTGAGTGCCTGGGGCAGTTTAAAATAATACACCCCCTTAGCCATGAGCTGTTATAAATTCTTGTTCATACTTATTTTCTCAACCTGATCAATTTCTTTTTTACACCCCTAAAATCATTTTTCTAGCCTCTCCCAATATATATATATTCCCCCCACCTCCTCCTTAGTTTGTTTTTTAACAGGTTTCTCTTGTTTCCTGATTAGGCTTAGCTTTCTGATTCTTTCTGAAATTTTTCATTTTCTTTTACTCTAAGTAGCCTCTTGAATCTTAGTGGCATTATTGCCTTGCTTGAGTTGGATTGATTTAAAATATATATATTCCTCATAAAGCGCTTCGTACTTTTTAGCTTCTGCCCATCTAAACTACGCTTAATAAATGACTAAGGCACTTCAATGTGGTGTAATGTTTAACAAGTATTTCTCACCAAATCACTTATGATGGGGTAGTGAGTTTGATCCTCATGAGGGGCTCCATCTATTTGGCCTTGTGCCACATCTAAGCTATGCTTAGTAAATAATATATAAGTGCAAAGGACTTGTCACTTTAACTGAGAAGGTTCTTGCTGACTTTAAAGTTCCATGAGGATATCATTATGGTGCTCTCACTCATCAGGGCTAGATTGAGAGCATCACAACTGTCTCCTCATGAAACTTTAAAGTCAGTATGAATCTGCTCAGTTAAAGTGACACTCTTTGTACTTATCACTGTTCTATCTCCACCCCAATATAGAGCACTTTACAATAAAAAAAAAATATCCTTCTGGCTAAAATACATTTTATCAGTAAAACCACTAAAAAACAACCTTGACACTAAGCATTATCATCATTAAACAGACACACACACAGAATCTGTTAAATTCAGCTGGAATTTGAAATGTTTTATTCTTTATCAACATTTTGACAATATGATCATCTTCAAAACAAGTAAAAATATTTGCCAAAGTAACTTAGAAATGTTGTGATTAATTTGAAAAACTTTTTAACTGTGAATAAAATTTTTAAAAAATATGTAGATAAATCAATGAAGTTCCAAGTTTGTGATCGTAATGTCTTTTATTTTCTTAAGCTGAAATTAAAGTCTACTGGCCTAGCAATCAAGTCTGGCAATATATTTTCTCTGATAAGTACAGTCCAGGTATTCTTTTATCATTAAGTTACATGAAGCCATTACAATGAAACATGGTTCAATTATCCTATTCAACTATCCTATTGAATAAAGACGCATTCTTATTGGGGTCATTTGAAATCTGTCCACTTTATTTTTGTAAGTGAAACATAAACTGTAATTTATGTTTTCTTACTCTGTCATTATTTCGCATGATTATAAACACTAATTTTAGTATTTACACATCTAAACTTATTTATAAATGGAACTTTGTCTGTGTGTGTGTTTGTCCGTTACCTATAGACTCTGAAATGGCTGAACCGATTTTCTTGAAAATTTATACAGTTGTACTATAAACGTCTGCGAGTATTCTTAGCTAAGTTTTGTGTCGAGGTACCCCTGATAAATCTCGATAATAAAAAAAATCGGGTTATAGAAGGTGTGGTCTAGTTTTAATCAAATTTGATACACTCATAGACAAAGACATAAGAAACAATATTCAGAAGTTTCAAGGTTGCAGTTCTTACAATAGTGCAGAAAATCGATTATATATATAAAAGGCAAGATGTTTGTGTGTGTGTGTTTGTTTATCTGCCTGTATGTCTGTATTTTTTTCAGCCCTTTTATTTTAGTTTTTGCTTCGGGTTTGGCTCTAAGTAGGTATAATTGTAGTTCTTAGTCTCAGCCATGATACCATTTACTCAGAGGACTTATTTAGCCTTCAAGATTCAGTTTATGATGAAAAAAACTTATTTGATATCGATACCAGGAAATCAAAATTTGACTTACATCCGTTCATTTTTCTTTCAGTCTATGGTTTCGCTTTAACTGGAAACAACTATTGCTTTTTAGTCTTTCATGCCAACGTCCAAATAGTCTGAGCTCCAGGATCATGGATTAGTTTTAAAGCTTTTATTACACCCGAGCAACGCAGGTCTATACTGCTAGTGTCCTTATAATTTTAAACAGTGAATGTAATTGCAACTACTTTATCATGATGGCTTCCTATGGCATAATTGGTAAAGACACACTTGGCTCAAAAAGTGGTTTCTCTGCTGGAATAAAAATTAATACAGGTTCAACTACTGTTGAGAAAAATATTTTTTTTAGTAGGTTTTCTATGTTGGTTTACATTAATTTCATTAATTTAAAAATAACAGGAATGTAAACTCGAACATGTGCAGCCCTTCATTTATCTTAAATTATGTGTTTTGTCAATTTATATCAAGTCTCTCCAGCCATCCTTTTGTAAGCAGTACTGGCTGTTAGGTTTAAGTATAGTTAGCATTTAAGGTTTAAATTTTTATAAAAAACTTACTTCCTTCTTTGCATACATTTAGGTTAGATTTTGGGAATATATGGTCATTGTCTCATTCAGCTTCTCTATTTTATCTTTTTTAAAACTAATCCTAAATTCATATTGTGAGCCAATTAAAATCCTTTTTTCAACAATTACTCTGAGAACTAATGCTACTAAATTTGCTGTTATCTTTTCTCTCCTTATCTGTCCTTTTTTGTGATTTTTCTTTCTTTTTCTTTAAAGGAAAAAATACAATTTAATACTTTTTGTCATTTAACAATTAGAAGAAAATGAGACAATTATGATTGAAATCAAAAATAGTAAATTTTAAATGGTTCTTTTTGTAAGAACTATAACTGTCTCTTTCATTTGAAAATGACTATTTCAATTGTTATTAATGTCAAAGGCTAATTTACTTGTTCCCAATAATTTTCTATAAAGATGATGGGAATGCCACTGGTTGTGGGATTTAATATTAAAATTATCAGTTTTTTTCTTTTAGAACTTTCTTTGTAATTACCTTTTCTCTTTTTAAGTAAAAAGGTGTATGAACTAAAATTATTTCAAATTTTTTTAATTTATTTATAAAAATTGTTTTTAATTTTTCTCTCTTAAAAGTACAATGGCAAATTTTATTTTGTCCTTCTCAGGAATTTTTATTTTTTTAATGAACTGTTCTTAAATTCACTCTTTTCTTTTAACATTTTTTACCATTTTTTTTTCTTTTTATTTATTTTTTAAATTCCTCATCTCTTCAGATTCCGTAAGCATTCCCTAGAAATGAGCAAATAAAAATTTGCTTTGAAAAAAAAAAAAAAAGTTGGAATATTTTTGCAAACAACTTTATTTTAAATCTTTTAGTAATTTGTGTGTCTATGAGTATACCTGAGAGAAAAACACACACACACACACACGTGTGTGTGTATATATATATATATATATATATATATATATATATATATATAATATTCTTATTATTGGAGTTTATTACATAGACATTTTATTTATTTTCTGCTGCACAAAAACTGTCATATTTTAGTGCTATATTCAGTACCCCATCAGGCAATACACAAATTTTTTAGTGACCTCTGAAATTTTTCCAATCCACCTTCCAACCTTATGCCATTATCTATCATTAACTCAACTCTCCATTGGTATATCTAGTCACACTCACTAGAATAAGGTTCAAATTTCTATATATTTATATCATTTCTTAACTCGTGCAACCATGTATCACCTGATGAGGTGTGGACTATAGCACAGAAACACGACAGCTCTTGTGTAGTGAAAAGAAAAAAAAAATTTATTATAAACTTCAATAATAAGAATATTACTACAAATATTGCTCTACTACATATTGAGCACAGTTAAAAAGTAAATGCTACGAACTGTGGAATATCATTCTATTTAGTTCTTACTAATACTAAGAGATATATATATATATATATATATATATATATATATATAAAACATACAGTGTTACAGAAATTAACAAAGATATAAGACATAAAGAATTCAAATGTTTTTAAATCAGATGGCCATTTTGAGAGATAAATTTAACACCCATCTCATCAGCAAGATCAAAACATTATTGGAAAATAAATTTGTGTGTTTGTGGAGGTGGGGGACAAGTAAGGGTAGTGAAAATGGAAGAAGGTGCAGATCATTACTACTGGATTTTGTTAGATCTGCGACATGGGTGACAGTAAAAGTTTGATTAAAAAGAACTAACAAAGTGAATTTTCTTTAATTTTATTTTTCCAATTTTCAAATAGTGTTATGTATCCAGATCAGAATTGCGGATAAATTTTCTAAAGTTTGTGTTTGTTCAAATATTTTCAACTCTGTCATTTTCAAGAACCGATGTAGTGTCCGTGTTGGAGGCAAAATTCCTTTGTTTACAGCATGGTATTCTTTGGGAAGCTGGAAGTTTGAAATAGTCTACAGTGATGCCATAGATAACAATCATTATGAGCAAGGTACCCTGTATAGGGACCTTGCTCCCAATAATCGTTACTCATAAATATTTATCTGGTGTTCATAGAACAGTGTTCAATTTAATATAACAGAGCTATTAAGTATGTATTAATAAATATAAATGTTATCCTATGTTATTCAAAAGTAAAATAAAACATATCTTGTCAGTTCTTTTTATTTGAATTTGTTTCAATGAATACTTAGTGCTTAATTATGCCTTTATATATAGGCAGTGTTGACATAGGTATCAACACTGAGTGGCAACAGTCATGCCCACATGCTTTATATAGGTTGTCTTTGATACTGATTACTCTTCTCTCATAAATCCACCATATCTTATAGTTTGTGATAATGTTTAGTGCCAAGGTGTGTTTTTTTTTTTTTTTTTTTCCGGTGGTTCTACTGATAAAACGTATTTTGGCAAGCAGGTATTTTATCATAAAGTGTTTGATATCAGGGTGGAGATGAAGCATTTCAATACAAAGAGTTTGTTTCGTTAACTGAGCAGGTTCATGCTGACTTTAAAGTTTTGTGAGGACACCATCATGATGTTCTCACACTTCAGGGTTTTTATATATATATATATATCTCGAGAGAGTGAAACACATAACACTTGCTACAAGTAAGTGTTATGTGTTTTGTTCGATGATTCATTGTTAGCTCTACATATTCAGTTCTTTTGCTTTGATTGTGCATTGAGCACTTTTTTTTATCTATTGTCTGCTGGTGCAAGCAGCACCTCTTACTTGTGTGTGTGTGTGTGTGTGTATATATATATATATATATAGAGGCAGCAAGTAATTTTCTAAACATATGCTGTTAAATATAAGAGACAATGAATGTCATTTATGTTTAATCATGAGCCGTTCTAAACGTCGTATTTTTGCTTTAATTTCAGTTGAAAATAAAGACAAAAATTCTCCAACATTTGGATAATTATTTATTGATTTTCTTCTAAGCTTTTGGCTCGCATGAGCCATCTTCAGGGAGGTTATTTAGACTGAAATATTATAACATCCACCATTACTGACGATTTTATTTTGTGTTGACATAAAACTCCGCTTGGCAACGGCAATAATTACCAAAAATAAAAAAAGCAGTTCTTAAATTTGCGATGCGGTTTTATGACGTCACACTGCGTGATAGCGCAAAATAACAACAAAACCATGTAGTTAAATGCAAATGTTGGAGAATTTTTGTCTTTATTTTCTACTGAAATTAAAGCAAAAATATGATGTTTAGAACGGCTCATGATTAAACATAATAGACATTCATTGTCTCTTATATTTAACAGCATATGTTTAGAAAACAAAAATATATATATATATATATATATATATATATATATATATATGATATTGCTCTGGATAGTACCCATTCATATTTGGATTATCCTCTCCGTTTATGGATTTGTCATCATTATATAATATTTTTATTTATTTATTTTATGTCTTACTAACAGTATAGCCCTGCGTTTGCTCGGGTGTAATAAAAGCTTTAAAACTAATCCATGGTCCTGGAGATCAAACACTTTGGACGTTGGCATGAAAGACTAAAAAGCAATAGTTGTTTCCAGTTAAAGCGAAACCATAGACTGAAAGAAAAATGAATGGATGTAAGTCAAATTTTGATTTCCTGGTATCGATATCAAATAAGTTTTTTTCGTCGTGAACTGAATTTTGAAGGCTAAATAAGTCCTCTGAGTAAATGGTATCATGGCTGAGACTAAGAACTACAATTATACCTACTTAGAGCCAAACCCGAAGCAAAAATTAAAATAAAAGGGCTGACAAAATACAGACGTACAGGCAGATAAATATATACACACACAAACATCTTGCTTTATATATATATATATATAATCACTTTTCTGCACTATTGTAAGAACTGAAACCTTGAAATTTCTGAATATCGTTTCTTATGTCTTTATCTATGAGTGTATGAAATTTGATTAAAATCGGACCACTCCTCGTATAACATGATTTTTTTTGATTCTCGATTTTCGATATTTATCGGGGGTACCTCGACACAAAACCTAGCTAAGAACATTCACAGACACTTATAGTACAACTGTGTAAATTTTCAAGAAGATCGGTTCAGCCGTTTCAGAGTCTATAGGTAACACACACAAGGTTCCATTTATAAATAAGTTTAGATTAGATCAACTTTTTACAGGTTATTTTCAGCCAGAAAATATTTTTAGAGTTTTAGAAATTTTTTAAATTTTTTTTTAAGTAATAGTAATTTACTGATACAAGTTCTACTAATTAACCCATAGCTGAGGAGAGAAGAGGTAGATAAATATCTTTCCCTGGTGGCATTTACACTTAAGTGAATATAACAAACCTGACTTTAGAACTTAATCATTTGACTTCCAACTCTGAGCCAATATCTATTATACATCCTGTAAAATTAAACTTGCATTACCTGGTATTTTCAAGTGGTCACCCATCTAATTACTAACCAGGTATGCTGTTGCTTAACTTTGTTGATTTTACAAGAACCAGTGTATCAACATATTATGGCCATAAACTCTGTGCATTTTTGCACACTAATAAATGGCACTGATTGAAATAATTTCTAATCTGCAACTTAGATTTGTTTTTTTATTTTGCTCATGTTCATCTGTATTTGAAATTAAAACATAAATTTCTTTCAAAATATTCCTATTTTATTTATCCATTATTTTTTTTAATTTTTTATCTTATTTTAAAAAAAAATATTCAATATCTGATATAAAATGTTGTATCGATAGGAATTGTGGAGTGGGCAGAGTAGATTTGACTGATAAGATGCTGTCTCTAGCCAAAGTTATATGATTTTTGCCTTTGAAATGGCTGTCAAATTTATTTTCTACAAAAACTATTCAACTCTCCTTTCCTTTATGCTTAAAATATCTGTTAATAAATTAAGCCATTAAAAGTCTATAAATTCTAAAATGTTAATTTGATGGATTTTCTTTTAAATCGGTTTGTAATATATATGTATATATATATATATATATTTCTTTAAGAATCAGTAAAAAAAAATACATATATTATTCATGACATTTTAGCAGTTTAATTATTTTTATGTATTTTTTTTTTGTAATTAGCATTTTGAAAATGTGGAAAAATGAACAGATTTTGTCTGCAATAAAATAATTCTCTCTTCTGCTTAAATGATTTATTTAAAAAGAAAATAAAAAAATTTTTTTTTTCTTTTTGGTGCTTCATGTCCCCTCTAAGCAACAGTACTTCAAGATCATAAAAAAATACATTTTGCTCAGTATAAGCATACCACTATTCAGGATATTGCAGGTCATGGCTCTCCAGAACTTCCTATTCTTTATAATTCTATGCAATATTTCTCCTCTTGTTATCAGTTAACTCTCAGTTAATATTCTGTCATTTACACAAGCTTATCAACTAAGTTACTCACAATTTTTCTCTACTCTTGTTGCTTTCAATATACCCTTTGAGTGTCAGATTTTCTAAACTCCCTTTTCTCATGTTTCCCTAAAATTTCAATGCAGACTGTCATTTTATTAAAGCAGGTATTTCAAGTAAGGATCAATAAAGGCAAAAAAATAATTGAAAGGAAAAAATTCCAGACTCTGAATAAGTATTCCTTTTGCTTTCATTTTCCTTCAAGCTTCCTTATTGCTTGCATGCTCTATCCATGGTATTGCCAGCATTCTTCTGTAGAACATTTGTTGCTTCAAGTCTTCATCTCTTACAAAATTCTACAGATGACAAACATTTTTCTTCTCTTTACTTTAAATGAGTTTTAATAGGTGACATCAGACAATGAATATGTGTTGGAATGGTTAGTGGCTTAGAACAAGGAATTGGTGACTTGAATTCTGGTCTTGATCCTTACATTCACTCTTTGGGAAAGGTATCAATCCATATCTACCCCTCTCAGCCATGGGTTAAATATCAGGGGAGATTGAACTTTTTAGCAACCAGTTTATGAGACAGACAACTCTTAATTTAAAACCATATGTGACCCTGATGGGGTACATGCTTAACTGATCAAAATAGCTAAACTTATTTATACTGCAACTATGTGGATGTTGAAGATGAGCAAATGAGCCAGTTGATCAGCATGCTCAGAAATGAGTAACCATCCTGAAGATGATTGGTTGGTTGGTTGTTTTTGTTTTACGGCATATCAACCTCGGAGGGTCATTTATTACCAACTAAATTTTATTTAATTATTGCTTGTAATACCTTTTTCTTTCAACAATTTATTGTTGTTTTTATATAAGTTTTGTGTCTAGTAATACTTTTTTCTTTTCAAGTACCAAGATTCATTGGAGATTTGTTTTTAAGGACAGGGTCCCCAAGTCCTATCCTGTTATTTAACCCATAACTAGAGGGAAGGGACAGATTAATACCTTTCCCAAGGGTACAAGTGCTTAAGTGAATGCATGGTATTCAACTGGAATTCGAACTCGGCTCACCGATTTCTCTTTCCGAGCTGATATCCACTGTACCACAATGCACATCCGTTACTAAACGCTTACAGCACCTGGTATTCCCAAGCGGTCACCCATCTAAATACTGACCAGGCTCGACGTTGCTTAACTTTGGTGATCGAGCAAGAACCAGTGTATTCAACATGATATTGCCGTAAGCCCCTGAAGATGAGAAATCACTTAAAGTTGAAACAGTTCTGAGGATCTTTTCTTCTAATAATTAACAAACCCCTTCCGTTTCTTACCTTTTTTCAAAGACTCCTGTAATTAAAGGGCGAGAAATAACATTTAAAAAAAAAATTTTAATTCTGCAAAAAAATGTCTGGGAGTGAGAATTACCAAACTTTTGATTTATAGAATAAGTTATTTGCTCATATCAACCACCACTGGCTGTCATTTTATTAAAGCAGGTTGTTTGGAATAAAGATCGATAAAAACAAAAAATAACCAAAAGAAAAAAATTTCAATTTTGTTCCTCTTCAGCATTTGTGCAGAACAAATTTAAAATTCCTTTGGGGATTTAAATTCTAGCATTTGCCTTTCTTTACACATCATTAGGTAACCATTTAAATTGAATTTAATCTTTATCTAAAATTATTTTTTAAAATCTTGTATCTTTATGTATTTTTTATTTTTATTTTGGGCTACATTGGGAGATTAGGGAAAGAAAACCTTTTTATAGTTTATAAATTTTCAAATGAATAAATTTTTGGAATACATTTGAACCTATTTCACCATAACTTTTATGGTGTTGTCATACAACTTCTTGTTGCTCTATTTTGTTTGCATAAAAATAAAGACTTAATCTTTTTGGCCGATCGAATCCTTAACTTATGGAACTTGGGACGCTTCAAATTGGTTGGTTCCAAGATCATTAATATTTTATTGCCAATACAGGAATAAATTGTACACACTCACACTTTTTATATACTTTAATATTGCTCATTCTATATGGCAGTGAATGTGGAACAATCTCCTCACAAATGAAAGAACTTAAGGCGACATAAAAGTGATTCTACAGAAGAATTCTGCTAATATCATAGAGTGAACATGTGGGCAACAACAAATTTTTAAAGAAAATGGAAGCAAAAAGAATGCTTATACATAACTGGAATGAGACAATTGATATTTCTAGGGCATATAATGAGGAAAGAGAGCTTAGAAAATTTGACACTCACAGGAAGCAGATGGCAAGAGGGACAGGAAAGCAGTGCATAACCTACCTGATGAACCTGTGTAAATGATTAACAGAACAAGAGAGATAGCAAACTTTACTAAGAGCTACAGTAGAGAGAAAGTTGTGGAGAGCCGTAATCGTTTTTGTGCTGAAGGGTCATGGTGCATAAAAGTTTATAAAAAAAAAAGTAAAAACAAGGATTCATTTTGGTGTTAATTTCATAAAAATTATTAATTGTAAGGGACTTGTAATAAAATTTTTCTGAGTGTTCTTGAATTTTAAAATTTTGAAAATATTTTTAAAATTTTGTTCATAAATGCTTGTTGGAAAAGTTTTACATTTGCTTTGTGTTGACCAGTAAGTTTTCTTTTTATCTATCTTCACACACACACACACACACACACATTTGTATTTAGGCTGCACTCCCCTCTTTTATGCAAGTTTTGTTAAAGGTTTATTAAGGCATAAGTAAGGATTTTATTTTGTAACAAGTACAGAAATATTATTGGTTTTTCAAAATTTTTAGTTATAGGAACGCCCATAAATATTTATCAGGTTGACTAAAAAAAAAAAAATACGTAAGGCAAGTTATGGAGGACCTGAAGTGATGCAATTTAATGTCGAATAAACAAAAGTGAAGAAGTAAAGTTTTTGAATTTTTTATTTTTTTAATATGTATATTAGTATTTAAATTTAGTTGGAAGTAATTCAGGTTGATTTTGAATAGTATGAGGTTATGGATTTAACCATTTTCTTTCAATTTTTTAACATTTTTGTAATCAACTATCTTGGAATAGGAAAATAATTCTTTCAAGTATAAAGATATTGGAAAAAAATAAAAAGGGATTCAGATTTATATTTTGATAAGGTTTGATAGCAACACTCTTGAGAATTTTCCATCTAAGTTACTCTTTTAATAAGTGTGTTATTCTTTAGATCAAAGTTGTGATAGAACTCATTTCTATGTATAAATAATGCATTTGGTAAACTGTTGTGTATAAGGTGTTTTTTGTGTTTGTAGGCATATATTTTAAATTTCTGCAAAGTTATTCTCAATTTTTTTACATTCTTATTCACTACCAGAAATATAAACAAATATTCAGAATTACTGTTTCTTTGCTAGAATAGCTATTTATTTCATATATCAACTATATATATATATATATATATATATTTTTTTTTTATTTTTTTTTTTATTTATTTTTTTTAATCGTATCACCTCGAGCAAGGCGGTAACGCCACTGATGTGTAGGGGGCTACGTAATAGTGAAAAGATCAGAAAAGAGAAAGCCAGAAACCATATCCTAAACAGGGAACAAGGGCTGAGCCTCTTAACTTGTTCAATAGATGTGGGTGGAGTGTGAATCGGGCGATAGATCTATCAATTGGAGTAGATAGATCTATCTATCTATCTATCTACTATATATATATATATATATATATATATATATATATATACACACACATTTCTTCCTCATGGTTTATTGCAACTCAAGTACTGCTTTATACATCGAGCACTGTTTTATTTTTGCTGGTATTCAAAAGTCATGTTAATACATCTTATTCGTTTTCATTGTGGCTCACGTGTGCATAGTTTCAGTTCCATTTTAATATATCTACCCCTGCATCTCTTTCACTCTCAGACATTTCATGATTTTGCATTCTGAATTAGCTAAACCATTGGCCACTCATTATCTAAAATAATCTTTGACCTCTGTGCGTGTTTTGTTTGTTCCACTGTCTGTCGCATTTTATGTAATCATCTCTGTGTCATAGTTATTGGTCTGTTGAGATTGGGTGATTGAAAACTTAAATTGAGATGAACAGTCAAACGAGTTTTTATTTCTGTTATTTATTAACCTACTACCCCCTCCCTGTCAAGTATAAAGAAAATAGTCACTTGTTGATTCACAAATTTTACAGTTCATTCAAGACAAACTTTAACATTTACTCACACTCACTGTATATATATATATATATATATATATATATATATAATGTTCCTGTATGTGTTGGTGTCAAATTTACTATATTTGGAGAGGAACACTCCTTAATATTAGGGATAGTATATGGAGAGGTAAACAGTCATATAAACACCCACACTGCATAGTAACTGGCAGTTTCACTTAAGTGATCTGCAGAATGTAAACCCTGTTTCTCTCCTGTTTTACACACACACACACACACACATTGTGTGTGTGTGTATAATTTTTGTACAATGGTTTATAAAAGCATTATATCACTACACAAAAATTTTTATGTTTCAGAACAATATTCTTCTTCAGATGATATTTTACAAATAAATAGTGAAAATGATTTATTTTAGAAAATTTAAGATGAATTCCTGATTATTCAGAAAATTAAGGAGAGGTGGTTGGAGGAAGTTAAACAATATGATTGTAGATGTGTCAATGTTCACCATTTATTTTTAAAATATCACCTGAAGAACAATATTGTTTTGAAACATGAAAATTTTTGTTTAGCGATATGCTTTTATAATCCATTGTAATAACAAGCTTACAATATTAAGCTCTACTTTGTATTGAGGACTCTTTATAAAAGTAAATGTATGAACAGTGGGTTTTCATCTGTTTTTTCACTCATATCTATATCTATATATATATATCTATATATATGGATGTGCGTTATGGTGCAGTGGATATCGGCTCGGAACGAGAAATTGGGGAGCTGAGTTTGAATTCCAGTTGAATTCACTTATGTGCAAATACCCTTGGGAAAGGTATTAATCCATCTCTTCCTTCCAGTTATGGGTTAAATAACAGGACAGATTGGGTTCTGTAGCCTTGGCTGGCAACCAGTCTACTGCAGAAAGCAATGGCAATCTACTGCAGGATAATCTTCTGCCCAGTTAATCATGTCTCCTTTGAGACATGATCGCCCAAGCGTGTTTCACGTATGGCACTTAACTGACTGATAGATATATATATATATATATATATATATATATATATATATAGGAATGTTAATGCCAACAAAATTATTTCATAATGAATTTATTTCTTTGTTTTTTTTATTTTTAAGGAAATCTTTTATAAAAGGCAATACTCTTTTCATTCTGTTCTGTTATTGTAAAAGTGGAGTAAAAAGTGAATTTTAAGACTTTCTCTCTTCACATTATTATTATTATAATAACAAGGTTATTTTCTTTGCTAGATTTTTTTTCACCTGGCTATGGTTTGATTCATTTCTTTTAAGATGAATCTTTCTTGCTTCTTTGCTTTGAAAACTGTATTTTGTCCGTTGTGTATTCAAGGTTTCCTGTAAATATTTTAAAAATTTAATCTTAAATTCAAAAAAAAAAAAATTAGAATTTTCAATTTGATTCTTTGTCATATGAATATTTAAAATTTTTTAACATAGTGGAATTGTGTGTGTGTGTTTTTCTTGTTTTTTTTTTCTTTTTTTTTAATGTGTGTGTGCGTGTGTGTGTGCAACTTTTGTTAAAAATGACATGACAGACAAGGTGCTATAGAAAGCCTTATTAATAAAAAAGAAGCCAACATTTAACAGTATCAACTATGAACATGGCCACAATGTGCTGATCATGTTTGGAAAATAAAACAATCTATATTCAGTTAAAAGTAAAATAAAATTCATCTTTGATAATGGCTAAAAGTATAGCTGAAAGCTGTTGAATATATAAAACATTCAGACAATTTTTATAAAATTTATACTCTATTTTTATTTAAAAAAATAAAAATCACATGAAAAATTATATGAAATATTTAACCATAGTACCTTGTCTGTCACTTAATGTAACCTGCATAAAATAGAGATTGCTGCCTTGAATACATGATACAAAAATATTATTTGTTTGTCAAATTCTTTTGCCAATGGCACCCTCTAATGAAGGGTTGGCTGAAAGGATCCTCAGGGATTTCTTTTTTTTTTTTTTTTTTTTTTTTTTTTTTTTTTTTTTAAAAAGAACATGTCCCCCCTCTCCCACTTTTTAAAATTATATATAGCCAGTGCTAGAATGCATGTGAAGAATTAATCTTTTAGCAAGTCCTCTCCTTTTTTTACAAAATCAAGTAGATTACTTGGTATTAAACAAAAAAAAAAACAAAAAAAATGCCCCACCCCTTTTCATAGGACATATTTTATGTAGTATAGAGATTAGCAGTTGGAGTCAAAGAATTTATGATTAACATTCCTCTTAATTTTATTTAAAAATTATTTTCCTTTAAACTTTTTACTTGATTGGTTTTCTAAACTGTTGATATTTGAATTATTTTTAAAAATTTTCTTCTATCTAGATAAATTTTAATTTTTTCAAATTTTCTTTTTTTTGTTTGTTTTATAACATCAAGACGGCTTGTCATTAGACTTCCTGTGTTTCAAATTTAAAAAAAAAATTCTTTTCATTTCGTTTCTCCCTTTATTTATACCGTTTTAGTTCATTTATTTTTGTCATATTTTCTTGAACTCCTGGTTTATATAAAATGATATAGTTCCATTACTGAGAATTTCAAAAGAACAGACAGATTTAAAGAGTTGGTGGGGAGGGTTGTGGGGGGAGGGTCACAGGAAAACTGAAAAGAAAGGACTACTATCGGGTGCATGGAGTAGGGGAGAGTAAAAAGCGTTTCTAATCTATTTTGTTTGAAACGCTAGATCGATTGCCATTTGTGAAGTGCTCCTTAATATGGCCGTTGTTGTCAACTAACTGATAACGGTGCTGCCCCTGTTATCGGTATCTTTGGCACGTTCTTGATTACACCACCCAATGTTGGGCATCTATTAGGCTAGCATCGTCATCACTGCCTCCGCCTCGGGAGGAACAGTAAACCAATTCGAAGAGAAGATGCTGCCAAGATGGCTTGTAGTTTAAGCTTTCTTCCAAATTATAATTTGTTCAACTCCGCCACCTCCCCTTTTCCTTCACCCATCACGTCTCCCCTACAACCCTGCCTTGCTTTCTTTTGTTCATATACCCCTTGACTAAATGTTACATTCAGATGCAATGCCTGTGTTAGCATCTATAATTAACATACAGTGATATATAGGCAGTTGTATGTTTAATGGCTCAGGCCATTACATTTATAAAAATGTATGGTTGAGTAAATGTGTTTTATGTGAGATACAACATTCACTTTTGTTGTTCACATGATCAGTATGTATTTCAGTCTTTAACTGTATCTTGTCTCTTTTTATTTACATTGTTTGGACAATTGCCTTCATCATTATTGCCATATACATGATGTTTCGGCTGTTGTATGCTCCAGCCTTCTTTGAGTAATACTAGTTGGAATATTCACAGAAGTAAATTGTTCTAATTTTTTTTTTTTTTTGTATGGGTAGGTATTTGAAGGCTATCACAATACGTTTAGTAAAATAAGGGAAGGTAAAGAAGGTGTTGGGTATTACCTATTTATTATTCATTAATATTTTGAGATCAGAACTTCATCTTCAGAATGATAAGAGAGCTTGATTTCATGTCTGCTGGTGGACCATGCCTTTGAACGAATGATTGTCTTTCGCTGCTACTGTTGTCGTTAATATTGTAATGAGTGTGTGTGTGTTTATGGTTTATATAAGTGTGTGCGATGGTAGGATTTGAATTTTTCACATCTTTGTTAAAGTAATAGTGGGATTTGGCTTTTTCACATTTTTTTTTGTATATGTGTATGTGAATATATATATATATATATATATATATATATATATATAATGTCATCCACATTTGGAGTCTCTACTCCCTAAGCCATAGGTGCATAGAATGAGAGGGGGGAAATTTTAGTGTGTTGTATACATAAGGTGTATACATATGTCAGTCACCGGAAGAACTCCATTCATTGCTGAAGAGTAACGTGTAAATCACAGAAGTGGTGACTGTTTTTAAAATTTTCCTCTCCAGAGAGCTCAATCATTATGAGAACATATGTTTGTCATCCACATACAAGTCTGTTTTGCTAGATCACAGCTCATCAGTGTGGCTAGACATTTACTTACTTCTGACCAAGATCGAAACTTGACTCTCTCTCTCTCTCTCTATATATATATATATATAATGATCCTGTCATCCTTTAAGGTCATAGGAGCATCACAGGTACTGCAGCCACTACAAGACAAGCTGATGGAGCTTAACTCTACACAAGCTGGTTTGAATTCAGTTTCCATTCTACTAGCTTGGGTCCTATAGCCTTGGTTAGCAACCAATTTGTTTTGCTATTTGCCCATAGCTGGCAGGGAAGAGATGGATTCATACCTTTCTGAATGGTATTCACATGTAAGTAAATATAATGGACTCTGGAATTTTGAATTGGCTCTCCAATTTCTCAATCGAAGAACACACACACACACAGAGGATGTGATGGGTAAATTATCACCATTTTATATTTTTGATTTTGTTAAGTACATAATGTAGTGGGGTCAGTTAGGCACTGATTGTGAGAGAAAATACACCATTATACAACTCACTCCATCAGAAATTTGGAAACAGCATGCTGTACTGCCTGGTATTCATGTTGGAAACTCTAATATAAATATCTTAGTGTTGGAGTCAATCTGAGGACATTGCAGAGGAGTTGGAATGAGTTAGATGAGTCTAATGGTAATTACAAAGGTGTTTGAAGTGATCACTAGTGATGACAATATTATGCCTTCATTCATCTTCCCATTGGACCTCAGATTCAACATGGAGGCCTCCGTCAAGTGTATTGAGGAGGTAGTGCTACCCTGGGCCAAGAGGATGGTTGTTGGAAGACCCTATATCTGGTAACATTTTTTGCACAATTCCACACAAGAAGGATAACCCATTTATGGCTGTCAGACAATTTCTGCAACCACAGCACCTATTACATCTGACCATTTAACTCCCCAGACTGCATCCCCTTTGTTTATTATGTGTTGGATGCAGTTGAGAAAACTCCTTGTAAACACCAAAGATGAATTGAAGGCAAGAATTATGGCAGCATTGACCAACTTAAATAAGACTGTCCAGAAGAGTTGCAAGTTTTGAAGTCATCTCTAAGTCGTGGTTGAAGCCAAAGATGATTTATTGAATAAATTTATTCTTTAGTATTTCAAGATATATTTGTGTAATTTTGGTAAATATATGTTAAGATGAGATGTCAGTTACTTTTGCATTTGCACAACTGAGATGGCAGCCATCCATCACACCATATATATATATATATATATATATATATATAACTCTACTGGCCTTAGTGTTTTTGAAAACATTTGTTAGAAAAATGTGTGTCATTTGGCAGGATTTTGACCTGCATCTTCTAAAAACATAGGGGAGGCCATCAGTGGATATGTCTTTGACCGCTTGACCATGAATGCTTTCACTGTGTGTGTGTATATATATATATATATATATATATATATATATATATATATATATATATAAAAGAAAAAGATTAGTTAAATCAATGAGAAAATGGAAAAAAAAAATTTTGTGATCTGATCAGACTAAAGTGATATCTGCATTGATGTGATTACACATATTTCAGTATCTGCTCTTTTTCATAACTTGATTTCAGTCTGATGGAGCCTGAAAGAGCGAAAAGTATCATGTGAAACATTTTTCCGTCTTGTGATTGACTTTTTTTTTTCTTATATTATGACTTTTTTCATTTTTTCTTCTAAACTTACCCATTTGTTATTCCAGACCCCCTGCCATTTATTTTCCACTTTATTTCAACCTTCTTTTCCTCTTTGTCTGAAACTCTACCTTTATTAATTTCTACTATTAAACTAATATCTTCATCTTATGCTGTTGTTTCTTTTGGTCATCTTCTGTGAATGTCAAACCGATCAATTTATTTAATCTACAGATGTAGATTGTTCCCATTGCACTGTTTATGTCTAGAGATGACGTATTCTTTTTTCAGCTATTGCTTGCCCTGTTTTCACAGAATCCCTGTCTGCACTACCGGGCCCAGGGATTGAACTCACAATTCACAAACCAACACTTTAATTCACTAAGCTATTGTTTCAGCACTGTGCAGTACTAAAAAGAATAAGACAAGATATCTGTCAACATGGACAGCAGTATGGGGATGTTCTATGCCCCCATAGATTCAATGAAGGGTTTACTTTGAAATGTCCTCAAAGGTTTTGAAGACGGCAGCACCCAAAATGTTTGTGGTAATAACAGAAAAGATGAGGATATTAGTCTGATTGTAAATAATAAATTTTTCAACTTGGCCTTTTATTCTGATCAAGGCTTTTTACTCCATCTAACCCTTTTATTCCATCCTGCCTTTTCATTCCATCCCTTTTTATTACAAACTGAAAAGTACATGTTTAGTAAAATAAATATACTTCTGCCAAATTCTACGTATTCACACTTGAAAAAATTGGCTTTACCCTCCCAAATGTATTTTTAAAATCTTTCTGCCATTTTTGTATTCTTTGAATTATGATGATTTTTATTATCATGATGTATGACCATCTCCCATGTTCTGACATGATTGCATATATTGGTTAGAATCTCTTCTGCATTAAATATTTGCCGACACACAGGACAATAGATACATTTAGCATCTTTATTCAATGCGCACATTCTATATATTTATGAAATTCCCTATTCAATTTTATTTCTTTTTTTTCATCCCCATTTTCTTTATAATCACTTACAAAAAAAAAAAAGAAAATTACCATTCCTGCACCCCCACTATCTTATTTAATCTACTTTGCACTTTGCTTACCTCTGGCCATTTCTGTTCATTTTGGAGTCTAAAAAAGGAAATACTATCATGTCCACTTACCTTCACCATTTATTGGTCAATAATTTAAGTTTTAAGGCAGCAATGTACAACTTGTCCATCTATAGTAGATTTCGATTACATACATTGTTCTCTTTATACATATTAAAGGATTTTCAGTCATCATTGTTGTCTTGTTTTGTGATTTACATAAAAAAAAAATGTAATTTTTGCCATGTTGGTACCTTATGTTTTCTCGTCACAATATTGTCTGGACAAACTGGAAATAACTACACTTGCAAAAAAGAAAAACTTTTTTTTTTTTTCTTTACAAATTTCTCAAAAAAGACTTCATTCTAGCCTCTAGCTACTTTGTTAAACGTGTGCTTGAGATTTATTTAAATGCAGGCTATAGCAAATTATTTTTGGCAAATTTAGTCTGTTTCAATTATTTAAAATAAACAAAATGTCCACCAGGTTAAAGGCTATGTCACAATTAAAATTGGTAGTATTTCTGTCATATTCCTACTAGACCCTATATGAGTACTAATTTTGAAAATTGGTGTTGCTCTCATGAAGTTCATGAGTGCTTTAGTTAATAACGTTATTATAAAACTAAATAATGAATGATACTAGCTTCATGGTTCATTTGCTTTCCTGAACTTTTTTAAAATCATTGCATTACTAGTAAGGTGATACCACTACTAGTGCACAGGGGTTTACAGTGAGGGAATGAACCGGATACAGGGAGTGTCAAAGAAAGTATACAAAATGGAAAGGATTCAAGAAAACAGAAGGCAATTTACGTTGCATTAAATTTTTGGAGATCGTAACTATCAGGGAAGCAAGTACACTGAAGGGAGTTCCACAGGTGAGAAGTGCGAGAAAAGAAACTGTAGAAGTGGCAGTTACATTTAACTATTTCAATGGTAAGAGTGGGACCTAGATGCCAATCTAGTAGCAGACTTAATTTCATATGGATAGGGCACCACAGAAAAAGATCTTGTCAGAGCAGTTGCCATAAAAATATTTCTAGAATAGACAGAGAAGCCACGTCACAATGGTGAAAAAGTGACTGAAGTCGAGATGCCAAGTGATGATCGGTTACATTGCAGATTCTTTTTGAATTTTGTCAAGAACTTCATGATGAATAGCAGGAGTACCCAACGAGATATGGCAACAATATTCAATGCATGAATGACTAGATCGAATATTCAGCATTACATTTACAGGGGTATAAAAATCTCTTATCTTTTATTGCACATGACTCCATCATTTCAAAGATTGTGTGCGTATATATATATATATATATATATATATATATATATATATATATATATATCCCTCTTATGCTCATGGAGAGAGAGACAATAGTGAGGCAGCATCGCCTGAGTTCATTCTCTTTATTATCAGTTATTAAACCTCTTACTGTGTATTTGTTCTTTAACTGTCGGAATAATTTGGAAAAATTTGTCGTCAAGTAGTGAAGATATAGATATATATATATATATATATATATATATATATATATAATATATATACTCTCTATTACAAAAACTGTTGTGTATTTTTTTTCTGTGTGTATATATATATATATATATATATATATATATACTCTCTATTACAAAAACTGTTGTGTATTTTTTTTCTCTGTGTGTGTGTGTATGTATATATATATATATATATATATATATATATATAACTCCATCCCTCCTATCACACTCGGGGGTGGGTCTTTCTTTTTCTTATGTTATAATGTAAAATACTCAATATTAGGTACATAAATATATATGTTGCCGTCAATTTAGACGACATATTGATATAAATATTTTGCTGTCATTTTTGACGGCATGGGTCCACTAAGTTTTACTAATAATTTCTTAAATCTTAATTTGAAGACCTATGGTTAAATATGAAATGGTAACTTTTCTTTACCAGCCCATTTCAACTACTGAGAAACTTTACCCAAACTTATTTCTGTTATTTTTATCAACTTTAAAAACAATAAAATTAAAAGCTGTCCCTTAAAGAATTTACTGAAATTCATCATATTTGAATTATATTTTTCACTCCACAATTGCTTCTTTCAGAATCTATAAATAAATTTTTTTAATTTTAAATTTGATGACCATTGGAAGAGGCAACTAAGGTATCTTGAATTAAATGTTTGGAATTGAGATGTTTTCCTTTTTTTACAGCTTATATATCCCAGAAAGGTGTGTATATATATATATATATATATATATATATATATAACGGTCATGTCATGTTGGATACACCGGTTCCCGCTCGATCACCGAAGTTAAGCAACGTTGAGCCTGGTCAGTACTTAGGTGGGTGACCACTTGAGAATACCAGGTGCTGTTAGCACTCACGGATGTGCGTTGGGGTGCGGTGGATGTCGGCTTGGAGGGGGAATCGGTGAGCCGAGTTCCAATTTCAGTCGAGCACGCTGCATTCACTTGCGCACTGGTACCCTTGGGAAAGGTATTAATCCGTTCGTTCCCTCCAATTATGGGTTAAATAATTGAGGTCTGCTGTTCGTGTGATTTGTGGCAGTCATCTGCACCAATTGTTTGTTATCAGCAGTTCCAAGAAGTGTGGATGGTACTACACAATGCCTTCACCACTATAAACAAATCTCTGTGTGGTTGTCTTGCTGGAAAAAGGTTGGACCCTCATACGGTGAACGCGACGGGAGAATCCATTATATATATATATATATATATATTATTCGAAGTAGCTAAGTGATTTTGGCAAATGTGACCAGGTAGGACAATCTAGCAAGTAGCTGTAATGGACCGGTACTCGTCATCTGCAATAAGCATAGGCGTATGCAATAGGTGTAGTCAACAGGCGTTCCAACAGCTGTAGTCCTAGGCATCCCTGCCTTAGTCTGTATTTATGGCTGACAATCATATTATTGTGAGGGAAAAACCAAGGTGTATGCATATTCATTACATTACTTATCAACCTTTTGAAGGTTATTTAAAGCCAGAAAAATATCTTTAGATTGTAAGAATTATAGGAGAATAATAATGATTTACTTATCAAAGTCTTACTAATTAACCTGGGAGTCAGAAGAGTTTGATTCATACCTTTCCCTAGGGTATCTGCACATAATACAACGAAATCAATTTCCAATTCAGAACTGTAAGCCATTACACCACCCACACATCCAAGCTTACAGAACCTGGTATTCACAAATGGTCACTCACTCATCTAGATACTGATCAGGTTTAACATTTTTGGCACCCGTTAGCCTGATTGGCATTAGAAGTAGTGTTACTTATGCTGTAGATGTAAATAAATATTTTTTTTTAATATTTGAATCAACATTCTTGTTTTATATACGTAAATAATCGCATATTTTCTTGAATTTGTTTATCCTAATTTTTCTGTCATTGCATATTTCATCAAGTACCTGCTGTCTTATGATTGGACTCAGCAGGGAATTATTATGAAATAGTCACTATGCAAGAATTCTTACATATATATATATATATATATATATATATATATATAACAAATCTACAGCATAATACTTAAAATGGATTGATAGTTCCACATAATACATCTGACCACAATTACATCTTATCAGGTGGGAAAAGTTTTCACTGAGAAGAAAATGCATTGAGAGTGCAATGGTCTTAGAATTCTAAGCAATAAACTTGAGACCTGGACCATACA
Source organism: Ascarosepion bandense (assembly GCA_037127315.1). Lineage (NCBI taxonomy): Eukaryota > Metazoa > Mollusca > Cephalopoda > Sepiida > Sepiidae > Ascarosepion > Ascarosepion bandense. Next base: position 4,916,575 of record JBBBDQ010000221.1, read on the forward strand.
TAATATCAATAATATCATGAATTATTGCTAAAACAATAGCACAATGCAGTATACAATCTAGCAGAGAAAAAAAAAAACTATTGAAGTGGGCTGATTTAAAATACATATACATATATATATATATATATATATATATATATACACACACACACACTACCGGCCATAATTATTAGGTCACCGCAGTTTTTTTTTTAAAGAAATGATGTATTTCATACTATTTTTAGTATTTATTGCCAAGTAGATAATTTTAAATGAAAATAGAATGGTTCTTTTGTTTTATTACTTTGAAAAATTTTACAAGGCAAGAAAGCAAAGATGAACTTGTCCGAATCACCCTAAATTTTCTTCATTCTGTCATTGATGAAACTGCAATATAGGTAATTATTAAATATTTATATATTCATTTGATGCATATGTTATTGTGCAGTATTAACAAAAGAAGCATTCTATTTTGATTTACAATTATTCACTTGGCAATAAATACTAAAAAATAGTATGAAATACATCATTTTTTTTTAAAAACACTGTGGTGGCCTAATAATTATGACTGGTAGTGTGTGTGTAAATATATATATATATAGTGATGATCATCCACGTAAGGACTGAGGATGGTCTGAAATATAAAATATAATAAAAATAAACAAATACTGTTAAAAAAAAGTACATTTTTAAATTCAAAACTTTTTATTAATATTCTTTCCTATATATATATCTGTCGTAACCCTAAAAGATAATCACCAAAATGGAGGTTGGGAATAATAGTATATCAACAAGTACAAGACTCACATGCTGCATGAAATAGATACTGCTAGTGAACTGCATTTAAGAGTGTCCATGTATTTAAGAGGATAGGAACATACCATTCCTGTATATTGGCAGGTATACAACAATATGCAAATAAAAATTTCCTGGTCATAGGATCTGATGAGGTAATTTATTACCTTTCTTATGCTCAAAAAAACCCCAATGTATTTTCATTACTCAGTTTTATCTTTCATTCTGACACCTGCAAACTGTGTTGTTTATAAAATTTTCTACTTTGTTTCATCATCTTTGCATATATTACTTTATTTTTTTCACTCGTTCTCTGAGATATGTACACACAGCCTTGTGCAAATTAATTGAAACAATTGGTTTACTTTCCTTTCTTTCACCATACAGACTCACTGTAATTGATTTCTATTTTCTTCCTCAGATTAGGTCATTTGCAGTGGTGTGTAGTAGTATGAGTCTATTTTTGGGATGTATGATGAAATTTGTTTGGCCTTGAAAAATATTGCTTCATGTGTGATTGAAACAGATTTTTATCAAGCCCAGACACTATTGTCTCGACTGTCGATTAGTTTTTCTATGGGCATTGTCTGCGATGGATGTTACTCCAAGGAAGCCTATGAAAATTGTAACACTACATGAACATACTGGCAAGCCTCATGAAGAGAGAGAGCGGATATTGTTGGTGTCAGTTGTGTTATCAAGGCAAAGAAATAAACTGGATCCATCAGTTCAAAACCTAAAGGAAAATGTGGTTGGAAAAGAAAAACAATGCCAAGAGACAATGTATACGTGATCAGGGAAAGTGCGACAGATAATAGGAAGACATTAGTTTTGTTTCGATTAATTTGAACAAAAGAGGTACTGGTCAGACTAGTATATTTTTTTTTTTAAGTGCTCAATGTATGATCAAAAGAATTGAATATACAAACTTACGTCTAATAACACTAATATGATTGAAACCTAGATAGCAGTTAAGTCATGAACATTTTGTTCTTTTATTTAATTCTGATTCTAACCTAAGCATTTCTTTACTCATTACATAGTACAAAATCTAATTAAAAATCCAACCTGCTGTTAAAAATTGTCTACCCATTTGGATAAATGTATGGTCCCACTATCTATTGTACCCAGACAAAATTTGTGTCATTCCATGACATCAGGATACTATGTTCCCTTTCGTGATCCAAATCTTCATAGTTACTTAATTCTCACTTTTGACTGAACATTGACACCCCTACAAGCATATTCTGCAACTGCAACCTCTTCAGTTTCTAAATAACCATAAATTCATCTTATATTTTCTAAATAAATCATTTTCACAATTTATTTTAAAATATCACTTGAAGAAGAACAGTATTGTTCTGAAACACAAAAATTTTTTTTAGTGATATTATGCTTTTATAAACCATTGTAATAAAAAAAAAAACACTACAATATTATGCTCTATTTTGTGTTGAGCACTCTTTATAGAAGTAAATGCTTGAAGAGTGGGTTTCAATCGACCTGTTCTTTCACTATATATATATATATATATATAAATGTTATTTTTAATGGGCACTCATATTCGAGTAGATGCTATCTTATTTGGATTAGATCCAACCTATTATTAATTTATTTGTTTAAACACTAAACATATGTTGGATCTATGTATATTTTGAGAATTGGGAATATGTATGTTCAAAAGCACTATCTGAACTTTGATGAGGCATCCTACATTGCTGAGAGGTCAAGACACAGCTGATCTAATATTTTTCCCTTGAAACAAGTTCAAATTCTGTTGGAGGATGCATATTTTTCTAACAAGATTTCTTGAATTTCTAGGCCTGGAGATGTAAATAATTAAATGCACTGTTTAATACATAAATAAAAGCAGAGCATCTACTCAGATATGGGTATCTGTTAAAAGTAATGCTTAAACAAATAAATTAAAAATGTCAGATCTAATCCATTCCTAAAATATATATATTTGGGTTATTTAATGCCGACAATATTTTTAGGATAGGTTTGAATGAACAGAATATGTATGCTTTGTAAAAAAAAAAAAAAAAAAAATCAGTTTGTAAATAGCTTCATTGGTATATTTTTGTGAAAGGGTTTTGTCTAGAGTCAAATTTATTGCTGGCATATATATATATATATAAATGCCGGCAATAAACAAGCCTGGGTTATGTAGCAATCGGAGTGTAACCATACTGATGATCTGTGATACGGCGAAACAGATCTGTCTGCAGATGACAATATATATATATATATATATATATATATATATATCTGAGTGGGTACAGAATTTTCGTCCAAAACATTAATTTAGAACAGTGCTTGAGATATATGATGTATAGAGCTGTGAATATTTATTTTAAATTATGTTTTAGAACACACACATTATTTTTTAATATATGTCTTCGACAATCATATGTTTGTTTCAACGTTGGGTACTTTCTTTGGGAGGTAAAAGCAAAACCTCCCAAGAAATGTACCCAACGTTGAAACAAACATGATTGTAGACAACATATATTAAAAAATAATGTGCATGTTCTAAAACATAATTTATTATAAATATATATATATATATATATATATATATATATATATATATATATATATATATATAATTTTTTTTCCATAAATATATTGCTCGTACTTTTACTATAAAAATCAATTTTTACACTTTCATAGTGTTTTAACCTCAGTTTGGGGCTTAACTATCTGGGATCCTAACAAGTGCTACCACCCCAGGTAAAAGTGGACCTGGGAACAACAGCAATTAAGAGGTAGTTCTATGCTCCTGAAAACCTCCCAATCAGAGGCATTGCTGCCAGATGCAATTAAGCATCATACCCAGGATGTATATAAACAAACATCCTTTTAACTATGGATTCCTTTTATGTTCTGTCGTCAAAGTATCCCACATACATGTCAGTCACTAGTTAAAAAAAAATGATATTGTTTGTAATGGTCTCTTAATGACCACAGTGGTTGTGGGTTTATTGTCGTCTTCATTGTGACTTCGTTACAACACACACACCCTGGTTGGATAACTATTTACATAATAAATAGGCAAAAATCTTTTACAGGAATGACCATCTTAATCAGCTCATTCACTTGAGCTAATTATGTATGCATCTTTTCATGTGATAATTGACTGTATAAAACATTTTAATCTCTTTCCTCTTCACCTCTCCTCCAAATGTTGATTGGGGCTGTTTCTAGCCCCACCCTGCCCTTCTCACTAAATCTACCATTCAAGAGACCAGAAGCAAAAAAGCCATGAGCACATGGTTTAATCATGAGGTCTCTTATTGTGACATAGGATAGCTGTAATTACATACATTGTGTGTGTGTGTGTGTGTATATATATATATATATATATATATATATATATATATATTACTCTCTATTGCCCCACTTGCAATAACCTTTGTTAACAACGTGGCCATTTTTGCCATTTTTTTATATCTCCTGTCAACCTCCACATTTGTGACTACTCCACCTCCCAACATTCACCATTGAGGACTATTGTCTCTTAACTGTCCTTTTTATTATTCCTGGGCATTATTAATGTCCGAGTCTTTGACAGTTCTTATTTCTGTTGACTTGATTTTGAATGGATAAAATTTATTTACTTTTGGTCAGCTGATGCTGAATTTTTTTTTTTTTTGTTTAGAAGAATTACAAAAATGAATAAAAAAAAGTTGACCACATTAATGGTGATTGTTTTGAAGTTGAAACCTCAGAACAAACTTGATTTTCATTTTTTTTTAAACTATTTGTTTATAGTCTCTGACTGTTTATTACAAAAATTAGTTTCTTTTTTCTGATATCACAATGGTCATTGTCCAGTGAGTTTATTTGTTTATTTTATTTTCCAAGTTCATGAGACAAACTTTAAAAGTGAATATCATTCCAGAGTGTTTAGAATGTTCGCTTTCTAACCACAAATCTTGGGTTCAAATCTAACTATAGCTGATTTGTCGAGAAGATGACATCTTGATGTTATTGGTCTGGAGGAGGCGATCCCTGCATGTGGTGCCTTTGGAAAGTGCTGAAAACCATACCATGAGAAATTTTAGGTAGACAGCTCCCTTTAAGAAGCCATTGATGGTTGTGCTAGCTTAAAGTAATAAGTCATTGTGATCAAGGGTTTGAGTATTCTCGCCTTGTTTAGATTGTTGTGTTCAGACTGGATAACATGCATTCTCCTGGAAGCTGTAACTAAGGTCCGCTCAACATAGTTGCAGTATAAATGACAGGTGGGCCCTGTGGGTGCTGAACAAACATATATATGCCTGAGCAAGCGTCTGTAATGGGGATTAGCTATCTGCTCTGGTAGATGGGAATCCTCTAATATGAGTGACTAGCTATTGTTATTATAAGGGAAGGGCTGCTATACTCTGAAAATAACTTTGCCCTTTCCTGCGAAAAATGTCTAGAACTCATTTTACTGTACAAAATACTTATATATATATATATATATATATATGAAAGTCAGAGAGCAGAGTTTGAATTCCAGTTGAAGTCCTTGCATACACTTACATGCAAATACCCTTGGGAAAGATATGAATCTATCTCCTCTTCCTCTGGCTATGGGTTGAATAGCAAGACAGATTGGATTCTGTAACCTTGGTTGGCAACCAGTCTACCGCAGAAAGAAATGGCAACCTACTGCAGGAAAATCTTCTGTCTAATTAGACATGTCAAAAAGATGTGCTCGCCCAAGCGTGTATCATGTATAGCACTTAAATGACTGATAACAAATTGTCACTTAACTGATTGAGGTTATATTCAGCACCAGAGTTTTGTAAATTACCTTTTTCTCTTCAGGAGGTTTCGGCACTTGACTGTTGATATTTTTTTATTTTTTTATAAAAATATAATGTTGAAAATATAGTTTTATAGTATGCTATATTTATGGGTAAGAGTGCTCGATAGCAAAGATCGATTGTCTGTAAATATGAATATATTATAAAAGGTCAACACCAAGCGGTGATTGCCTGCTTAAACGCAGTCTTCATGCATGGCCTGAAGATTGCATTCAAGCATAAAACAGTCATCACTTGGTATTGAACTTAGTGTCCACTTTTAGATTTAAAATATTTAAATTACAAAATGTAATTTTTTTTGTAAACATATAAAGAAATACTTGCATTAAGATTTCTTTTTCTTTCCTTTTTTGTAGGGGACTCGTATGTTAACCCACATGATTTAGTTAACATTTATAGATGTATTTAAATTTAAAATACTATAAATTAAGATATTCATAACGAAAAAAACTTAAACCTTTTTAATCTTTTAAAAATAGAAAAAAATAAATAAAAAGATCTTAATATCGTAAAAGTGTTTTGAAACATTTTGTATTGAAAGGGAAAAAAAAGTGTATGAAAGGATAGGTTAAGGACTTTTTGATTTGATTAAAAAAATATTTAATAAATAAACAAAAAAAATCCCCCTCTTAAAAAGCAATAAATCTAAATGTCAAGAATGTTTTGTTAATTGATTCTTGGTGATCATCATGTTATTTTTTTTTATTTTTAAATTTTTTTTAATTCTTTGACTTCAGAAATCTGTTTCGCATTGGCCATGTTTAAATATGGAAGTTTTTCATTGCCAAGATCGAACTGTCACCAAACTCTAATGAATAAAAACGCCTCTCTCTCTCTCTCTGTTTTTTCTTTTTTTTTTTAACCGTTTTTACTATCTCTTTTTTTTCTATTCTTCTGCTTTTGAAATCCTTATGTCATCTTTCTTCATTATTTGTCTTTAATTTTTTTATTATATCCACATCTTAAAATCGCTCTTTTTGTTACCCATCTCCTTTTAATGTCTCCTCTACCCCAACCATTACTCTGTTCCCTTCTCTTTGATAGACATTCTCTATGTAAATCGTCTTTTACCATTTTAATCTCCCCATCACTTCTTTTCACTTTACGTTCATCTACTCCTAAAATCTCATTTTTATCTGAATCACTTTATATTACTACCCACAGTTTTTTCCCTTTCTTTTTTTATTCCTTATTCTTTTTTCTTTACCGTCTTCTTCCCTTGTCCCCCACCCACTATCATCGGTTTACTTGAAAAATCCATTGCATTTATTTCTTTTTTTCAACTGATGTTGAAAATGAAATGGAATTATATAGATTGTTTGTTTGTTGTTGTTGTTGTCAGCCGTTTGTTTAAAAATGCTGCACTTTTCTGTGACAGGAAGCGCGCATCTTTCCCTCAGAATCCATTTATTTCACAGACGGGTCAGATGGATGAAGTCTTTTATATAAATTAAATCATTTTTTTTTCTTTTTATTTATTTATTTATTTATTTAACAACCCCCTCCCTTATTGACTGTGTTCTTGTCTTCCTTTCTAAAATCTTCTACACACCTTCTGTAACTCCCCAGCTTCTGAATGTGTCTCTCCTCTTTTCCCATTTTTGTATTTTTGCCGTCTTCAGCTACATAATAATAATAATAATAATAATAATTATTATTATTTATTATTTATTTATTCATTCATGTGGGCTGAGAGTAGAAGCGGGGCAGGGGTAGTCGCGCACCATATTTCTTTTCGGGAATTGGAAGGATTTGTTAGTCATTAATCTTATTTTCTGTAAAATTCTTTATCATTGCTTATATTACCAGCCAGATATCTTCTTCGTCGTTGTCGTTCAAGAAATGATGTGGCCTCTATCTACTTGCAGCCATTAATTTCTTACCGTATTTACTTTTTTTTTTCAATTTTCATACTTATGTAATTTTATTTATTTCTTTTTTTCATTGTCCAATTTTCTTTCCCCTCCCCCAAGCCTTCGTTTTTAATTTTTTATATTGTTCAACGTTTAGATCTATATACATTTTTTTTATATAGTCATACTTTTTCCTCAAAGTATTCAAAAAAACTATTCTGAATTTTTCCTTCAATTTTTAAATTTTTTTTTAAACCCGTATTTTTTTTTTTTATAAGTTTTTTTTAGAAAATATTTTATAAACTTTATGAATTTCTCTTTCCGTTTTTTCTTTCTTTCTTTCGGAATGTACTTTATATAAAATTTGGTTACATAAACTAGAAAAATTTAAACTCTTGATTCGGACAAAAGAAGGGAGATTAAAAAAAAAATCGACAAATTTGTGCAAAAGTGTACACATTTTTTTTAAAATCAGGTTTTCGGTGATTTTGATCTTCCGACGCACCTACCAATTATTAGTATCGCTCACTTGTCCTCCAGTCAACTTTGATCTTCAAAAATTGAAATGCAATGTCAATCGATATATTTTCTTTTAAATACCTGTTATAATGTTATTGTTCTCTCTTTAATGTTTTGTTTTTATTTTATTCTTTCAGTCAGTTACTCCTTTCTTGCGTTTTAGTGGCTTTATTGTCTTGCTTGTGATTAAATGATAATAAATTCAGTCTGAGAAAACCATTTTTATGTAATAATGAGCTTTAAAAGGCAGTTTTATTTTTTCGAAATGAAACTAAAATGCAGACGATGGGAATAAATTTGTTCAAAAATATTTAACATTAAATTTGTCTACTTATTTAAGAAAACTGAATTAAAAAAAATTAACTAAAATAGTGAATTCTCTTGAATTTTGTATATACGTAAAACAAAACAATTTTTTATTGTTTATTTGTTTTTTTCGTGAACTAAAAATAAAATAAAATCATCCTTAAAATTATAAAAATATGAAGTGAAGTCATTTTAAAAATTTAAACAAATATCCAGTATATTTTGAATAAATGTCTCTTACTCAAAGTCTTGTATTTCTTTTCGTTTTAATTTTTTTTTTTTTTTTACCCATGACATCAATTGTTTCAAAAAAGATATTTTTTCAAATATAAAAAAAATGTTGATCAGTCAACAATGTCTACAAAAAAAGGTTATTTAATTTAATTTAAATTAATGATGTGAATTTAAGACCTTTTAAAAATCGACCATCCGATAGTCTTTTTTTTTTTGTACCGGTCACTTTTTTTTTTTTTTTGTTTATTCATTACTTCGGATTTTTTTTTTTGCTCAACAAAATGATTATCGTTAAAGAAAAAGAAAAAAAAATGAAAGTCTCTCAGCGACACTAATAATAATTATCAATGCAAACATTTGTTGAGTCGAAAACAAATTTGTCTGTAATCTCAGAAGTTTGAATAGTTATGTTTAAGTGTTGTAAACGGTTCAAAAGTATTCTCAGCCTTCCATTTCCATATTGTTTTATTTTCTTATCAGCCAGATAACCAACCAGCAGACGGACAACACGTGTTTGGTTTTTTTTTTTAAGTGTAGCTTAGATGTGGCACAAGGACGAAAATATGGGGCCCCTAATGAAGATCGAATTCACTTCTCAGTCCCAAAATTGTGCTAGCTAGAGACAAGCTTGCTGACCATTACACCACATCGAACTACTACGCAAGGAATGAAAATGATATACCCCAGTGACTGTACGTTTATTAAATAATCGGTTCGGTTCGAAATTCCTAGCACCTGAAAAAGGCCGGAGCGTACAACGGCCGAAATGTCGTACAAATGGCAACAAAGGTGAGGACAGTAGTCCGAATAAAATGAAAAAATACTGTAAAAAAAACAATACTAAACTGCTTTTCCGCGACTAAAAGTTTAAGACACTTAGATGTTGATCTCTCGAATGAAACGTTAAAGTTGCGAAAGTATGTTTTTATTGCTAGTTTTGTTTTATTTCGATTTTACCTTGTGCACTACATCGGCCCTGTTTTGCCATTAATACACAGTTTCATTTAAGACGACACTATCAAGGTATTGCGATTGAGCTTTGTTTTAATTTTTCTTGTCGTTGTAAGGGTTTTCGTTTCAGGACATAAAATGTGTAAATATTATCCCAATATTCTATATTCGATCGCTTTCATTTCTATTCGCCATTATCAGGGACATTCTTATAATTTTTTTAAAATTTTAACAATGTAATGTGCACATTTCGTTTTCATCGAGTGATTAAATTTTTTTTCAAACACAGTCAGCACATTGTGACTGTGTTCGTGTTAATGTTTTTTTTTTTTTCTTTTCTGGTAGGTTTCCATGGGGTTTTTAAATGGGTCCTAATTGAGTTATGGTCAGAGAAGAAGAGTAACGTAATTCATGAATTTGAATTGATCAGGAACACAGTTCCTTAAGGGACGTGAATTCTTATCGGTTCTTTGTAATTTAGATCTTCGAGGTGAGTTGTTGTTGTCAAGGTTAGCTGTTTAAAATCTTTTCCCTAGATAATTTAATTTTTTTTCTGGCCAACTGTGTGCATTTCTTTAAAATTAAAGAAATATGATTTATATCATAGGATCATACAATCATGGATGAAAATACTCTAACTCCTACTTTTGAAAATTGCGCGTTCATAAAAAATGTGTTACGTGAGCGTTTAAAAAAACTGTAAAATCAGTTAATTGCCTGAAAACACCGAAAGGTAGGAATCTTGTTTGCGTATTAGCGCGTTTACAAATGAAATATAAATTCGAAAAGTGATTCTTTCAAGTTGTCTACAATTTATTTTCTGCTTGATTGTAGTAATGTAGCCTATTCCAGACTTGGTATGGACGCCTCTCCACTTAGGCGGGATATGGCACAAGGCAGAACTTTATGTGGAGATTTCGAGCGCGTACACCTAGGCAAAAAAAAATCCCCATATACCCTGCATAAGCAGAGTCGGGTTATTGCCTGCAAAAAAAAAAAAAATTCTGCGTAGCCTCGTCTGGGCTCCTCTCCGCCCGAAGGTAGACAGCCCAATAAGGTTGAGTTCGAGTGGAAGCCCTATTCAAGGCTGTCAAGGTAAAAAATAAATAAAAAAGTCAGAGGTATGCCTTTCTCACTGTGAATATCTGCGCAATACAGTCTTAGTTTGATTTTCTTTTAATTTGATTTTTTTTATTATAATAATCCTGTAACAGATAAAAATATAAACTTTTCTGGCTTATGTGTTTACTTCTGAGGAGACCGAGTTACTTTATCTGAAAGTATTTCTTAGGGCCACACCTCTACATGACTTTGCGTTATTATTTTCAATATTCCATATATTTGGCTGTAATTCATGCATCCGACATTATACCTTGGGTATAACGGGTATTTGTACCCTTGCATTATCTTTTTTTGTGTTGTGTTCTCTCGCTCAAAAAAGAAAAAAAAAGAGCAATGTTGCATTATTTGTTGGGTTTTAAAAACTACTTTGCTTCAGTTACCCTGACATAGCTTAAAAAAGAAAGAAAAAAAGAAAGATAACATTGATCTGCTGGGTCAATCCATTCACTTATTCTATTTGTAAACCAGATTAACTTAATGATCGTCCGTCTGGTAGAGTTTAGAACACTTGTCAGGATTATTCTGGTTTTTAACACCTGAAGCTTTAATTTTTTTTTTTTTTTTTTTTTTTTTTTTGGCTCGCAACTGATTTCATTGTCCAAATTCATTTCGTAAATCCCCGTCCTGACTTTATTCCCCACTCCCATAATAAAAATAAACAACGAAAAAACATTCTCATGCTTACTGCTTTTTTTTTTTTTACACAATAATATCCACTTCATTAAGTGTCAATTTCCTCAGTCAATTGCAACTGTTCACCTCCTTAGGGTCTAAACCCGTTGTTCTTCATATAACGGAAACATAAAACCATATATTGGTATCAATAGCCGTAGCAAGGGAATGATAGCTTATTTTATTTGACAAGAGAGATAAGTATAGAGTTCGATAACACACGTTCAAACGTTAACACCCACTCAGTGTGTTAGTAGCTGAACTAACTTGTTTTTATGCAATAATAAAAAAAAAAAAATCAAATGACAACGGCTAAAGATTTGACTTCCCTCACTAACTATATAGTGTTTCCTTTAGTTTTAAATCTTTAAAGTACTTACTTTTAATTTTTGTTTTTAAACGTTGAATGGGGTTTTGAAACTCATTATCTGGAAATATGATCAACCCGAAGCAATTGATAAGTGTTTTTCAGGTTAGAAAATTTTTTTTTCATGGTTTCTACACTGCAAACAAACTTGTATGTGTATATAACTTTTATTTGTTTATTCTTTTTTTTAACCAATATGTATTATTGAGCGATAGTCGGCGGTGATTACCTAATGATAATTAAAAATACTTTGATCTTTTCTCTTAACAAACATTTTGATGGAAAAACTTCGTTTTTGTTAAATTTGGGGCCCTTTTTTTTCCTCTCACCCCCCATAATGCTGTTTTTCAGTGATTTAATGGAGGTACCTACAAGGGTATGGGTTTTTTTTTGTTCCCCCAAATCTTCAGAAAAGCCCCACCCATCTCACGATGGGTATGCTTTATGGAGAGCGAAATTAGGGAAGAAGATACAGTGTGACACGGATCTTTTGCAAATAAATGAAGTAATGACTCGACTGCTTTCTTCATGTTTATTAATGTTTACCCTCTTCCCAGGTAGAGCCCTGACCATTAAGAAGGAAAAGGAAAGAGATTCCTGCCTTTACGTTTTTTTTCTAGGCCCCCCCCCCTCTCCTCAATCTAAGTATCCCCCTCTTTCCTGGCAACAGATGAAAACTGACCAGGGTTGTCCATTCTTTTCAGGTCATTTGATTGTGACCTTGTTACTCTTCTCTCTCTCTGCCTTTTAATCAGTTAGTCTGGAATGCAAACTGGCCATTGAATCTCTTCCCCCTCTCTCTCTCTACCCCCTCTCTTTCCGTTTCTCCACCCTAACCCGTCACTTGTGCCATTCAAGTTTTCTAGGCTTCTCTTTCAATGTGTCCTAGGGTGGGTGGGGGTATCAGTGGATACTGGTCTCTCCATCTTTTATCATTATTGTCCAATTAATTGTCTGGTGTTTACTTTGTAAAGTGACAATTGCCAGTCCAAACTTTACCTTACTCTTTTTTTATATAGTTTATCTCTCTCTCTGTCTCTTTCTCTTTTGTTTTTTTTTTTATCTCACATGATTTTATTTCTTTATTCATCTCCTTCTCTCATGCTTTTAGTTATATTTCTTTCTCTCTTTTTCTCTTTTATTTCTTTCTTTCTCTTTTTCTTTTTCTTTCTTTTATTTCTTTTTTCTCTTTCTTTTTTTCTCTTTTATTTCTTTTTTTTCTCTTTTTCTTTCTCTTTTATTTCTTTCTTTATTTCTTTCTCTTTATTTCTTTTTTTCTCTTTATTTCTTTCTCTTTTATTTCTTTCTCTTTTATTTCTTTCTCTTTTATTTCTTTCTCTTTTATTTCTTTCTCTTTTATTTCTTTCTCTTTTATTTCTTTCTCTTTTATCTTTCTTTCTCTTTTATCTCTTTCTCTTTCTCTTTCTCAGTTTTTGCTCATCTTTACCCTCATTTTTCTCAATGCCTTTTCCTTCGTTCTCACCTCCTGTCCTCTTCCTTTCTCTCTCTCTCTCTTTCCGGCAGTCATCTGTGTATGTCATCTCTAGCTTTTTTATCAGTATGTCTCTCTCCTCGCTTTCTTTTTCTTTCCTCCTTCCCTTGTCATTCTGCTTATAACCTTCTCAACATACCCCACCTCCCCTTCCTCTCTTTCATAATCTCTCAACTGGTAACATAGTATTTGTCCCAATCATTTTAACTTCCCCAACAATGGCCCAACCTTTTACCCTGGCTATCTGCTTAGCCCATTTAAGCAGTAGACCATTTATTTGTCTGATTGTTGCTTGACCCCATTTTCATTAGGACAGACACCACACTAAACTTACTGGACTCTCAACCATCGCACCTACTGTTAACTACAAAACTGCTCACAGTTCTAAAAAAACTTCATCCCCACATTGGGTACTTACAAGGACTAAGCATCTTTTCATCATTTGTTTCTAAAATGAATGATTGTTAATGATTATAAAATAAAAACGAAGAAAAATCTTTGTTAAAAGCATTTTATTAAATGTTGACTAGTGTTTAAAACGATTGCCATAGGAGGACTATTATCTTGCTTTAGCTTTGCAGTTGTCTCTCAGGTTAGCATAGCCAGTCTGTCCTCTGGTTTGGTTGGTGGGGCAGTTGTAGTATAGTTGTGACTTTTTTCTTCTTTTTCTTCCATTTAATTGTCCTGAATTGTCAGAAGTCAGGGTGGGGGGATGCAAAATAAAGTGTTTTGATTTGGGTTGTTGCTAGTTGCATAGGATGGTCACCTGGTGAATTGGACCGTTTCTAATTCTTAGTAAGATCTCATATGAAAATAAATCTTGTGTGTGTGTGTGTGTGTGTGTGTGTGTGACACACACACACACACTTTCTTTGTTTTAAATTCTATTGATCTAATGAATCAATTTAAAACCCACTTTGCTTTCAATTTAAAAAAGAAAAACATTTGGTTTTTGCATTGTCTGGTTGACCATTACTACTTCCTGATTGAGTTAATCCTCACTGAGTGCCATATACTTGTCACATTGTGGTATCTGTACTAATTCTTCATAAGATCTCATTTGAAAATAAATTTCACACACACACAAGTATAGGGTATGTATAGATGGGATAAAAAAAAATTTGTATCCAAAAAACACTATTCTTAAAGTGCTCAATAAAAAGTAGAGCAAATAATATTTAAAATTTATATCACTACAAAAGTAGCTATTTTGTTTCGACATTTCCTGTGTCTTATCAAACCAATCATTTGATAAGGACACAGGAAGTGTCAAACAAAACAAAATAGCTACTTTTGTAGTGATGTTAACATACTTATGTTATATAATATTTAAATTTTTTAAAATGTGTAATTTTTTTTCTTTTCTTTTCTTTCATTGGGTCAACTTAACTTAATACAAACTACTTAAATCTAATTCCACCTTCAGTTTAAAAAAAAAAAAAGCATTGAATTTATCAGTTTTACTGTTGGCTAATGGTTAATGAGCTCGTCTGGTTGACCATTATTACCCTCTGATTAATGAGTTTGATCTTCACTGGTTTCTCTATACTTGTGGTATTGTGCCTTAGCTAAGCTTAGTAAATAAATTAACTTTGTTATAGGTCTTAGCTTTGAGTAAAGAATTTTTACTTTTAGTGAATATTATGGATTTATGTCCATCTTTTGGTTGTTTTAAAAAAATCTTGTCTTCAATGTTTCTTGATGTAGAATTGTAACAAGTGCTTGTTGTATTTCATTTGCCCCTCTTAATATGATTTCATTGATAAACACATTATTTGATCTAAGTACCCCCACTTTTTCAGGATAATTTACCTAAGATTGAAATGAATTTTGATAAATGAAAAAGCTGTTTTGAAGCTTTTATATTAGATTTAATTGAAAGTTGAAGGTTAAAACATACTTTTTCCAGTAAAAAATACTCTATAGTGGATTTCACAGAGATTATATTGATTGGAATCAATTCACTTTTTTGCTAAAAATAGCTGATTAGTATCCTTGTCATCTTTCATCACAATGTCATTTTCTTTATTAAAAAATTTTCCAAAATTAAAAAATATTTGAGGAATATAAGCTGATTTAAAGTATAATTAATCTGATTTGAATCTAATATTTACTCAAGTTTAAAAAAAAACTAGAAACAGATTTTATAATGAACAGTAGTAGTGATTTACGCATCTTTCAACATCTGTCAAACACTGATAAGCTAATTACATGTTTATTGTTGTCCTACTGACTCTGTATTTGTTAAGACATAAGTTAAGAAAAGGGCTAGTGATAGCTTTTTTATATAATTTTTAAGTACTCAGTAATCTTAAAAATCTTGGAAAAATTTTCTGTAATCTAATTTTAGAAATGTTAACTTTAACTTTACTAGAGTCATAAATCTTATCCTCACGGTTATCCATACCTTCAAAATGTGCATGTTTTATACACATGAAAAAAAAAATTAAACACTATTTTAAAAATCCTATAGCATAATGTTTTTTTTTTTTTAATTGTATTACCCCAAGCAAGGCGGTAACGCCACTGATGTGCAGGGGGCTACGTAATAGTGAAAAGATTGGGAGAGAGAAAGCCGGAAACCACATCCTAAACAGGGAACAAGGGATGAGCCTCTTCACCTGTTCAATAGATGTGGGTGGAATGTGAACCGGGCGATAGTTTAGTCTATCTACTCCAATTGAAAAAAAAAATAAAAAAAGAAAAGATTGGAAAAGAGAAAACCGGAAACCGCATCCTAAACAGGAAACAAGGGATGAGCCTCTTCACCTGTTCAATAGATGTGGGTGGAGTGTGAAAAATTTTATGATAATGTTGTTTATGGTCATCCATACCTTCAAAATGTGCATGTTTTATGCACATGAAAAAAAATTAAACACTATTTTAAAAATCCTATAGCATAATGATTTGTATTAAGCTTTTCAATTTTCATTTAGTAAATATAGTCTTCACTTAATAACCTGATATAGACAAAAAGAATTAAAAAAAATATTTCGGAATCTATAAATAATAATTTAAAAAAGAAAATATGAAGATAATTCTTATAAAAATTCATTATTCATTGCAAAAGGTTTTTTTCTTCAATGTCCTTAATATATATTATTTATAAAAGTAATTCATAGATTATCTTATTAAATAATGTCAGTTTCATTGCATTTTTTGTATTTTACCATTTGGAGCAGTTTTTCAGGAAAGTTGCAACTGTTTAAGGAAAAAAAAAAAAAAATGGATAATTTACATTCTCCAAGGAGTTCTGCATTTAAGTAATAAAACAGTTTGCAGATAATAGAATTTGATTAATAGAAATTTAATGAATTAATTTTTGGATAGGGTAACAGATGTGAAAAAAAAAAAATGTTACCAAGATTTTAGAAAATAAATAATTTTATAAATAGATTAATTTATTTGTGAATAAGTTCTGAAAGTTTCATTAAAATCCAACAATTTGACTTTTACAAGAATTTCCAAATTAATGTTGTTCACTGAGGTAAAATTCCCATAGTCACTTATAGTCCCACTCCGATGCATAAAAAAAATTTTAACCAAAATTTCGAACATGCTAGAAAGGATTAAAATTACTTTGTTTCCTTTTAATAATAACATAAACAGTTTGCTGATAAGACTTTTTTTTTTAGTTTTACTTATCATGTTATGCTGTTTTTTTAGTGAAAAAGTGGAGGTACCTAAATCCAAAGAAGTATTTGCACAAAATTTTTTTTTTCCTTGAATCTTTTAATTACTTAATTGAATATTTTTAATTACTTATAATAAGTCTGATATATAAATTTGTATATCATATCTCCCATTATATATGAATGGATACATAAATCTGTGCATTTTACTTATTTGTATCTTTAAAACTTTTTTTCTTTTTAAAAAAGAAGTGTAAACAATCTAGTTATGACCCTTGCACCCTAATGGGCCTATATTTATGATTAAATTATAAATCTGTTTTGTTTTTTTTCTTCTGTCACGTTTAGTATTTTATTCCAATTTTAGGTTTCGCTATTAACCTAATATGATTATACATTTAATAAGTATGAAAATATTTGCACAAGTGATTTTCTACTCATAACAAACTTTTAGAAAGAAACACTAATAGATAAATCAAATTGAGAAAAGGCCAGTACGAGCACCAGGTGATTGCTGAAAAATGCATGAAACTCAGTTTTGCGTAAAAAGTAGGATATATATATATATATATATATAGTCATCCGCAGCCAGACTGGTTCGCTGTATCACAGCTCATCAGTACAGTTAGACTCCAATTGCTTTTTACCCAGGATTGAAATCTGACTGAATTCGTGCCAGTCGGCAATTCTACCTCTGCTCGGTTAAAGAAGGTAAACCTTTTAGCGTGTATATTATCATTATACACGCCCAGTAGCCACAGTGTTAATGCTTACTGCAGATTGGAATTAAGCCCTGACGTGTGAAGGCTTCATAATGGTGCCTTCATGAAACTTCAGTCAACATGACTCTGCTCAATTAAGTGACAAACATTTCCATTATATATATATATATATATATATATATATATATATATATATAATTTTTAATAAAATAATTGAGAGGAGTTGGGATATTTTGTGGGATGATATTGGAAATCAAACAATATTTTCTTTTGTCTAAAATATAGTCAAGATCAGTTTCATAGATTTTTCTAATATTTTGCAATCAATCTTCCATCTACTTGATGGAACATTTTTTTTAGGATTTCTCAACTTTCTCAAATATTGAAATCAAATTCAGTTTAAAATTTGAAACCTGATTTCATGCATTTTAAAAACATTTAAAATTTTATATATATATATATATATAAACAAGTTTTCTGTATTGATTTTTAATTTAGCTACTTAAAAAAAATTAAGTAAACATAATTATTTTCATGTTCATTTTATTACAGACTTGCTTATAAGTAGGTAATCTAATTCACCATTTTTGTACATTTAGTTTTTCTTTTCCAGTAATTAGGTTGATACAAAAGGTCACCATACATATCTGATGTTTCTTTTGAAAAGTCAGTGCTGGTTGATTCGGTTGTCAAATGCTAGAATTCTGTTTAATGGTCAGTTTCCGGTGTAGTAGTGGCCGTCTGGTCGGTTCTTGGTTTCAGTAACACCAGCATGTGTGGGAGGAGAGTGGATAGAATCATAGAAATGGTATGGCTATTATAGTTATATTTGATGACAGTTATAACCTATGGCAGGTTGGAGTTTGGGAAATCGAGGAAGCAGAGGCACTTGTGGAAATATCCATTGGTGGGAATCCTACATCCTATAGTTTCCTAATAACTGCAAAGGAATTATGAATTTATTGTCACTGTGTTTATGGGGTGAGTGGGAGTTGGGTTATGGATTTAGCAAGAGAAATCCAAAGCCTTGCCTGCTTTTAGCATCAATTTATTTATATATATATATATATATATACATATCCTACCAATAGTAAGTCCACAAAAAGACAGATACCTACCTTATTAAAAGCCAACTCTGTTCAATGTCTATTGAATAAAGAAAAAAAAGTGAAATTGGAGACCAACCCCCAAGTCAGAGCCATAATAACAAGCAAGGTGGTCATATATTTTTTGCATTGTTTGAACTAAATAAACATTCCAATGTATATCTCCTGAAGAAGTCCAGTGTGTGCAATGCCTGTAAGTTTATGAATGTGAGAATAAAGAGGGTCCAAACAATGTAAATAGTGTAAATATATATGACTACCTTGCTTCTTTTTCTTATTATTTTGGTCTGACTTGAATTGGTCTCTAATTTAAGTTACAATGTCTCATTTCAGAGATTGAAGATGTTGACCACCAAGTTATTAAACACCCACTCCCAATCCCATGGATACGTATGTATGTGTAACGTCACATATTAACACACTCATGCATTCTCACACACAGGGTGATTGAAAAGTAACTCCTTATTTTATATATGATGGACTCTTCCATCTCACTATTTTGCAATACTTAAAAAGTCATATATAAAAAGAAGACAGGATCCCACTTTTACACAACTTCTATTGACAGCAACTGACAAGGTAATAAATTTTTTTTTTTTAATCTAATTTTTTTTTTGTTTGTCCAGAAAAGAAAAAATTATACAGAGTGTAAAAAATTGTTCAAGTTTTGTAGACTTGTGCACTTTTGTGACCATGTTCATAATTGAAGAAGCCAACTCTCAGTAATATCAATTATGAACATGGTCACAATATGCTGACCATGTTTGTCAATTAAATAAGATTGATATCCCTATATATATATATATATATATATATATATTATATAAAGGGATGTCAATGTTATTTAATGGTGATGGCTGAATTTCAAATTTAAGTTATGAATTAGAACATTCCAACTACTGGCGTATGTTTACATGGTATATCACACGCTAAAAGTCTGCCTCCTTCTACTGAGTGCCCATAGCTCAGAGATAGAATCGCCGACTGACGCCAATTCAGTTGGGTTTCAATCCTGGGTAAAAAGCAATCAGATGTCTAACCAGACTGATGAGCTGTGATACAGCAAAACCGATCTGTCTGTGGATGACACACACACACACACACACACACATATATATATATATATATATATATAAAATTTGGAATTCAGCCATCGCCATTAAAAAAAAAGGCTAGACATTGCAATGGTGGTGATGTCTGCAGACTCTGCCAAGAAGAGAAGTTAGGCATAGTATCATTTCCAGAACAAGAAAAGTTGCTAAATGAAAAGTCCTAAGTAATGTCTTGATGTAAACACCTCAGAAAATATATTTTAAGATCATACAAACCCAGATGAAAATGTTTGTAATTCTTGACCAGTTTCTTTCTTAGTTTAAACTTCCAGTTATGTGTTCTGAAAGTTCCTGTTATGCATTTCGAAAAACTTTTGGAAAATCAGTTGATATAAAAAGCCTGAAGATACCAAAAGGTTAAAAGTAATGTTGCGTAATCGACTGAATTCTAAATGAAAATATTTGAAAGCTCTACATTATATATGTAGTGATCACTTTTTAATACAAATGTGTACTGGTCTAATTGAGTGTGAGAGAGAGAGAGAATTTCCTCCTGAATCTTTTAGTTGATCTACAGTGGCAGATTGTTTCTATTTGTCTTTCCATGTCTATATATGTCTTGTTTTTACTTTGTGTTGCTTGGTTATTGTTCAATCTTTTAAACACTGAGTCTATATCTGTACTACCAAGCACAGGGATTGAACTCATAAATCTCAATTTTTCTCTCCAGAATCTATCTTACAAATCTGTAAATATACCATTTGCCCAGGTTTAAAGTATATTGCCTGTTGTTTCTGCTATTTAGAGATTCTTGATACAATCTAAAAAAAGAATCAGCAATATTATTGGTCTTGATCTGGTGTCTCGGCTTTAGTCACTTTCTCATTGCCAGAAAGTTGCTTCCCTGTGCTGTTTCTATAAATACTTTCATGGTAATTGTTCGGGTGAGCTCTTCTCTATGATATCTAGACTTAACGATTTTAAGCACAGTACTAGATTCACATGGATGTGCGTTGTGGCTTAGAACAAGAAATTGGAAAGTCGAGTTCAAATTCCAGTTGAATTCGTTTCATTTACACACAAATATCCTTGGGTAAGGTATTAATCCATATCTTCTCCCTCCAGATATGGGTTGAATAGCAGGATAGATTGGGATCTCTAGATTTGGTTGGCAACCAGTTTACTGCAACCTATTGTGGGAAAATCTTCTGCCTAGTCAGTCATGTCTCCAAAGAGACATGATCGCCTAAGAATGTATCCTGTACAGCAATTAACTGACTAGTTTAGCAACAAGAGCTCATCAATTTACGGTTGACTTGGCTAATTGTAACTGTAAGTTTTGTGCTAATAAATTCTTATCTCACTTGTGAAACACTTTTGGTTCTATGCTTTCTGGCCACTCTTCAAACACTTAAATGCAGTGTGTCTACTCAACATTGGGATTTATTGCTAACATTTTTGTCAGGATTTACAAATTCCTTTCTGTTCAATTTTGCAAACCAATCAATGAAATATAAAAACTTAAAGGAAAGATATTCAAAAAACAATATTGCATTTTTATTAAATAAGCATTTTTTTTTAATCTTTAAATTGTTTTTAGTGAGTGTATTTCATATGTTAAACAAAATTTTTACTTCCTTAAAAATAATTAATGTAGATTTATTGTACTAAGCTAGACACCCTAGTAAAATTAACCCTACTTTGTACTATCTTTGCTGTGTACATTTATCTCCAGAATTTGGTTTCAATCGGTCAATTTATGGCTATTTTAGATGGTTGACAGATGGATGAATGGAAGTCACATAATTAAAATAAGTTTTTTTTTTTTTCTTTTAATTATCTATACTTGGTTAAGTAAAATAATTCTTTCTCTTGGAATTTATAAAATAAACCATTTGTAGAATAAGACTGATTTATTAAAAGGAAAAATAGCAAAAATTAATTTAAATTTTTGTTTATTTTTGTTTTCAGCAGCCATATTACTTAATTGTTCAAAGACAGACATGGCTCTTGTTTCCCCTTGTTTTATTTATTTTATTTTTAAATATCTGGAAATTGCTACCACTTCTTGAGAAAAATATTGGAGAAATTTTCTTTCTCCACAATTTTGAATTCAAAGTTGTCCTTTTAGTCTAGAATAAATACAGTGGCTTAATGGATAAAGGAATCACAAAATTCAGTTCATTACGTTCACTACTAATATGTTTAGGAAAGATATGAATCCATCTCTTCCCCTAAAAAAAATAATAGGGCAAATTGGATCATATAGCATAGGGTGGAAACTGTTCTGGAGAAGGAAACTCTGAATTCAAACCACATCACATCACACTATCCTAAAAGTGTGTATATTCGATACATGCTTTCATGGTAAATGTCCTAATGAGCTTTCCTCTATGCTACCTACACTTTATAAATTTAAGTGCAGTACTAGATTGGCAGCTAGGTCTCATCATTTTATACTTCATACTATGAAGCTAAGGAAAAGATCTTTTTGTATTGACTCAATGATCCTGCTTACAGTTGATTCCTTTAAAAGAATATTTTTCTAATTTCATGTATTATATATATATATATATATATATATATATAAACCCAAAACCTTTCAATTATCATCTCTTGCCTTTAACCAGATCTCTGAAGAAGCTTTAATAAAAGTGAAACATGTTAGATTAAGACATTTCCTACTTTGTTCTTTATTTATTCTATCATACATATATTAGTCATCCACATACAAGCCTGTTTCACTGTATCACAGCTCATCAGTGTGACTAGACACATCCACTTGCTTCTGGCTGAGATTGAAACTTGACCGATTTGGTGTCAGTCAGAGTCACTACCCCTAAGCCATAGGCACATGGAATCAGAAAAGGGAAATTTTAATGTTGTATATCAGCAGTGTATACACATGCCAGTCACTGAAAGAACTCAGTTCATTCCTGAAGAGTAATGAATATATCACAGAAGTGGAAACTGTTTTTAAAATTTTCTTCTCTAGAGAGCTCAATCATAATGAGAGCATAATATATTAGTCATCCACATACAAGCCTGTTTTGCTGTATCACAGATCATCAGTGTGGCTAGACACATCCACTTGCTTCTGGCTGGAATCAAAACTCGACAGATTTGGTGTCGGTCGGAGTCACTACCCACTAAGCCATAGGCGCATGAAATCAATTTGTCCATGTAAGATCAACACAGAATGGATTATCAACATATCACTCACTTGCCCAAGATGTTTTTCTGTGTGTATGGGGATGGGGTGAGTCTGTATATCCACATAAAACTTTCTCATTCTGCCTAAAGTAATTGTCAGAGTTACTGTCTGAGAATATTCCAAAAGGGAAGCACCAAAGAATTTGGATAGTTTTTTTGCCAGAATGTGTCAAAGAACTATATACACTATGGGCCAAAATGTGAACTTTACCTTGTCATTTTGAATATTCTTTGCATTTTGTGTACTTTCTTTTAGGCTCATTTTGCAACTGTTTAATAGTTTTGTTTATCTCTCATTTATAATAGCAAATGTTACTAATTCTCAGCATCTTACTGTTTACTCTCTAACAAATGAATTGTACATATTAAAACTAATTTTACTTCATTCGTTGTTGTTATTTGTCTCAGGAATCGATTTTCGTATTTCTCCAGAAACACCTCTTGTCAAGATCATGATTTTTTTCTTTTTTTTTTCTTTTCTTTTTAATTTTTTTCTTTTTTGAACTTTTTGTTGTGGTGCAGTGGATATCAGCTCGGAACAAAAAATTAGATCCAAGTTTGAATTCCAGTTGAATTCGTTGCATTCACATACACACAAATACCCTTGGGAAAGGTATGACTCTGTCACTTCTTTCTTCAGCTATTGATAAAATAGCAGGACAGATTGGGTTCTATAGCCTTGGTTGACAACTAGCCTACTGTAGAAAGTAATGGCAATCTACTGTTGTCATGGATGTAAAGAAACCTGATTGCCTAAGTGTGTATATCATATGGCATTTAACTGACTGAAATTTTAAAAGTAGGGTTTATTATATAACTTAATTGTAAATTGTTCTCCTAAGGAAGCCAAAAACATGGTCATACAATCTGATAAAGCATATTCTTATAAAATGTACGTTTCCTTGTAGTACTGTTCATCACAGGCAGTGGCCGTAGGACAACTAATTGACAGTTGAGACCATAGTGTCTGGGTGTGATAACAATCTGATGTAATTGCGGATGAAGTAATATTTTTCAAGGCCAAACAAATTTCACCATGTCTCAAAATTAGTTTCATATTACTGCACACCACTGCAAATGACTGAATCTGAGAAAAAATAGAAATCAATTACACCCTGTCACTCTAGTGGGTCTAAAACTGACTGTGTGTAAAAGAAAGGAAACTAAAGCAGTTGTTTCAGTTAATTTGTCCAAAATTTAATTTTAACAATCTTATCCCTTGTACTATTTACACTGTTTGTACTATTTTTCTTGTCTTTGTCATTATTACTATGTTCAGAAGCATAGATAAACCCTTATGATTTGTGTTTTTTGAAAAGTTTTCTCCTATTTTGTGATATTGAAAGCAATCCACAGTTCTAAAGATTGATTTAGCCAAGTTTGGATGCTATACTTTTGATGTAAACAAGGTTCAAGGAATCAAATCCTTTTCTTTTAGCAATTTTTTTCTTTAATTATATATTCAAGACTTTTCATGGCTTTCTTTTTTTTAAGCTATGAATTATCCTATATTATTGGTAGAAATAATGGCGCATTTTCCTGTGGCACTTTTCAAAGTTTGAAATAAAGATTTTTCCTTCCCCTTAAATAGTTGTCACTCAACACTATAGAGCACGTCCACCATATTATTCACCCCATAGTTGTAGGAGGAGATAAGACATATTTATACTTTTCCAAGAGGTATTAGTGTGAAAGTGAATGCAACAGACTAGTACAGAATCCTACTTTATTTGCTGATGTTCATTTTATTAATTGTGTTATTTTAATTCAGATTTATTTCTATTCTTCATAATTCCATCTAACACACACATAATGAACTCATTCGTTGCTTTCAATATATGAGGATCTGACACCCTCATTTGACACTTCAGTACCACTAGTGATCTGCATACAAGCCAGTATATTGTGCAACAGCAAGAATACTGGAACATAGCAACAGGAATATTTGTTGATGCTTTTTACTGTTGTCTTTCATCTTTTAGCCTCTCAATATGACTGATTTCAAAATTTCTAATAAAACTCTCACACAAATATCTCCAGTTATTTCTATCCAGAGCAACAAGCTCCAAGTTAGTATGATGAAACTTGATAGCTGAGAGGTTACTTTTCAGCTTGTCTTTATACTGAAGCCACAGCCATCCAACAATTCTTTTGTCCCCTGTGTAGCTGGCTATACATGAGGACCTTTATATATAATCTCATCATTTAAAGTCTGTTTCCATGCTAACATGTGTTAGTTGGGTTTTCCTGATGGCTCTGTAATGGAACCATCATGAAATATTGGAGCCGAGTTTTACAGCTGTATGCTCTTACTAACACCAACCAGTTTAGGAGACTGGAAACTCAATGTTTTTTTATTGAGATACCATCTCTAGGAAGACTACCTACCAAGGTAAGAGTTCAGCCTACCCTATTTTGCACAGTAGGTTTAGAGGTTTTTATTTAAGAGATTTCCTCCTCTTAGACAAGTTGCCATCCAAAGCTGAAGACTCTTACCTAGCCTCAGTTTGGAGGTTAACTATTTGCCCATTGGTGGGACCCTGTCAAGTCAGGATGAACATGGGAACAACAGCAATTAAGTGGTTGTTCCATGCTCGTCTAAACCTCCTGATCAGAGGCCTTGCTGCTGGATGTAGTTTTTGTTATA
Source organism: Ascarosepion bandense (assembly GCA_037127315.1). Classification (NCBI taxonomy): domain Eukaryota; kingdom Metazoa; phylum Mollusca; class Cephalopoda; order Sepiida; family Sepiidae; genus Ascarosepion; species Ascarosepion bandense. Next base: position 4,942,057 of record JBBBDQ010000221.1, read on the forward strand.
CCCAGGATATATGATGTGTTAATTATTTTGCATGGAAATTTTTATTTTTTTTATAATCATATCGCCCCAAGCAAGGCATTATACTGCCACTGTTGTGCAGGGGGTTACATAGGAGGAAAGTTATGAGAAGGAGTCAGAGAATACAGGGGGTGTCAGGAAGCTGGTAGGAAAGGGATGAGAATACTGCAGAAATGAGATGAGAACATGAGAGAGAGAGAGGATGCAAGTTACTGAGACAGGAGATGACTACTGACTTTACATTTAAATTCTTGGAGATTGTAGCTGTCAGGGAAGCAAGTAAATAGAAGGGAATCCCTAGGCGGGAAGTGCGAGGAAAGAAGCTACTGGAGTAGAATTTGCATTCACAATTTATTGGTTTCACAGTAAAAGGGTGGGACCTAGTTGCTAATCTTGTGGCTCGAGTAAATTCGTATATAGAGGGCACCAGTGAGCTAAGTTCATCGGAGTAGAAGCCGTGAAAGTACTTGTAGAAGAGACACAGGGAAGCCACACTGTGCCGATGAGAAAGTGACTGTATCCAAGCAGCCAAGTTGGGTTTGATGAACAGGGACAGTGGAACATAAGTTTTTTTGAAGAACCAGAACAAGTCATCTTTGATATCGGAAAAAAGGCCTGATTTTCCTGAAGGTGCACACACTCACAAAATTATAATGAAACAGAAAGAAGAAAAAAATATGGCCTCTAATTAGGTCAAGAGTGCCAGAGAGAGATAATATATATATATATATATATATATATATATGCATGCACACACACTTTTTTTTTTTTTTTTGTATTACTTTTGCCTTGATTGCTTCATTTAATTTGTCCTTCTTTTCACGAGTCCATTACATGCCTGCAGGCTGTAGCTTTGATTACTTGCTTTTTCTCTCTGTCTCTCAGAGCCAGTCTCTCATTTATGTACAACTTTCTCGTCCTCTCTCTAATGAGTTCATTGTATCAGCTGGCGGAAAGCATATCTCTCCAAAAACTGCCCAATATGTTTTTGCCTTGTCAAACACTGTCGCAGCTGCTGCTGTTAAAATACGAAATGCATTGAATTTTGGAAGTTTCATTAAAATACATGAGATTTATAATTGTGATATTTTGGTCTAATTTTTATCTACTTAGGAAATTAAACTTCAGTTCTAACTGAAAAAGAAAAGAACATTGAAATTTTACTTAAAAAGTCTGTTTAATTTTTTCAAACATTGATTTAATTTTGTTTCTGTATTGATAAATATATTGCTACTTTTTAATTGTGAGCAAAGACTGGATTTGAAACTGTCAAATTGTGTCCAATTTTATTATTTAAAATTGGTAACATTTTCATTATCAGACTGTGTAGGCATTGGGTCTAGCAAGTAAGTATGAATTAGCATTTGGTTAGCTAAAGTGAATGGAAAGTTGTTGGGAATTAGTGAAGAAATCTTTTTCATCTACTGAAGAAGGAATGTTGCTTAATAAATTTTCATATTTTTAAAGTGTAAGCAAAACAACTTTGACAAATTTTAGCTGTCTATGTTTGTACAACCGACTAATATATATTCCTAATGGGTAAATTGTTGCCATTTTATAATTTTAATTTTGTGCATGTGTGGTGTTTGTTTTTAATTTTGTCGACTGCACAGTATATTCAACTCAGTTGGGCACCGCCTGTGAGAGAAAAAAAAAGCACTATGATACAAATAACTTTTTCTTTTTTTTTAATCATATCACCCCGAGCAAGGCGGTAACACCACTGATGTGCAGGGGGCTATGTAAGAGTGAAAAGATTGGAAAAGAGAAAACTGGAAACCACATCCTAAACAGGGAACAAGGGATAAGCCTCTTCACCTGTTCAATAGACGTGGTTGGAGTGTGAACCGGGCAATAGTTTAGTCTATTAACTCCAATTGAAAAAAAAAAAGATTGGAAAAGAGAAAACTGGAAACCACATCCTAAACAGGGAACAAGGGATAAGCCTCTTCACCTGTTCAATAGACGTGGTTGGAGTGTGAACCGGGCAATAGTTTAGTCTATTAACTCCAATTGAAAAAAAAAAGATTGGAAAAGAGAAAACTGGAAACCACATTCTAAACAGGGAACAAGGGATGAGCCTCTTCCACCAGAGATTTAGAAACTGCATGCTATACTGCTTAGATGCTTCGATACAAACCTTTCAGAGTGTTTGTGTGTCTATCTGAAGATATTACAGAGGATTTTCAAAGAGTTGAATCATATATCCAGTCAACATTATGGTTTTTGGAGTGATCACTAGTGATGATAATGATGATATGGCTTCAGTCATCTTCCCACAGGGCCCCAGACTCAACATGGAGGCCTACATCAAGTGTCTTGAAGAGGTGGTGCTGCCCTGGATCAAGAGGGTGGTTGCTGGAAGAACCTATAGTTGGCAATAGGACTTTTCACTATGCCATATAAGCACTATAACCCAGTCATGTCTGTCAAACAATTTTTACACTCACATCACCCCTTTACATCTGGACACCTAACCTCCCAGACTGCAACCCCTTTTATTATGTGTGGATAAAGTTAAGCGAGAAACCAACAAAACTCCTTGTAACACCAAAAATGAACTGAGGGCAAGGATTATAGCAGCATTGACCAACTTAAACAAGGAGAATGTCCAGAAGAGTTGCAGGAAACTTGGAAATTGTCTGGAGGCTGTAGTTGAAGCCAGTGCTGATTTTATTGAAAAAACCATCATTGTGTTATTTTCATTTTTGCTTAATTTAGATGACAATTCAGCCATTGCACCCTGTAAATGAGTGTTTAATTTAAAATACTTCAAAAAGAGCAATATTTAAAAAAATTTTTTACACATTTAAATCTTGTTTCAGGCTTAGCAATTTTTCAAAATGGGTATTTGTTTTTTTTTTTTTGGTGTGGAAAAGAAATTAAAAAATTAAAGGATATGAATGGTTTAATAGACAAAAGGAATTATTTTGAACTGTCAGCATGGTGAGGCATTTCTTTTGAAAGACATTAAAGGAAAAAAGGGCTCTAGAACTCAGGAGTGCCTAAAGGAGAAAAAAATAATTTTTTTTTGTGTGTGTGTGTGTATATATATATATATATAAATCATATAAGTGTTTATAATAAAAACATAGTTTACTGTAACACAAGCCAGTAGCATATAAATATTGAAGCATTACAATGATCAGTTTTTAATTTGTGTCTAAAGATTGCTACTCTGTATTTCATTGAACAGTGAGGAAAATTAAGTGGAAAGGATATATATATATACACTTTTGTGAGTGTGCATTCAGTTAAGTGCCACACGTGATAAATGTTTGGGTGATCATGTCTCTTTTGAGACATTGCTGAAGATTTTCTCATAGTAGGTTGCCTATTACTTTCTGAAATAGGCTGGCTGCTAACCAAGGCTAAAGAATCAAATCTGTCCTGCTATTTAACCCATAGCTGGAGGGAGAAGAAATGGATTAACACTTTTCCCAAGGGTATTTGCATGTAAGTGAATGCAACAAATTCAACTGGAATTTGAACTCTGCTATCTGATTTCTCATTCCGAGCCGATATCCACTTCACCACAAGATACATCTGCGTGCATTATTTATACTTATTTTTTTTGTTTTTCTATTAATGTTTATCTAATATATTAATTGGCAAATGCAAAGATATAATGTATTGAGGATTATTTGCAGAAGCCACCAAATTGGTTCTTTGCTTTCAAATAAAGATACAGATTAGTTCTATCGTGCATCTCATATAAATTTAAAAGTACTAGATTTAATGTTAGTTATGTTGGTGAATTTTTCTTTTTTTTTTTTTAGCCCCGTAAGCAGCTAATTATATACCTGATTGTGAATAAAAAAAAAAAAAATTATATATATATTTATCAAATAACAGTATAAATAAAAACACGCTCACACCCTAGTGCAATTGTTGACTGAAACAACTGCTTTAGTTTATTTTCTTTCACATACAGTCAGTTTGAGATTCTCTGGAGTGGCAGGGTGTAAATGTTTTCTATTTTTGCCTCAGATTAGGTCATTTGGTTTGCAGTAATATGAATCTGTTTTCATGGTGCGTGATGAAATTTATTTGGCCATGAAAAATATTGCTCCCTCTGTGATTGCATCAGGTTTTTATCAAGCCAGACACTATTGTCTCGACTTCCGATTAGTTGTCCTATGGTCATTGTCTGTGATGGATGTTAATCTAGGAAGTGTACAAGAATTGCAGCACTACTGTAACACACTGGCAAGCCTTACAGAGAAATCACAAATATTGTTCACCTTTCAGCTGTCAGTTGTGTCATCAAGGTGAAGAAATAAACTGGATCCATCAGTCCAAAACTTAAAGGAAAATGTGGTCAGAAGAGAAAAACATGGCCAAGAGATGACCTATATGTGATCAGGGAAAGTGAGAAGGATCCTAGGAAGACATTTTGTTTTGTGCAAATTAATTTGCATGTGTGTGTCTATATATATATATATATAATGTTCTTTTGAACATTATTTTTTAATGGATATTTTTATTTGAGTATGTAGTCTGTTTTTTCTATAATTAATCAGTATATTTTAATTATTTACTGGTCTAGATGTTTGTGAAATTTTGTTTGGAAAATATTTATCTTTTGTCAGGATTTAAACCTGCATACTGTCGTATACTAGGGATATGTCACTATTAGATCCGGTTTGTCTTCCCGCTCAACCACAGAGGGGGTATCATGGTAACCAAAGTCCGAATTAAGCTTTTTAAATACATATTCTCCTGATTTCTTTTTGAACATCTATCTCTGCTCAGGATCATATCCTAATGTAAACAAATACAATTGAAAACAATATTATGAAATTATATGGAAGTTTACGAAATTGGTATTAACTGACTTATTTATTTAAATTTTCTTTTGTTTTGAATGTTATTTTTAATTGGTACTCATATTTGGGTGGATTCTTTTTTTTTTTTTTTTTTTTTTTTTTTTTTGCTATAATTAAGCAGTACATAGTAGATATGGCATAACAGTACATTTAAATATCTACCTGCTTAAATTTGGATATTTAAATGTGCCTTTTAATTATAGAAAAAGACAAAGATCTATCCACTCAAATATGAGTATCCATTAAAAAAAATGTTCAAAGAAATTTAAATATGTGTCAACTAATGCCAATTTCGTAAATTTACATATAATTTCGTAATTGTGTGTGTGTGTGTGTGTTTTTCAACTTGAGAAACTCGGTCACATTTCAGTTCTTTTCTAAGAATCATTTAATTATTCCTGTAAGTTTTTTTTTTAGTGATGATTATTAATTAATTTTAAAATTTTTTCATTAAATGGTGTAACGGAAGATTTTTAAAGTTTCTATCGGCTTATTCTCTCTAGGTACATTTTAAAAATGTTTGAACAAATTTGGTTCAGTGACTGATCACAGAAATTTTATTAAAAAAAAATGGCTGTAAGGTCACTTTTATCTACACTTTTTTTTTTTGCTTGTTTTTTTTTCTTTTTGTTTTTTTTCTTTTTGTAAGATTTGGAGCAGTGGTAGATATATTAAAAATTTAGTAAACATTTGACTTGTTCTCTTCACCCCACCACTTCCAAAGTAAATATTGACGTTATCTTTGACTATAATGGAAACCAAGTAGGCATTACTGTAACTGTTTTATTTCATTTCAAGCCATCTTTAAAATATTTGATCCAATTTAATCTCCATATTTCAATCTAGAGGTATTCTCATAGACATATTTCTTTGCTATCAGAGAACTGTGTGGAAATTTTCCAATCTTTATTCAAAAATGGCACCATCCATTTCTATAGTTTATGTAATAATCTTAAGAATCACAGAGATCCAAAACTAAAATTGAATTCTTTTCGCATTCCTTATTCTGTCAGCTTAATTTGCATACCTCTGCTTCCATTCTAAAATGGCTCTGCTTACCTACCTACCTTGCCACTTCTTGTAGCAGTTACCGTTTCTTATGGCATGAGGTAAGACTATATAAATAACCTCATTTGCATATTAAAATATTTCTCAATTTGTCACTTTTGTTTATTCCTTTCTCCTTTTATTTTTTTTTTCTTTGCATCTTGATGACTCGTCGGATTGACGGTTTACATATTCATATATAAGCTTTTATAATGAACACGCTTCTTAACATATCTATATGCGCGCACAAACACACACGTGCTTTCAGATTCCTATGTCCTCTTTAGTAGATTTCCAGAGCTACCTGCAATTCTTGGAGTTACAATTCGATAATCCTTCATTTATTGCATATTTTATTTTATTTTTTTTCCAAATCATCGAATGCTGGTACATGTTTCAGGACTTCTATTCTCTTAGTCAGAGATTCACATTGATTTAATTTTTGTATATTTGAATGGTCGAATTATATCTGTTTGGTTGATGAAGGGAACAGAAATCCCAAAACATGTACCACCATTAAATCATATATGTGGGTCAAAATCTAACAGAATGCTAGGATAAGAAATGAATAGAAAATGTTTTCAAATTTAACGCATTTTGTAAATTTTACAAAAATTTCTAAATTAAAAAAAAAAAAGCAATGCTAACTTATTTTGCTTTTATTTAAGCTTTATCAGAAACTATATATATATATATATATATATATATATATAAGGGTACTTTGAAACTACCTTGTTAGTCGTTTTTAATGAAACCTGTGTGTGTATACACAGGGTGTTATAGGTACATTTTTGCCATTATATATATTTTTAATTTCATGCATGCATATTGTTTGTTTTTTATTTTCTCAACTGTACAATATATTAGGCTCAGTTGGGCACCGTCTTTAAGAAAAAGAGCACCATGACACAATTCACTCCACCAAAAATTTGAAAACAGCATGTTGTACAGCTTGGCATTCATCCTAAAAGTGCCAATACAAACATTTCAGCATTTGGGTGTCAATCTGAAGACAGTTCAGAGGATTCAGAAATATTTTGATGAGACTAATGGTGATTATGAATATGTTTGACATGCTCACTAGTGATGGTGATGTTATGCCTATATTCATCTTTCCATGGGGCTTCAGACTTAGTGTGGAGGACTCCATCAGTACTGCACTGGGTCAAGAAGGCAGCTGATTGTGGACCCTATGTCTAGCAACAGAACTCTGCACCATGCCACACAAACAGGAGAAGCCAGTCATGGCTGTCAATTTCTGTGACCATAGCACCCCTTACATCGAGTCATGTAACTCCCCAGATTGCAACCCCCTTAATTATGTGTAAGGTGCAATTGAGCAAGAGACCTACAAAATTCCTTGTAACATCAAAAATGAACAGAAGGCAAGAATTATGGCACTATTGACCAACTTAAACTAGGAGAATACCCAGAAGAGTTGCATTAGATTTCAAAATTGTTTAGAGGCTATGGTTGAAGGCAATGACTATTTTACTAAATAAATTTACTCTTTGGTATTTCAAGATATTTTTGTGTAATTTTGGTAAATATACCTGTTAAAATGGGATGTCAAATTTTTTTTTGCATAATTTAGATGACAATTTATTTATTGCATCCACTCTGTGTGTGTGTGTATGTGTATATATATATATATATATAATCACTTTCACTCTCATCATTCTCTCTCTCTCTCTAATATATATATAAAACATGGCTCTCAAAATTCAAATTGTTAGGTACTTATGTTCCCTTATTGTGCAGCATCTTCCTCTCACCATTACTCAGTTTTCCTCCTCCCCCTTTATTGTTACCCTCCTACCTTTACTCCAACTCCCATTTTTCTCTTCACTTTCATGTTCAACCTCCCCCTCTTTTTCTTCTTCCTACCCATCCTTCCCCCTTTTTTCTTTCCTACCCATCCTTCAGTTACTTAACCTCCTCCTCCACCATTCTACTGCATCACAAGCATCTACTACTACTTCTACCCCACCACTCTCTATACTACTACTGCTGCTACCACCACCACCACCACCTACTCCATTTTTGCATTTTTACAGTAAGTTTCAGATTAGAGTGCATACAGATTATCGGGTGTTTTTCTTCGAGATTATCTCCTAACTTATTCATTGTACAGTTGTTAAGATATGTGATTGTCAAGTACTGCTTTACATATGTGACGTGTGTGTGTGTGTGTGTTTCTTTCTATCTCTCTTTGCAGAGAAAAAGATACGGTACATATTTTTAAAGAAGTGCTAATGGTAGATTGTTGGGTTAAAAAACAAAAAATGCATTCTTCAATTTTCATCCTTGGTCTGTGTACACATGCATACACACCCACACAAGCAGCGGTCATCCTCGAGTTATTGATTTTCTGTCTGTAGAATTTTGCCAGTAGGGCTTTTTTTAATTTTCATTTTTTACATTTATTGATATTTTTTCCCCCCTTACTCCCTTCTGCAACCACACCCAAAACCTAAGCAGCCGTCCTCACGCTCTGCAAAAATCTTTGTCCTGTCCTTCGATTCCTTACTCCTTTGCTACTACCATCAGGGATATTCACCAACCAAACAGAAAAAAAAAAAAAAAAAAAAGAAAAGGCCCCCACCCCCTAAAAGAAAAACTTATTGAATTGCAATGGAATTCTATTATAACTTTGCTGCAAGCACAAGTCATCTGCTTTTCCACAGATTTATTCAACGAATGAACGAAGGAATGAGCAGATGAAGGAAAGTGAACGAGTGTACACCTTCCACTGGGGCCACTCTTTTGGTCTGTCTATAGTAACTGCAATAATGATCTTAAAAAAAAAACAAAAAAAAACAAAACAGAATCCCTAAAAATTAAGCCCAAGTGTGTCTGTGTGCTGGTGCACAATGACAACAACGAAACAACAACCGCATCCATCCATGCCTGTCTCTGTGACAATGTCTGTGAATATATTTATATATGCATGATTTGCATGCAGTGAGACATGTGTGATTTGCATGTATATATGAGATGTCTATTTGTTTGCCTAGGCAAATATCTGTGTAGTAGAGAGAGAGACACACACACACACACACTTCTTTTCTCTCTCTCTCTCTCTCTCTGTATGAGAGGAGTAAGATAGAAACGTACTTGCATTTTGGTGCATCTGGTTTGTGTGTATGCACGCGCCTATGTGTGTTTCAGATTTTGCCTGCATGTGTGTTGTTGGAATTTTGATTTTTTTTTTTTTTGTGTGTGTGTGTGTATATATATATATATATATATATATGTGTGTGTGTGTGTGACTGCATATGCATAAATGCCCCTTTTTATATTTACATATATATATATATATATATATATATAGAGAGAGAGAGAGATAGTGGGTGTAATGGTTAGCAGGATTGTCTTGCTATAGTCATTGCAATTGAGTAGTGAGTTCAATCCTCACTGGGTGTACTATACTTTTGGCCTTGTGCCACTTCTAAGCTGCGCTTAGAAAATCACTATTTATAGAAGAAGAGTGGTCTGTCAGAGATAGTGTTTATAGACATAGACAATGCAAATATACGAATGAACACTGCATGCTGATTTAGCTTCACACTTAATTGTCATTTTCAGACTTCAAATATATATATATATATATATATTTCTAAAAATAAAGGTTTTATTTTAATCTGTCAATTTTATTACTTCTAACAATATTTAGAATATGAGTATTCATTTTATATATATATATATATATATATATATATATATATGGTGGGGGTGATGGAGAAGTTCTTGTCATGAAACACTTCCCGAAATCTGGTCAAACATTAGAAATTTTCTGCAATCATTTTGTGTGCATGACCTTCACCCCTTATATACACACGCGCACAGTTCTTTTTTTTTTTTTTTTTTTTTTTTTTTGTTAAATTAGAGGAAGAGGGTCATTGTTAAAGATAGAATATTCACATGCACAACAATGATAATAGTAAGCATGTAATGATTCCATAAATTCTAATTCCTTAATTGTGAAATTAATACTCACTGAGTACTCTGTACTGGTGGCCTTGTGTCAAACCCAGTTGCTGATTAGTAAGTAATATATTTAGCAGTGTATTTTTATGGGAGAAGAGCAGTAATATTGGATATATAAACCTTTCAATTCTTTTGTTCACATTTTCCTTTTTTATTTACTTTGTAGGTAATATGTATCACTTGATATGTAATATCTCTTGAATGTGTAAGCCAGGCTCGAGAGAGAGACACATATATGCAGAGGTGTGACTATTCATATCTATGCTTACATGTGCTAATAGTTCTATCTACATACATATCTGCACACTTTCCAGCCCATACATATGACACACGCATGTGTTTGTGTGTCCGTTGTGAAGTAGGAGGAGACGATGAATTGCTTGCAGAATTTGTCATCAGGGTTGCATCAGGCAGGCGACTAGCAGCTTTCCAAATCCCCCCTCACACACACACACACACACACACACACACACCACCACCACCAATGTGCTCCATCACTCCCTTCTCCTGCCATGAGACACCATTCTTGATTTTTGAGGGATTCCTAAATTTGCGTCATCCATTTTCGTGTAGAGCTCTTACCCACTTCAAAACACTCATCCATGTCTCTTCCACACGGTAAAAAAAAAAATTAAAAAGCAATTAAAAGTAGATCAGTGGAAAATATATATATATATGTATATATATATTCATTTTTTTCTGTCACTGTAAATCTGAAAAAAAAAGACAAAACTTTTGATGCATAAACTTTAGGCAGAATTTTTATCTTCAATTGAAGCAATTTAAACTTGTTTAAAATTTCAACTAGATACATCTTGAAGTAATTTGAAAGTGCAAAGAGGTTTAATTTTTATTTTTAAATAGGTATCTTAATTTAAAAAAGAAAAAAAATCTGAATAAAAACCTTTTATAAAACTTGGACCTTAACCCATATATTCTAATTTTGTGTTTCTCGTTTAAGATGTTAAAACCTGATTTCTCATATCTAAAGTTTGAGGTATAAACCTCAGTCTGAATTTACCTTCCAACATATTTTTTTCTCTTTAAATTTCTCTTATCAATATTCCAGCTAGTTTGGTCCGTATTCTTTCAAACACTTAAAACGTCTCTCGTTACCTGAGTTCATATTGCATTCTTTTTTTTCTCTCTATTTTTAACTGAAATGCAAACTATCCTGTCTAACGCACCCGCCTCCCCAACCTCAATATGGAAGCATTCTATAATATTAATATTGATTTGGCTTTGCAGATGCTAGATCAGAATGCTTGCCTACCTACCTGTCTGTTCTTACCCACCTACCTACTCTTTCCAGTAAAAGTAGAAAAAAAATATATATATATCTTTATTTTCATCTTTTTAATTTTTTTTTAATGGTTGATTCTTATAAAAATTTGGCCTTTTTAGAAGAATGAATTACTTAGAAAGAATTGTTTTATTTTTTATTTTATTTTCTAATTTCTACCACACCAACTACCCAACCCTGAATTGTCCAAATTATCTTTTTGCTATTAAAAATAACCTTTCCATTCAACATATCTACATCATTCCCAATACCTCACCACCCCCACAACTTTTTTCTTTCAGTATTTGAATCCTCTATTTTTTGTTCATTTTTAATTTTTTTTATTCTTTCTTCTGATAGAAGTCTCATTACCCTTGTCTTCCTTTTGTTAACTTGATTTCTTTCCCCTTCTGTATTTTGCTTTTTTTTTTCTCAACTTCATTCTAAACTCTCCTCTCAATATACTTGGTGGACAAAATTGAAATAAAATAGAGCTCTTCAAGTGCAAGAGTTAAGAAAATATAGTTGTGTAGAATTTCATACATCATAAATTAACAAGGAGACACTTTTGAATTAATAGAATATAGTAAATAATACTAGGCTTGCAAACTCCATAAAATTATAAAATGTGTGTGTGTGTGTGTGTGTATATATATATATATATATATATATATATATATATATATATAGTCATCTGCAGACAGATCTGTTTTGCTGTATCACAGCTCATCAGTACGGTTTGACATCCAATTGCTTTTAACCCAGAAATGAAACCCAACCGAATTGGCGTCAGTTGGCAATTCTATCTCTGAGTTATGGGCGCTCAGTAGAAGACAGACTTGTAGCGTATGATGTATCATACGCCAATATATATATATATATATATTATGGAAATTAACGAATTTTAATGAAACTTGGTTATAAACAACCAACAATTTGAAATGAATTGTTTGAACATCATTTTTTATTGAAAAACCTCATTTAGACTGGAGGCTATTTGTGGTCGAGAGGTCTAAGACGTTGCCAGATCAAGTGGTAGCTTCCCCTATGTAAATAAGGGTCGCAGGTTTGAATCCCTCCGAATGGCACACATTTTTGTAATAACAATTTATCGTAAATAATCAGGCTGGTGGATATAAATATATAATACTGTTTCATTAAAAAACAGAATATCTACTTAAATACTAGTATCGATAAAAAATAATGTTCAGACAATTCATTTCATATATATATATATATATATATATATAAAGTGAACCTTAAAGTCAACACACAGAGGCAACAGTCTGTTTCCTGCTAAATGCAATCGCCAGGCTGTATTTTATATGTCCACTTTTATATTTATATAAACTCTATTATATTTATATAAATATATATTATTATATATTATATATTATTATATATAATAATATATATATATAAATATATATTATATATATATAATATATATATATAAATATATATTATTATTATTATTATTATAATAATATATATTATTATATTTATATAAACTCTATCACTGATATTGAGAATTTTATTTTTAACTCATAAATATAGCATAAAGATATTTTAAATGTTATTATTAGTGGATACCCATATTTAAATAGATGCTCTGTTTTATCAAACAGTACATTTATTTTCACTACAAGAATGAATATTTGAAAAATTTTATGAAAGAAAAAAAAAAGAAAAAAATAAAAATCCATCATACACACACACGTGTGTGTGTGTGTGTGTGTAGATAATTTAATTCCTGTAGAGATGCAATATAACTGAAAATTCTTTTCTTTTATTTAAAAATTTCATAATGGACAATGATGGATAAAAAAAACTAAGGACTGTCTTTCCTAATAAAGAATGATTAGCAACGCTAGCTGAAGCTAAAATCATATCGCAAGCTTGATAGTATTTCAAACATTTTTACAACTTAAAAAAGAAATTAAGGAAGTAGTATCTGGGTAACTGAATGACAAAATGGTGGAGAAAAAATATGTTACTTGTTTTGTCCTTTGAAAGGATTTCTTCAGACTAGATAATGTTTTTTTTAATTGGATCATATATATGTAGTGGGAGGGAATGAAATACACCAAATGTCAGTTATAATTGTAACTATTTACACTATTTGGCCTGTTGTCCTCATCTTTATTGTCATATTTACAATGTTTCAGCTTTTTTATGTGCCAGCCATCTTTGGGTGATATATAGGTTGGAATTTTGAACTGAACTCTTTATTTAGTCTGCTGTCTTTCTTGTTTGTTTTCTTTCAATCTCTGCTGAAGCTTTAATAAAGTGAAACATGTTAGATTGATATACATTTCCTGTTTGTTCTTTGTTTTAGATACATACACATTGCCATCTTTCTGTGAATGCATTCTGTCTCTTGGACTGTTTTCTCTTAATCTCTGATGAAATTTTAATAAAAGTAAAACATTAGATTGATAAGTTTCCAGTTTGTTCTTTATCTCATTCATATATATATATATATATATATATATATACACACACACCACACACACACACACACACTAGCATCATAGCCTGGCATTGCCTGTGCAACTCAAAAATTATTTATTTTGTTTTACTGAAATTAGAAATATAAAAACTATTACGCTCTCAGTTCAGAAATTTCCGAAGAATATTTACAAATGTAGACATTTAATTTTAGAGGAAAAAGTTACATTAATGCCACACGAATTACAGACAGTTGATTTCCTGCATGTAAAAAAGCATTATTTTTTTTTTTTAGTTTTATTTTCTGAAGTATGAAATATTAAATCTGAAAAAAAAAAAGACTTAAATAATTAAATTAACCATTGGCACTTTTTTTTTTTTTTTTTTTTTTTAAATATTTCTTTTGTTTCAAAATTATGGGGAAAAATATTCACATTTTTTTGTTGACCAAATGAATTTTTCAAAACGTCAGAATAAAAATAATACATAAAGGCTCATTTTTATTTATTTTATTTATTTATTTATTTTAATAAAAAATGTTTTAGTCACGTTTGACACGTGTGATTTGATTTCTGTGACGTAATTTAGCAACCATCTTAGATCTTAGATGTTTTACGGAGCAAATGTAAACAGTCTGCTCCATTGGCCAAAAAGTGTGAAAGGGAAAATTTGCTGAACTTAATCTCAAAACGTACGTGTCGACCTGGCTTCCCTGTAAACGTGTCGCTATTCATTTTCTGAAAGTCTGTTCTGAATTATAAAAAAAAAAATGGAATAAAACTGACATTATTTAATTAGAAAAGCTTTTAATTCTTTTATAAATAAGATTTATTAAGGACACTATTGTTTAAGAAAAAAATTTTGAATAATGAATCTTCACAAGAATTGTTTACATTTTTAAAAGATTTTAATTATAATAATTTATAATATATAAATCTTTTACAATACTGTATTACTTTCATCCAGTTAGTCAAAACTATAATTATTAATCATAAAGCTTAATATAAATTATTTTGCACCAAGATTTTTTAAAATAATTTTTTTATGTATATAAAATATTATGTAATGTGCCTATTTTTGAAAGTATGGTGGACAATACATGATATTATCAGAAAATAAGAGTGTGGACTATATCAAATTTAAAGTCAGCATTCCTAAAATTAGATTATGGAAAGAATTTTCCAATTTCCAACATTACTGAGAACTTTTAAAAAATTTTAAAAACTGTGCCTATGTCATTTTCTTAAATTGTATTACAGATAGTCTCCATAAAACAACAATCAAAACCTGTCATCACCTTGTCAATTACATAAGACATGGTGATGTTGGTTAAAATGTTGCTACTGCCTTGTTTTAAAAAATCATTCCTGTGTTATTTTAAACATAAAGTAAATACTGTCAAATCAGATTAATTATAACTTTAAATCAGTTAATATTCCTCAAAATTTCAGAAAAGTATATTTTATTTTTGGAAAATTTTTAATGCAAAGAATTACATTACAATGAAAGATGATTTAAAAAAGGGTGCTAATCAGCAATTTTAGGACCCCCCCCCCCCCAAAAAAAAAAAAAAAAATCAATTCCAATCAATATAATTTCTGTTTGAAATACATCAGTGTATTTTGCTTACTGGAAATTAAGCATTTAGCTTTCAATTAAAGCTAAAATAAAAGCTTTAAGAAATCATTTTTGCTTTCATAAAAATTCATTTTAAAACTTAGGTATAAAAAAAAATTAGTGAAGGTACCTATTTTTATGAATATTTTATATATATATATATATATATATATATATAATTTTTAATCTCTTCAATATATTAGTATTGTTCAGTACTTTTAAGATTAATCTTAAAACATTGCATAAAAACAGATTTTTCTTTTTTTGGATAAGAACTAAATTTTAACCATTTCAAATCTTTTAATCAATTATTTGTATTTAAAATGTTTTTTGAATAACTGTCTATAATTCATTTGTCTGAATCTAACAAATTAAATTTTAATTATTTCTTTGTTTTTTCTTTTTTAGGTAAGTACTGGTGTCACTATTTATGGATAGACACTTTGGATTTCTTTATGGTATGTTGTAAGTTATCCTTGAATATCTTTTATGAATTTTTTTCTACAGCAGGTTTTAAAATTTTACTCTAGAAATCAACAATGAAGCAACTTTATACCAATATATTTTTTTCATGTTACCTGCCTACAAGAATATGTCTCTATAAAAACTTGCTATAATTATTCTCTAAATTGGTTTTATATCAGCTGACCAGTAAGTAATTGTGATCTTCAAAGGATCTAGTTAGACAAATGCATGCTGTATCTGAATGTACAATGATTGGATATATCTAACCCGATAGATGTTTTTTGGTCTCACCTCAATATTTGTATTAACTTCTTACCAATACCATACCTTCTTTTCGTGTGTTAAGGAGGGTTTAGAGAATCTAATACTCACAAAACAGATGGAAGGAGAGACATGGGAAAGCAGCATGTGACCTACTTGATAGGCTTGAGCAAGTAGATGGCAAAGTGAGGTTTACAACAAATACAAAGAGGAAAAATATTAAGAGCGACAGGGGACGAGCAAGTGGAGGTCCATGATTGCCTATGGCACATAAAGATGACAACTCTGATTATAGATATTTTGACAATAAATTCACAATATAAATGTAATATATATACTAGCAGTATAGCCTGGCGTTGCTCGGGTTTAATGAAAGCTTTAAAACTAATCCATGGTCCTGGAGCTCAGACTCTGTACGTTGACACAAAAGACTAAAAAGCAATAGTTGTTTCCAGTTAAAGCGAAACCATAGACTGAAAGAAAAATGAATGGATGTAAGTCAAATTTTGATTTCCTGGTATTGATATCAAATAACTTTTTTTCATCGTAAACTGAATTTTGAAGGCTAAATAAGTCCTCTGAGTAAATGGTATCATGGCTGAGACTAAGAACTACAATTATACCTACTTAGAGCCAAACCTGAAGCAAAAACTAAAATAAAAGGGCTGAAAAAAATAGACATACAGGCAGATAAACAGACGCACACGCAAACATCTTGCCTTATATATATATATATATATATATATATATAATCGATTTTCTGCACTATTGTAAGAACTTCAACCTTGAAACTCCTGAATATCGTTTCTTATGTCTTTGTCTATGAGTGTATCAAATTTGATTAAAATCGGACCACTCCTTCTATAACCCGATTTTTTCAATTATCAATATTTATCAGGGGTACCTCAACACAAAACCTAGCTAAGAACACTTGCAGATGCTTATAGTACAACTGTGTAAATTTTCAAGAAAATCAGTTCAGCTGTTTCGGAGTCTATAGGTAACGCGTGTGCGCACACACACACACACAATTGTGCAAATTAATTGAAACAACTGCTTTATTTTCCTTTCTTTTACCATCTGGTCAGTTTTAGATCCACTGGAGTGACAGGGTTTTTTTTTATTTTTATTTTTTTTCCTCAGATTATCTCATTTGCAGTGGTGTGCAGTAATATGAATCCACTTTCATGATGTATAATGAAATTTGGTTGGATTTGAAAAAATTGCTTCATTCATGATTTCTTCAGATTTTTATCATGCTCAGACATTGTCTCGACCGTTGATTAGTTGTCATGTGACCATTGTTTGCGACGGATGTTACTCTAAGGATGCATATGAATATTCTAGTGCTGCATGAACACACTGGTAAGCCTTCGAGAGAAATTGCAGATATTGTTGGTGTCAGCTTTTCAACTATCAGTTCTGTCAACAAGGCAAAAAACAAACTGGATCCATTAGTCCAAAACGTAAAGGAAAATGTAATTGGAAGAGGAAAATGCCAAGATATGACGTATACGTGATCAGGGAAAGTGTGAAAGATCTTAGGAAGATATTATTCATTTGTTTCAATTAATTTGCACAAGAGTTTCTCTCTCTCTCTCATAAATATAAATATATAACTTGATCAAATTTACTGAGTTATAATAATTGCCATGAGAAATAAAAAGGTGAAACCTTGAGAAATTTAAACAAAAGATTATATGAACACAGAAGATATTTTTTTTTAAAGCAATTCACTCCATATATTAGTTGCTCTCCATAATGAGTCTGATCATAAATTTGACTTAAAATATTTAAATTAAAAAAAAAATAGATAAAATTAAAAAATTTACTAAGACAAGAATGTATATGAAGTGTATTAATCACTGTGTCATCTACAGTAAATTTGTGTTTAGTTTCTTAAGTGTTGCCTTTCTGGTAATAAATCTGCAAATAATGTGGAATATTTAATAACGAAAGTTATAAAATTAGGGAAAAAAAAAAAAAACTAATAAAATTGGCTAGATTATATATTCGTACACTGAAAATAAAAATAAAAATTAAAAATTAAGTTTAAAGTTTTACCATCCCCTTCTCTTTCATGCACATATGTACTCACATCAATGTAAGCATCACTTTAGTCCAATAAAATCGTAAATGATGAAATGTATTAGACAAAAAATATTTTTCATTTTCTCATTAATTCTCCCTAACATTATTGTGTGTGTGTGTGTGTATATATATATATATATATATATATATATATAAGCAGAATAAAGAAGACCTCTGAAGAGTGAAGACATCACAATGATGTCTTCAAACTTTGAAGTCAGCATAACTAAAATAACATTTGCTCAGTTAAGTGAAAAAACTTGCACATTAATTTTAATAATGCTCTGTTGATGGCAAGCATTTTAACAAAAAAAAAAATACTTGTCAAAAATGTCTCCCTATTGGTAAACTACTGAAAAATCAGCATGTTTTATAATTCAATACTATATATATATATATATATATATATATATATATAAAATTGGTATCACCGTATGTAAAGCAACTAAGACACAAGGAGGTTACAGTGTGCGAAAGAATTAAGAACAGAAACATTAATAAGGGGAAAGAGTAATCAGGGAGACAACAGATAGCAGTTGACATTGTATTTAAATTTTTGTTAATTAAAATTGCTTTGAAAGCATAGAGCTGGAAGGGAGTTCCACATGCAAGATAAGAAAATTAGCATAAAATTTACGGTTAAATCTAACGAATTCAATTGTCAATTAATGAGATCTTGACACCAGTCTAGTACTGTGCTTTAATTCAGAAAGTTTAGATTCCATTGTTAAGAGTTAATCCAAACAATTACCATGAAAGTATGTATAGAAAAGACAGAGAGGCAACCTTACTTGTGGTGGGAAAGTGACTGAAGCCGAGCAGCCAGATCAGGACCAATAATATTGCTGATTCTTCTTTGGATCTTATCTAGGAGCTCAACATAAATAGCAGGAGCACCGGGTCATGTAGCAGCAATATTTTTAAGCATGAACAAATGGTAGAATTAATCGATATGTAAGATAGATTGCAGAGATAAAAAAAATTGTCTTCCATGACACAGTTAACCAGTTTTCTTAGCAGCTGGCCAAGCAATGGATTCAATATAGTCTTTCCACTTCATGTCAGCCTAGAACATTATCCCGAAAAGGCCCAACGAGTCACTTTGCTGAGGGTTAACTTCAGCCATGCTGGTGGAAAGCAGAGAGGGGTCACTTATAGGATTAATATAGAGCACTTTAGTTTTGTGGGGGCGTGTTAAAATTTTATATGGGCAGTTTGCATTTAGAAATTTTGAATATGCCTATGTTTCAGCAAATTTTAAACTGTCTACAGTTACACTTATTTGCCATCTATTGTATGATTAAAATCCTTGGAAATGAATTATAGATTAGATGAACAAGCATACAATCAACAAATGATCAATTTCTACATTCATTGAGTTCATAAAAGAACACACTTGTTCACATGCAAGAAAAATATAATAGAAAGCTTAACATATGTACCTTGTCATATTATTTTTTTCTTTTTTAACAAAACACATTCATTCATTCATTCATTCTCTCTCACTCACACACACACACTTCATTTATTTGTGTAAACATATTTTTTAATGGATATTCATATTTAAGTAGATACATATTTTTTTTTATAATTAAACAGTATATTTATTTATATCTACCACCCTGAATAATTGAGAAATCTTGTTAGGAAAATATGCGTCCTCTGGCATTTTAAAGTGTTTTCTATTTTAGAATTTGACTAAAGCCACCTCAGAATTTAAAACTGAAAGTAATGAAAATCCTTAACAAAATTTCTTTGATAACGCTGGTCAACACGATTTTTGGTGTCAAGAAGCAGGACAGGTTTTTTAGCTAATTTGATGGTGCTGATTCTGAAAATGACCTTAGATTTTCATGGTTAGTCAACATTTTCTTCAACTAAAATTGGAATTTTTACTTCCATTATCAAGTTTAGTAGTTCCATAGTGTTGTTTCTGGCTGTCCCTGACTTTGGTATCAAGGCCGTATCTCTAGCAATGAGCCCGTTTTTCTGACTTGACATTACATCTACTGCAAATTTAAACCAAGATTTAATTATTAAGTCAACGATCATACTTATCACATACTATGACCCTTGTAGATGCAGTGATTACCCCTGGCATGACATCTGATTTGACTAATTTGTTGGGACGTGTCCTATCCAGAGTGCGTCAACAAGAGAAAAACAAAGGTTCAAACTTTTTGAACAAAAAAAAAAAAAAAAAGTAAACCTTGTTAATTTCAAATTTTGCAAAAACGTAAGTGTTTCAATTTAAATTTTCTCAACCTATGGAGTTTCTGGAAAAATGCTCCCTTTATTCTGAGGACAATGTCCCCACACTTCTACTGCAATATTTTCCTCCTGAATTTTCCCACAGACCTGATGCAAATCGCCTTTAGAAAGATGGGTCAAAATAGGCTTAGGTGATTGATTAAAAAAAAAAAATATTGTACCAAACTAATATTAACATTTGACTCAGTTGTTGCAGTTATTGACTTTTTTTACATGCCAGTGTTTACCTTGACTATAGTTTTCTTTTTTATTATATAAAAATGTCTATAAATATGAATTCTTCAGCATTTTGATTCTTACACTAATGGTTTGAAACTATCAAGGAATCAAACAGCTGTTGTTTGGTTGTTATTTTGGTAAAAACTAGTAAATTTCGGAACATACTTCTTAAATGACATATTGTTGATAAAATGTTTTTTCTGGACAATGATCACCTGTCCCATAATAATTGTGACATTGAATATATGAACTGTCTATGGAAATGAACCAACACTTATGGAACAGAGATGGTAGTATTTAGACCTTAAAAAAAAGTATATTACTCTTTTGTACTAAATACAAATGGCCTCTGCACTAGTCATGCTGATGGGAATTTTTCAGCTTGTAAATTAAATATAGGGTGGTTCAAGTAAATGAATTTAATAAAACCGGAACAAAATGATTGTGTCTGAGAGAAAATTTCTTTGAGTAATAATAAACCCATCTTAATAAAAAAAGGGATTAAATTGAAAGAAATAATTCTACCAGCACCTGTATTTAGTACCAAAGAATTAACATCAATAAAACTTTAAGGTGTCAATGTTTCTTTTCTCTGGTTGCATTTACTTCTGGTAGATATCCAAGATTTTAGGCTTCATACTTTTGCGTGACCACCAGAGCCTGTGTGTGTGTGTGTGTGTGTATATATATATATATAGTCATCCGCAGACAGATCTGTTTCGCTGTATCACAGCTTATCAGTACAGCCGATTGCCTTTTACTCATGATTGAAACCCGACCAAATTGGCGTCAGTCGGCGATATATTTTAAGACATACTTGTGTGTGTGCATATTTTAAGACGTGCTTGTGTGTGTGTGTATATTTTCAGACATATTCTTTGTGTATGTATGTGTGACCTAAAAATTTACACACAACATTGTTGACTTATTTAAGATGGAATGATTTATTACTACAGGTTTCTAATATGTATTTAGGTACATTGTATTTATTTACAATTTTTATAGTTGAATTGGTCAACCTTATTGCAGATGACCTATTATTGTATATAATTAAGTTACAATAAAATTTGTATTTTATATGAATACTATTACCTATTAAATATACATAGTAGTGGGTGGTGGGTGGCATGGGACTTTTCCACCGGCCCTACTTGTGTATATATGCTAGTCATTTTATATATATATATATATATATATATATATATATATATATCATCTACTCTACACTTGATTTGTCAACCTCTTTATTGTATGAAGGTTGCACCGGAAGTAATACCTGTTTATACTTTTTTTTTAATTTTATTTTTTTATTTTTTACCTTTTTCCATATATAGAGGCAAGGGTTGGTGGTATGGCACTAGATGAGTTATACATTCTCACTGATATTATTTTTGTTAACCTTGTTGTAAATAGCTAAATAGCAGTGTGCTAAAATGACATCTGACATGAAAGTGTGCGATTGAATTCGTCCATATGAGGGAAGGAATTGTATCCATTATTAGTCATTAATATTTAAAATACACGAAAGTTGTATTTAAAGTTTGTTGACTTTCAAAATGCTATAACTTTTAACCTATTTCAGATAAAGCACTCCATTTTTTTCTTTTAAAAGAAGCTAAAAGGATTTAATTCAGCATACAAACACTTACACATAACTGATTTTCACATATATGGCAAAAAGTACCTTGTAGCTCTAAATTACATTTTATTCAAGCACAAGTGGGCCTGTGCCTTAAAATATGACAGCAAAATATTAATAAACCATTTAAATTGACGGCAACATATATATATATATATATTGATATACCTACTATTGAGTATCTTGCATTAAGACATAAGGAAAAAAAATAATGATTCAAACCCCTGAGCATGACAGGAGGGAAATATATAATACACCCACACAATGGCCTTTATTATAATAGAGAGGATATATATATATATATATATATATATATATATATATATATTTTTAAACTTACAACTTTTTAGTAGTTTTTCCTATATATATATATATATATATATATTCTTCACTACTCAACGACATAATTATTGTAAAAAAATAAAATAAGGCACTGTTAAAGAGCAAACACATAACAAGAGGTTTGATAACTGATAGTAAAGAGAATGAACTGAGCTGACACTGCCTTACTATTGTTTCTCTTTCCATGTGTGTGACAGGGGGGAAAAAATAAATACTAGTTAGTTTACGGTCATAATTAAATTAGACCAGTACACAGTTGTATTAAAATGTGTTCAATATCATTTGTAGAACTTTAGACTCTTTTTCATTTTGAAACAAGTTATTTCTGCAACTTAGGTTTCATCCTTTTGGTATCTTCAGATGATTTATAACTGATTTTACCATTTTTCAAATGCATGGGCTGGGAATTTTTTACGAATACACGACTGGAATTTTTAGATGACTGAAAATTTTCAAAATTAGGGAAGAGTTATTCAAGGAACTTACAACACTTTCATCCATGTTTGTCGGATCCTAGTATATATATATATATATAATGTGCACACACACAAGTTTTTATTATAGTAAAGAGGATATATGTTCGCCATTAGTTGCAATGAATTGTTGCCAATTATCGCATACATTTTTGAGTAAAATTCTATCGGTTTCTCTGTGAAAAAGTGTGCAAGAAACTTTTGAATCCTCAGCTTTTCATTAGAGAAAGTTATCTCCTTCAAAAAGTCTTGAAATCATAGTAAAAGGTAATAATCAGTTGGTGCAGGGGTTAGGTAAGCATGGTGGGTGGGCATAAAACGAACCAACCAAATGCCAAAATGTTTTACTGTGTTCTTCTTGCATGTGGCCTTCAAAAAAATGAAGCAATTTTATTAAATTATATATATATATATATATATATATATATATATATATATATATTCACCATTAATTGCAATAACTTTTTGCCACTTATCATGCAGCACTTAAATATTTTCCACAGTTTTGGAGCTATTTATGCTATTTACATTGTTCGGACTGTTGTCCTCATTTTCGTTGTCATATTCACTATGTTTTGGGTGTTGTACACGCCAACCTTCAAGTGACTGGAATTTTGTACTGAACCCTTTTTTGATCACTGGGATAAATTGTTCCCATTCCATGATTCATGCAGGAATGAAGATGACAGTTTGAACAATATAAATAATTACAGTACCTCGGAAATATAGACAGATATTCAAGGATTAGTAGTATGGACCCAATGTCTCAAAATTATGGAGACATAGAAAACTCCCACCAGAAGGTGGCACCAATGTCAAACCATCTAACATTCCTGCACTGATGCAGGGACTTACAACTCATATTTTCAGACTTGCCACCTAGACTTCCTGGTTCAGTTCAAAATTCCTATCACCTGAAGAAGGTTGGAGCATGCAGTGGCTGAAACGTCATGAATATGGCAACAAAGATAAAGACAACAGTTTCAACGATGTAAATTATGTAAATAATTACAATGCCTATCTCAGGAATATAGACAAATGATTTGGGATCTTTTTATTTTTTGTTTTGTAACTTTTTTTAAAAATCAATTCAACCCAAACAAACTGAGAAGGGGAGTAAAAGCAAATGAGTAAACTTTAGAATGGACTGGAAACCTAATGTTTAGCAGGAACCAAAGAAAAAAACTCCCACAAGACGGAAAATGAAGTTTTCTGATTAAGTTTGAAAATTGGCTATAATGACTGTAGATAATTTATCAAGCTCTGCTCAATAATACCATTGTGTCATAATTTGAGCTCAAACAGGCAAATTCTGTCTTAGTTTGCAGTTTCACTATTGGATGTATAAATATTTTACTTTGATTTGGGGCAAAGTGACATGTAGACTAAAATACATCTTTCACTTTTATTAAAACTATTTCTTATATTAATATCTGAATATTTCATCACATGATTTTATTCAAATATCAATAACTTCTTCACCCGTTTGTTTACCAAATATTGATTTGAAACATGGATTTGATGAATTTTGTCATCTAAGTGTCTTGTTCTTTAAAGTCAAAATATTAAAAACAAAACAAAACTTATTTATTCTTTGTACATAAATATTTGTGAGTTAAAAATTTTTTTTTTTAATCATATCACCACTGAATGCCACTGATGTGCAGGGGGCTACATAGGAGTGAAAAGATTGGAAAAGAGAAAACCGGAAACCGCATCCTAAACAGGAAACGAGGGATGAGCCTCTTCAACAGTTCAATAGACGAGGGTGGAGTGTGAACCGAGCGATAGTTTAGTCTATACATAAATTCATTTAAATAATATGAGTAGTTATTAAAGAAAGCATTATTTTGGCAATGCTTTTATTTCTTCAGGATTGCAGTTAATAGATGCACAAGGTTTCCTAATTTCTAGATACTTTGCAGTGAATAGGAAGGAGTTTTTCATAACTCCTCTTTTTATAGAATTTTTAAGATCTCAAATATTTAAAAAAAATATGAACCCAAATTTTGCAAAAAAAAACAAAAAAAAAAACAACATCATTCTTTAGCCATTTTCATGTTCTCTCCTAAAATATTCTTTATTCAAATTTAAAGTAAGAAAATAATAAAACTTTATGAAATGATTAGAATCACCACAACATTTTTATTTCTTCTCTTTCTCTCCTCTTTTCTTTCTCTTTCTCTCTCTCTTTCTCTCTCTCTCTCTCTTCTCTCTCTCTCTCTCTCTCTCTCTCTCTCCTCTCTTCTCTCTCTCTCTCTTTCTTTCTTTCTCTCTCTCTCTCTCTCTCTCTCTCTCTTTCTCTCTCTCTCTCTCTTCTTTTCTTTTCTTTTCTTCTTCTTTTCTTTTCTTTTCTTCTCCTTCTTTTCTTTTCTTCTCTTCTCCTTCTTTTCTTTTCTTCTCTTCTCACTTTTCTTTTCTTTTCTTCTCTTCTCACTTTTCTTTTCTTCTCTTCTCACTTTTCTTTTCTTCTCTTCTCACTTCTTTTCTTTTCTTCTCTTCTCACTTCTTTTCTTCTCTTCTCACTTCTTTTCTTCTCTTCTCACTTCTTTTCTTCTCTTCTCACTTTTCTTCTCTTCTCACTTCTTTTCTTTTCTTCTCTTCTCACTTCTTTTCTTTTCTTCTCTTCTCTCTTCTTTTCTTCTCTTCTCTCTTCTTTTCTTTCTTCTCTTCTCTCTTGTGTTCTCTCTCCTCTTCTTTGCTTCCTTTTTCTCTGTCTCTCTCTTTTCATTTCTTTTTTTATTCTCTCTCCAAACTTCTTTGAAGGTTTATTTAGACTAACCAATTCAGTGGTTGGAGAATGGTGAAATTTCATTTGTTTTATTAAAATTTTAAATGCCCCCCTCCCTCTAACCCAACTGATTTAATTTACAATAATCTCTCTTAATGTTAAAGGTGTTTCCTGGGTTTAATTTCATTGTTAAATACTTTAATCTAAATTAGTTTTCTTTTCCGAGTCTCCCTTGCCTCGTTTAGTATCTTTATAATGGAAAAGGGTGGGGGTGGGGTAACTCCTCTCTCCCTCCCTCATATAGTTTTTAGCTAATCTCAGACCAAATCTTATACCCAGAAATACTTTTGAGAAAATCTTAATGAAATCAACAACTATTGATCCTGGATCTTTGCCTGACATCCCCCCCCCCCCCAATTTTTTTTTTCTAAGATGTTGGTTGTTATGTCTTTGGTTGAATTGAGCTAACCTAATAGTTGTGACTTGGCCACTTAAGAATTGGGGAGTTAAAAAAAAAAATCTCTTGGCAATTGTGGTACTGATAGTTATACGAGTAATTGTGATGGTGTATAAGATTGCAGGCTGTGAAGTTCATAGGACCTTTGCCAGGCAAGTGTGATTGAAATTATTAACCCCAAGCTAATAAGGTGAATAATAACTGACTTTGCAATTAGTAAAGATGGGATAATTTAGCTTTGGGTAGAAATGTGACGAGAATTTGATTTAATTATTAAAATCTTTTTTTTCCTACTGGTAAAAATTCTAATAACTGGTTTTATCTATCGAATAGAGAAAATAGGACCTCAGATGTTGTAGCCTTCAGCTTCATGCTTTAAATAATAATTTTTTTTGTTAGAATTTTAATTAAATTTCTGTTTTCAAGTTTGACAGTTTCATTTGTTTTTTAATTTTTAGAAAAGTTTGTCAATATGATTTTGTTGTGGGAGGGGGTAATGATTGAAAAATATAGATTTAAAAAAAATATTGTATATAGAATGTTCCAAAGCTGATGTCTTGTCCAAGGGATGCTATTTTCCACAGTTAAAACTTTTCTTTTCTTTCTTTTCTTTTCTTTCTTTCTTTTCTTTCTTTCTTTCTTTCTTTCTTTCTTTCTTTCTTTCTTTCTTTCTTTCTTTCTTTCTTTCTTTCTTTCTTTCTTTCTTTCTTTCTTTCTTTCTTTCTTTCTTTCTTTCTTTCTTTCTTTCTTTCTTTCTTTCTTTCTTTCTTTCTTTCTTTCTTTCTTTCTTTCTTTCTTTCTTTCTTTCTTTCTTTCTTTCTCTTTCTTTCTTTCTCTTTCTTTCTTTCTCTTTCTTTCTTTCTCTTTCTTTCTTTCTCTTTCTTTCTTTCTCTTTCTTTCTTTCTCTTTCTTTCTTTTCTCTTTCTTTCTTTCTCTTTCTTTCTTTCTCTTTCTTTCTTTTCTTTCTTTCTTTCTTTCTTTCTTTCTTTCTTTTCTTTCTTTCTTTCTTTCTTTCTTTCTTTCTTTCTTTCTTTCTTTCTTTTCTTTCTTTCTTTTCTTTCTTTCTTTCTTTTCTCTTTCTTTTCTTTCTTTCTTTTCTCTTTCTTTTCTCTTTTCTTTCTGTTAAAGTCTTAGATTTATTTAAATTTTTTTCTTGAAAAAAGAAAACCAAACATTTCTGGTTGTATTTAATTTCAATGGAAAGAAAAAAATCTTTGTCATCAACATATTCATTAGTTGACTTCACTAAAATATTTTTTTAAAAACAGATTCACTAGTTCTTTGGAATAATTCATATTCTAGTACTAGTGAAAATCTAATAGTTTTGCAATTTTAATTTTCTGAGGAATCATAATTAAGTTAATGATTGAATAAACTTGATGTGAGTTCAACAAAAAAATAACTGAAAATTCCCATATTGCATCATTAAATATTGCAATAATGATCATAAGTATGAAGGTCCTGGGTTTGACGATAAACTGCATCAAGCAATCAGGCCTCTGATTAGGAGGTTATTAGGAGCATGGAATCACCTCATAATTGCTACCGTTCCCATGTCAACCCTGACCTAGGGTAGTAGCACTTGTTAGGGTCTCAGTTATTGGTAAATAGTTACTCCCTCCTCCCATCCTCAAATAAAATTGGTTCAAAACACTATGAAAGTATAAAGATAGCCTTTTATAGTAAAAATTTCAGGAATACATTTTTGAAGGAAAAAAAAAATATTGCTGGTAATACATTTTTGAAAGAAAAAAGTGTTACCGGTAGTACATTTTTGAAAAAAAAAAATACATACTAGTGATACTCAATGAAAACCACATTACAAAAATATATCAAACAATGCTGATCTATGAACTGATTTCTTATAAAGAATATATATTCTATTCATACAAAACTATTGTAAATAACTCATTTAGGGTTATCAAACAAACCAAACCAGACTGAAATAAGTATGAATGCAGGTTATGATTTAAAGAAGTGGGTACAAATGAAAATATTTAAAATTCAAAAAACATTATCTTTTTCACTGAAGTAGATGTTAGCATATATTATCACTTCTTCATTTTTCTTTCCTTTTTCTTTTTTTCTTTCTTACTGAAACCAAACAGCATTTGTGATGTTTCTTTATGATCAAAATGGAATAATCCATTAGCAGATAACAAAACAAAACAAAAATTCCTGCTTATTTCCCTGTTTTTTCTTTTAAGATATTATTGGTTGACACAGTTACTGTATATAATTGCATATCATGTGACTCTTTGAAAACCTAATGTTGAGAGCTAATTTTAAAGGGGTCGCATTATACATGAGATATAAAATAGCATATGTACTGAGCAGTGTGAATATATATATATATATATATATATATATATATATACATATATTTGGGCAGCAATCTTTCTTTCGAACATTAGAAACGATGAACAAGAAAGATTTTTATTAATTTTTGATTTAATTTTTCCAGTATTCTTACATGTTTCGTTTTTGCTTGAGATAAGGAGTATAAAAATGTTCCATAATTTTCGACTTCCTAAGTGCTTTCAGGCTCTTCACTGGCCATTTTCAAGGGTGTTATTTTTTTTTATGTTATTTTATCCTGATGTTTTGACTGTAACGTAATTTTTGTGCTTTTGAAAAAGGAGGGTTCTTTAAAGGCTATCATGTGACACGTGTGACTGGACATCATGTGAGCATTTCATTTATTTTTTTTCAAATAGACAGATGGCCAGTGAAGTCACTGATAGTGCTTGGAAAGTTAAAAATTATGAAACATTTTACATTCCTTATCTCCAGCAAAAAGGAAACATGTAAGAATATTAAAAAACTTAAATATAAAAAAATTAATAAGATCTTCTTTGTCAGTCATTTTTAATGAAACACACACACACACACATTGTGCCTGATGTGACCCTCTTAAAATTAGCTTCAAAAGTTGCATGATATATGTATGTGTGTATATATATATATATATATATATATATATATTATTAATACTGTTCTTTTCTTGTAGTTCTGAGTATGATTATAAACTGTATCTGGTCACAAGGCCTCTGATGGGAGATTGGAATGAATATATTTTTATAGTAGAAAATATCAGTAATACAATTTTATATAAACAAAAATTTACTAACAATACATCAATCAACATAAAAAAAACTTTCATGGCATCAATACATATAACATCCGATAATTTCTTAACTCACACTGTATTCGAAAATACAACTTCAACAAGACTGCAACATAAAACACACATCTCACTGCCTCAAGCAATCATGTTCACACAAATATGTATATGCACAAAAGCTGAGTATCATCTACCCTGTATTTAATTTTGAAATCAGAATACCCCACCCCCCATATTTTTATTAGCTCAAAGCCCTCAGTTAAATTTTGGCATTAAATTACCCATAAAAAGTAGATATGCCATTAAACAATCAAATTTTCTTGTATCTTTTAATAAATTTATTTTAAAATTTTAAAAATTTATATTTTTATTTTATAAATATTTGCATGTTGGCCTGAGCTGATTTAATTATCAAAATCTTTTTTTGTAAGTTTTCCATAAATTCTTATCATTTTCAAAATGTAGCAAAGAAACCCACGACATGACAAATCAAAACTGAGATTAACACTAAAAATAAAATTTCTTATGTTGTGTTATCATATTTATATCAAGTGTGTCGTGTCTGTTTTATCGGAGACAACCTCATGAAGGTGTCGGAATCCTTATTTCACTCAAATCCCTATGAGACAAGAATGTTAGAATAAAGAAATTTTGTTTTTAACTATTCTTCACCCAATACTATACTGAAGATCCAGAAGTGCTAATTATGAGTATATGTAGGATAGATAATGGTTGACCTGACTTCTTGGGAGTCTGAATGAAGTTGTATGAACATAAGAGAAGGAAGTAAGAAGTGCCTATTATGATGATATGTAGAATAAATAATAGTTTGATCTGGCTTGGAAAGGTTAACATTGTGATGATCTGGGAAAGGATTCTCTGGAGTCTGTTGCACAGTCATGGTTCTGTCAAACTGGAACTTCTTTTTTTGCCAAAAAGAATACAAAGATGAATTTTCTGCATGTCTGGCAAAGAATATTGCTCATCTGAACATTTGCTAGAGGCTTCCAACTTTTTCTGTCTAGGAAAGAGATTCTAGGCTAGAAAATAATTCATCACCCACAAAGCCATGAAGATTGAGCAGCTCTGACTCAAATGTGACAGTAATACTTCATCTTTAGTTTGATCTGACTCTTGTAAAGATAAAACATGGTAGGAAAGAATTGGATACTTTCTGGAGTGGTACAAGGAAACAATGCTTTTTTCCCACCATCTTTAGTGACGGACTGCATGTACAAGTTCTGTTTGAAAGATGTGTGCAAATACTGATCTCAGCCTAACAATTTGTTTTGAAATTAGATCTATTTGTAAACAGAAACATAATGTCAGTTTAATAGAAAGGTCTTCCTCTTTGAACAAATATATATTTTTTCTAATCAATTCACCCCAAGTAAGGTGATAAGGCCACAAAGACACAATGGGCTACTGGGTGTGAAAGAGAATGAAAAATACTTTAAAGTAACAAGAAACCCAATCTTAAACAACCAACAAGGGAGAAACCTTTATTTCTGTTCAAAAGACTGGGGAGGAGTGTAAACCAGATGACTGAACTCATTTTAAAAAAGAAATTTTTTTATAATCATTTCACTCCAAGTAAAGCAGGATGCAGTTTCAGTGAGAAAAAAAATCAAGATATGGAGGATATTGAAGAAAGGATAAGAGACAGATGGGAATCAAGGAGATAGATGACAATTAACACCTTTAAACTTTTGGAGATTTTAGCTATTAGAGAAGCAAGCAAATGGGAGTTCTACAACCAGAAAGTGTGAGAAAAGAAACTATTAGAGTAGAAGAGTTGGTTATATGTAACTATTAGTTCATGAATTTGGTGACATAGAAACTGGTCATATTTATAAATATGTTATTTTTTTTAATTATTTCACCCCAGGCAAGGTGGGACCACTACTAATACATAGAGGGTTATAATGAGAGAAAGGACTGGGTACAGGGTGTATTGAAGAAAAGATGAAAGATGGATAAAATTCAAGGAGATATAAGATGGCAGTTGACGTTGCATTTAAACTTTCGGAGATTGTAGCTATCAGGGAATCAAGCAAATAGAAGGGAGTTCCACTAACGGGAAATGTGAGAAAAGAAACTGTTAGTATAGAAGAGAGGGTTACATTTAACTATTTTGATGCTAAAAGGGTGGGACTTAAATGCTAATTTAGTAACATGTGTAAATCAGTCCGTTAAGTGCCATACATGATACATGCTTGGGTGATAATGTCTTGAAAGAGACATGACTGACTGGGCAGATTTTTCTGAAGTAAGTAGCCATTACTTTTTGTGGTAGACTGGTTGCCAACCAAGGCTATAGAATTCAATATGTCCAGCTATTTTACCCATAGCTGGAGGGAGAAGGGTATTTGTTTAAGTGAATCCAATGAATTCAACTGGAATTTAAACTTGATTCTCCGGTTTCTCATTCTGAGCCAATATCCAGTGCACCACAATGTGCCTATAAATATCTACTTTTATTTGGGTGCGGGATAGTATTTTATGAATTTCTTATTTAATTTTTCCAGTGTTCTAACTTTTTTTGTTTGGAGTACAAAAACGGTCCATATTGTCCATTGTTCAAGCACTTTCAGCCATTTCATTAGCCATTTTAAAGGTTTTTTAAAGTTTTGTCTTGTTAGTTTCTTTTCATGTTTTGACTGTGTGAGATATATATAATTTCACTCCTAGCTTGAAAAATAATTGACTTGAATTTATTTATTTTTTTTGTGTCAGAGTAATTTCCGCCTGACCTATTTTCTCCATATTAAAAAAAAAAAAGAAGATACTAATAATAAAGAGATAAACTTAAAAACCTCTTAAACTTAGACCCATTTCTATTTACTATGAAGATCCTTATGATAGTTTTAATATTATTTTCTTTCTAAGAAATCTCTCCAGTATTAGATCAAAAGGCTGCTTCTATCTTTCTTTTCCTTCTTTCTCATTCTACCACCCCCTACTCCCTTGCCACCAACTTTATGTCAATGTCTATTCACCCTCATAATGACAGCATGTCCCTCAAACACAGTGTTTGGGGTATAGGGGTCTTATGTCTGTCTTGCTGGCCCTTAGCAATGCATTAATCATGTGGGTCATTCTATTAAGCTACCTAATGATACCCACTCTTATGAATGTCCAATAACAGATGCAATCTTTTTTATTTTTCAGATATAAACCGAAATTTTAGATATTCGAATAATTGTTTAAATAAATGCCTAGCTCTGGATAATTCTAAGAATGTCCTAATTTAGCATTAGAAAATGTAAACAAACTTTGTATATATATATATATATATATATATATAGTAATCCGCAGACAGATCTGTTTCACTGTATCACAGCTCATCAGTACGGTTAGACATCCGATTGCTTTTTACCCAGGATTGAAACCCAACTGAATTGGCGTCAGTCGGCGATTCTATCTCTGGGCTATGGGTGCTCAGTAGAAGAAGGCAGACTTTTCAGCATGTATATTATCATTATACATACCCAATAGCCAGAGTGCTCTAATTCATTACTGAATGATCAATTTTATATATATATATATATATATATATATATATATAAAATCTTATGTCTATAGTATGGCTTGGAGTTTAATATTGATCACTGTTCTATTAACACCAGAGAAATATCTATCGATACATGTGCGTGTACCTGCATACCTACATGTATTTTTATTGATATCCATACCTAATATGGCCTTATGATTGCACCTAGCATGAAACACTGTCACTGAGTGTTGGCTTCGATGTACACACACACACACCTATCATTTACAGAGCCCTGCTCTTGAAAACGTGTCACTAAGTTCATTATTGCAGGCCTACTAGGAGGATGTCGAACATTGAAATGGCGCATATAAGATCTTTATGTTGCAACAATTGACCATCTGTTTTCAAAGTAAAATTCAATTATCTTCACTCGTTGTTTTCTCGTAAACTTATCCATACCAAAAATGCCCAAAGATTCTATTTAATAATTCTGAAAAAAGAAATAAAAATATATTAATAGAAAAAAGTTATTTAATTTTTAAAATGTAAAGTGACTTATGGGCCACCCTGTATATATATATATATATATAGAAAGAGAGAGTGAAACAAAACTTTGAAGTTGGCATGAAACTTCTCAGTTAAAGTAAAAAAAAAATTGCACTAAAACTAATACTGTGTTAAGTTGTAGTGATTCTTAGTACCAGAATTGCTACTTTTGCAGTAGTTTATTGGCAGAAAGGCATTTTAGGCAAGCAGGATTTTGTCATAAAGTGCTTGATATAGACCATTAATATTGAGAAGTTTGTCACTTGGCTGAGCCTTGTTATTTCAGGCAGAAAAAACAAAAACATTGAAAAGTGAAAACATCACAATAATGACTTCACGTAACTTCAAAGTGGGCATTATTGAAATAATACTCCTAAGGGACAAACTGCTCCACATTGTGTGTGAGATTATATATATATATATATATATATATATATATCCAAATGGCCGTAAGTTTTGGGAAAATTTGAACTATTTTTTTTTATATTTAATAAATATTGGTTCTGTTTGAATGAGTTTTAATATTTAAAATTAATAGGATCAATTTGGTATTTACCTTCAAGCTGTTTTTGAATTTATAACCAGTATGCATGTATAAACATATGTCTCTAAATTGTTATATGAAGAAAATATTTTTTCTTTAAATCCAGTTACATTTCCATTGGTGCTAATTTAGAGAAGCTATAAAGCAGGTGTTATAGTTGCTTGTATGACCGAATATATCACCTGAATAGTAAAAATAGATCAGTCTAATTAAGCAATTTTTTATAATTCTTTGGCTTTATCATTGAGAATTTCCAATGTATTTTTCTGCATTTATCTAAATGTCAGACATTAACTCTGAACAATTACTATATCAAAGTACGACATATATGAAAAGCCATGATTTTTACTTTGTGTTGGTTAATATAAGGATTGTACCATATTGTGGAATTCATTTTTAGGATATAAATATTTGATAAGCTTTTTGTTGGGCAGAAAAAAAAAAGTACTATACATGTAGAAAACATAATTATTACTCCTAGGTATCTGATACAATTGAAGGGTCTTAATAATTGCAGGCTTAGAATTTCTCTCTCTCTCTTATATACATATCTCTTTTTCTCTCTCTCTCTCTCTCTCTATATATATATATATATATATATATATATATATATATATATAAACTTGTCATTATACTTGTTTTGAAAAACCCTCTGAGTACATATGCGGAAGGAAAAAATGGTAATAAAAAAGAACGAGCTAAGCACTCGAACATCAGTCAAAGTACGTAGCCCAAAGAAAAAACCTGAGACGAGTAACCTAAAACAAAAAGCACTCAGTATGCAAGTAGACCAAACTAAGTATATATATATATATATATTTTTTATCTGGAAACTAGTTATTTTGTGATCTCTGTATCTAACTTTCAGTGTCTTCAGACAATTTAAAATAACTCGTTTTCCAAATGAAAAATATTCAAATGTTCTATAATATGAATGTATTGAACACTTTAATACAACTGTGTACTAGTCTAATTTAATTATGATCAAAAACTAATTATATTAGTATATGTATACTAGCAGTATAGCCCGGTGTTGCTTGGGTGTAATGAAAACTTTTATATATATATATATATATTATCGATGTTCTGCACTATTGTAAGAACTGCAATCTTGAAACTTCTGAATATCGTTTCTTATGTCTTTGAGTGTATCAAATTTGATTAAAATCAGGCCACTCCTTCTATAACCCGATTTTTTTCGATTATCGACTTTCGATATTTATCGGGGGTACCTCGACACAAAACCTAGCTAAGAACACTCGCAGACGCTTATAGTACAACTGTAAATTTTCAAGAAAATCAGTTCAGCCATTTCGGAGTCTATAGGTAACGGGGACACACACACACACACACACACACACACACACACAGACAAAGTTCCATTTATAAATAAGTTTAGATATATATGTATATTAAACAAGAGAGTTCTTTAAAAAAAAATTGGGTCAGAAAATCATTTAAAAGGTCAAAAGGTGTGAAATTAAAAAACAACTATTTAGATTATTTACATTGTATGGGCTGTTGTCCTTGTCTTTTTTGCCATATCCAAAACGTTTCAACTGTTGTATGCACCAGCCTTTTTCAGGTGTTGTATTTCAAACTGAATCCTGTATTTCATGCACTGGGATTGCTCTAGTTCCACCTGTCATACTTCTTTCAGATATCTCAGTATCACTTAACTCATCTTTCCAAGTGTTTTGGTTCAACTAACGCTTATATCCACTGGACTATGTGTAAAAGTTTTGGTTGAATCCAGTGACCTGACTTGAAGGGTTGTGAATTCAATACCTGGCTACAGCAGAGTTGAACAAAAATAACTTGGAGAGTTGAGTTAAAAAGGAGATAACTGACACCCACCTCCTTACAATTTTCAGTTTTGTCGTTTTGATTATTGTTATTCCAATTAATCTTTCTATACAAGTGTTGGATGACAAAGGTCCCGTTTAAAAGAATGTGTGCCATCATTTTCAAAAGCCATATGTTTTAGTCTGTTTCACTCCATGCAAGGCAAAAAAGCCACTAAGATACAAGTGGTCAGAGGGTATGGAAGAATTAGGAACGGAAATATTAATGAGTGGGAAGATTAGAGTAATTAGGAGGACAGTAGGTAGCAATTGATGTTGCATTGAAATTTTTGCAGATTAAAGTTGGCTTGAAAGCATGGAGCCTGGAAAGGAGTTCCACAAGCGAGAAATACAAGGAAAGCGACTGTTTGCGTAGAACTTAGTTACATCTAACCAGCTCAACTATAAATTGATGAGATCTTGATGCCACTCGATGAGATCTCTAGTACTGTGCTTAAATTTAAAAAGTTTAGATACCATAGAACAATTACCATAAAAGTGTTTATAGAAAAGGCAATGAGAGGCAACTTTACTTTCGGTGAGGAAAGTGACTGAAATGATCTGCCAGATCAAACTCCATAATATTACTGGTTCTTTTTCGGATCTTATCAAGGAGCTCAGGGTAAATAGCCTGGGCACCAGACCATATTAAGCATGAACAATGGTAGATAAATTCTGGAGTTAAAAATAGTCTTGCATGACACAGTTAACCAACTTTCTTAGCAGCTGACCTTAGCAATGGATTCAATATAATCTTTCCACTTCATGTCAGCTGAAAACGCTGTGCCAAGAAGGCCCAAGGAATCACTTTGCTGAGGGTTAGCATCTCTCATGCTGATGGGAGGTAGAGAGAGGACACTCAGATGATTAATATAGAGCAGTTTATTTTCTTATATATATTGTGTGGATATAAGTGAATTTTTTTTAAAGGAAACCCCTATATTGATACTGTTCTGATAGTTATGATAGTGCAAAAGTCAGTATTTTAAATTTTTTTATATCTTAATGAAAATTCTATTGAGTGCTTTTTTCATTAAGCTCTTCTTTTTCGCAAATATTTTTTGTCAAAGGTTAATTTTATTTTTGTGAAGTGTGTGTGTATTTGTAAAAATATATGTATTTATATATATATGCGTGTGTAAATGTACACACACACACACATTTTCTTATCTTTCAGTCATGACTGAGTTTCACGCATTATGCAGTCATTTTTTTTTTAACATAAGCAAACTAGTTGTATTCCTTACAAAGTGAATTTAAGTGTTGAACCCTGAAATATAAATTTCTTTTTTTTTCCTCTTCTTTCACGACTTTAGTATCCAGTTTTAGGTTTCAGTATTAACCTAACTTAATTATACATTTAATAAATAAAAAATATTCACCCATTCAATTTACTATCTATAATGACCTCAATGGAAGGAACGCTAATACCTAATTCAAATTGAGAAATGATCAGTTCGTAATATGTACTTGATGATTACATAACGTATAAAACTCTGCATTGTCTAAAATGTAGGATATGTATATTTATATGTATATATTTGCTCTGTTGTACAGCATTGAGCACTGTTTTATTTATACCTGATTAATATTTATATATTGATGTGTATCTGCACACACCTCCCTCTCTCTCTCTCTCTCTCTCTCTCTCTCTCTCTAGCTATATATATATAGAGTGTTAAATGGGCTCTTCAAAATAAAATAAAGTTTGCTGAGTTCAAACCAAAGTAGTTTTCTATTAAGAAATATTAGAAGAAAAATTGTTTCAGTTTTCACACGTAAATTGATTACATAAAATGAGAAAATTATCCTGGACTAGCAGTTATTTTGATTTGGATATGCAGCCTCCTTGATCTTAAAAGGACTTCATTTAATTGGCACTCGATTTCATAAAAATATAAGAAGACTTTAACAGTAGAAGTTTCATGCAATTGGTTAAGATCTGAATTATAGAATTTAACTTTACAAATTATTTTGCAATATGTTTCTTAGTTTTATTTTTCTGTGTTGTCCTTTATTGATTAAATTTAACAGTTTTAAAAATTGTGTAACTTACTTTTAAAATATTTAATATTAGACAGGATCTGTGGATGGAGATGTTGTCGTCAATTGAGAACTAGATAAAAAAAAATGAAATGATTTTGTGAAAATCAGTAAAATCAACATAAATTCTTTTTTTTTTTTTTTTTTTTTTTTTTTTGTAAAATTCTGTTGACACCTCAATATTTAGAATTGCAAAATTTAGTTTTTTTTGTTTTTTTTAATTTTTTGTAATATTTGCTTACATATTTTTCCCATTCCACTAAGCATTTTATTTCTTTTTCCTTTTTCTTTTTTCTTTTCTTTCTTTTTCCAAACAACTTTTCTTTAATTTTTCTTTGTTGCTTCCTTTGGTTGCTGCAAAAATCATGTTTTTTTTTTGTTTTTTTTTTTGTTTTTTTTTTCTCTGAAGAATTCAGATTTTCAGCTTCGGTTTTTCACCTGTTGCCTGCCATAAATGTTTGTTCACTAAATTGATTCATGCCTTATTTATTTACTTTTATTTTTCTATTACCAAGAACGATGGACAATTCTGAAACCATCAGGTTACATTTACAATCTGTCACAAACATCCAGTTTTTTCCTTGTTTCTACTACTACAGAATCACCTGAATGAATGAATAAATAAATAAATAAATAATAGTAAGTGAATAAATAATAATAAATAAATAAAAATAATAATAAATAAACAATAATAATAATGAATAAATAATAAAAAAATATTGTCATTATAACTTAGAATAAACTTTTTCAGCTGTTCTGTATATTGTGGAAAAAAAGTAACCAACTCTTTAAAAACAAGACAAGCATTTGTTAAAGTCCCAGCAGGAAAAAATAGCTAGAACTACCAAAAAATGTGTAATGCCCCTCCCTTCACCTGAATATTCAATCTAGCATGGTGTCGACATAGTTCTGATTTTTTTTTTCTTATGGGTAAGTCTATCTAGATGCATCTTCCAAGGCCCTCTGTAAGTGAGTTGCTTATTGGGTGTGTCTACAGGGACTTTAATGGTGTCTATAACATGTCTTGTACATACTCATTTGAGAGTAAGGCCAGTCAAATACTTATTCTTAGGACTAGTTTTATGTCTCCTTTGTATGATGCAGTGTGGCGTTATCTCGCTGAAACAAGATCCATCGCCACTGGGGGAAACTTGGTGTGTATGCAAATGGTCTTTACCAAGCTAAGTGCATGTCACACCTGTCAAAACAGGCTACCCTTCTACTAATGGTCGTTGCAAGTGCCAATAGAACACATTACACACCTTGACAGAATTACCAACCATTTAAGCAACACCCTGCCGACAGGCTGGATCTTTCTAGCTTCATGTGGTCGTTTCCAAAATAAAAAAAATAGTCTGCCTAAAAGATTTAAGGATGGCTGATTAAATGACATGATACTTATCTTCTATAGTTCAGTGGCAAAGCTTACTTTGAAAGTGCAGTAACAGATATTGTGCTAATGGTAATATTAGCTGTGCCCTTATAAGGAAATATTTGGTATACATTGACCAATAAATCACTTGTCCTTTTATTTGAAATTTATAAAATCTTTCTTTTAGTTTTTCAGGGAAATAACCGGTAGCTTTTATTACTCTTTCCAGCAAATTTTTCCTTTTTCTTTTTTAATTAGCTCACTCACAAGCAAGGTGATAAAGCCACTAAGACACAAGGGGCTGCTGGAAGTAAAAGAAAATGAAAAGACTTCAGAAGTAACTGAGAACCCAATCCTAAACAAAAAACAAGAGATAAGTTTCTACTTATGTGCAAAAGACCAGGAAGGAGAGTGAACTAGGTGATAGGTAAACCTGTCTACTCTTATTGAGGACAAAAACAATAGTTTCAGCATTTAGGTAGAGCTTTTAGAAGTCTAAAGTTGAATCAGAATTTAGAAAGGACCAAAAATCCAATCCTAAACAGGAAACAACAAATAAAACTATATTCCTGTTTAAAAGACTGTAAGTGAAATATGATCTTATCTACTTCTTTTGGATTAAAAGAAGAAAAAAATAGTAAATAAAATTTGATAGGTTGGTGGGGAGTTCTTACTTTCTCACCTTCTATTTGAACTAACGTTGAATTTGTCTTGATTATTTCATTATTTTGCCATCGAGTTATATGCACCATCATTCTAGTTGTTACTGCTATTGGAAGTTCTCAATGTCTTTAATATTATCTGGTACAATTCTTTGATCCTGTATTTGAAGAAATGTGGTCTTAGTCAAGACCCATAGGTTTCATTTGCTCAATGTTTTTCAAAATGTCAATAATAGTACCATTGTTGGCCAATAACTATGCAACCTTACAGGATGCACTGTATTGCACAACCCAATGATTGACAAATTGAGAAGCACAAACATTTAATTCGAATTATTTGCAGTGTTAGCTTTCATTTATTGAGGGGTTACCAGTTTTTGTCAGTCAACTGCGGTTCTGTCTTGCATCATGTGACTGATAGCTGTCTGGAATTCTTATATTCTGTTTATTCTTATATTCTGTTTATTCTTATTTTCTGTATTCATTAATATATTCTTACATTCCTGTATTCCCTGAATATCTTTGCTAATCTTGCCAGAGAAAAAAAAAACTTAGAATAGTACATCGGAAACAGTGGCTCAGTTTTTGGTCAACATTTTGTGGTCAAATGGCACTAAATCTTTGCTTTATCCTATGGCTGCCACAGCTACACTACCTGAACTATTCCATTGAACATTTTATCTAGCAAAGTGAATTTTTAAACATAGGGCAAGTGAACCCATCAAGTGTAATCCTATCTAAATTTCAGGTACATAAGTTTTATTTTTAATATCCCGTCCATACAGGACATGGATGACCATGGCACTCCACATTTAAAAAAATTTTCTTTGAATGGTCACACGCTCTCAGGAATGGTAACAGTGGTTTTTCATTGCCTTCTCCACAGTATTTAAATAACGTTTTCATTGTTTTTACTTGAGCCTAAATACTTCAATTTCAAAAAAAAGAAAAAGAAAAGAAAAACATACAAATTTTTTTTATCAATTTCAAGAAATATTCACACATCCATATACCAAATAATTGATGATTTGCATGAATTTGTCTGTTGCATATATACAGATCAATTCATTTCATAAAAACACTGATATCAAGTGACTATTTCAGACTATTTCTCCGTACCTAGTGATAGTGAGCCACACCAGGATATTAAACCTAGCTAGCCACTGAAGCTCCATTTTTCAGTTTCGTATATTGTTGCATTTGAATTCCAGTTGAATTCCTTGCATTCACTTACGTGCAAATACCCTTGGGAAAGGTATTAATTCATGTCCTCCTTCCAGTTATGAGTTAAATAATAGAGCAGATTGGGTTCTATAGCCTGGCAACTAATCTACTGCAGAAAGCAATGGCAACCTACTGCAGGATAATCTTCTGCCCAGTCAGTCATGTCTTGAAAGAGACATGATTGCCCAAAGTGTGTATCACCTATGGCACTTAACAATAATTGTTGCCATTATTAAGTATGAGAATGAACCAAGTGCTAGCATAATAATTATTTTTAACACAATTTTATATGTGATAAATTGAAAGGGTCATCAGTTTGATTGCAATAAATCTTGATGAAAATTTTATTGTACTTTTGAGGTTATAGGTTTGCGTGTGAACATGACAAGTCCAACAGAGGAAGAAACGTGTTAGTAAAAAAAAAATTTTTCTTTTATTCTTTATTCATCTTGTGTTTTTACTAATATATTTTATTCATGCAAGAATTTTTACACACACACACACACAGAGAGAGGGTGCGATGGATAAATTATCGTTTAAATGACTCAAAAATTTAAAATAACCCAGACATCTCATTTTAACATATATATTTACCAAAATTACACAAAAGTATATTTAAATACT
Source organism: Ascarosepion bandense (assembly GCA_037127315.1). Taxonomy (NCBI): domain Eukaryota; kingdom Metazoa; phylum Mollusca; class Cephalopoda; order Sepiida; family Sepiidae; genus Ascarosepion; species Ascarosepion bandense. Next base: position 4,983,719 of record JBBBDQ010000221.1, read on the forward strand.
AAAGAGTAAATTTATTCAATAAAATCACAATTGGCTCCAACCACAGTCTCCAGACAGTTTCGGAATCTTCAGCAACTCTTCTAGACAGTCTCCTTGTTTAAGTTGGTGAATGTTGCCATAATATTTGCCTCCAGTTCATTTTTTTTTTTTTTTTTTTTTTAATCATATCACCCCAAGCAAGGCAGTGACGTCACTGATGCGCATGGGGCTACTTAAGAGTAAAATGATTGGAAAAGAGAAAGCCGGGGACCACATCCTAAACAGGAAACAATGGATGAGCCTCTTCACCTGTTCAAAAGATGTGGGTGGAGTGTGAACCGGGCGATAGTTAAGTCTATCTACTCCAATTGAAAACCAAAAAAAAAATTTAAAAAAGTGAAAGATTGGAAAAAAAAAATAAAAAAAGAAAGCCGGGAGCCACATCCTAAACAGGAAACAAGGGATGAGCCTCTTCACCTGTTCAATAGACGTGGGTGGAGTGTGAAACCGGGCGATGTTATGAGTTTTGTTGGTTTCTGGCTCAATTGCATCCCACGCATAATAATCAAGAGGGTTACAGTCTGGGAAATTTGGTGGCCAGATGTAAGAAGTGGTGTGGCTGCAGAAGTTGTCTAACTGCCATGACTGGGTTATCTTGCTTGTGTGACATGATACAGACACATATTGCCAGATATAGTGTCTTTCAGCAGACCCTCCCTTTTGACCAAGAGCAGCACTACCTTCTCAAGATACTTAATTTAGGCTTCTGTGTTGAAACTGAGGTCCTGTGCAAAGATGAATGGAAACATAATGTCGACATCACTAGGGATCCCTTCAAACACCTTCGTAATCACCATTAGGCTCATCCAACTCTTTCCAAATTCCTTACACTGCCCTCAGATTTTTTTATTTTTTTCGATAATCATCTCACCCCAAGCAAGGCAGCACTGCCACTAGTGCACGGGGGGTTACATAAGAGAGAGGAGAGCAGGTCACAGTGGGTGCTGGAAAATGGGTAAGAGAAGGACAAGTAGATTGGTGTGAAGAGAGCTGCATGAGAGGAAAGTGTAAAGTGAGAAGACTGATGGGAGTCAAGGAGATAAGAGATGACTGTTGATGTTGCATTTTAAGTCTTGGAGATTGTAGCTATCAGGGAAACAAAAATATGGAAGGGAGTTCCACAGGCAGGAAGTGAGAAAAAAGAAAAAGAGTAGAAGTTGTGGTTACACTTGATTGTTTTCACAGTAAAAGAGTGGGACCTTGTTGCTAGTCTAGTAGCTTGAGTAAATTCGCATAGCAGAACTAATCTTGTCGGAACAAAATTTGGAAAAGTATTTGTACAACCAAACTTTCTAATATTTATAGTTGAGCTTCTGGCATGAATGCCAAGCAGTACAGCATGCTGTTTCCAAATGTCTGTTAAAGTGAATTGCATTATAGTGCTCTTTTTCTCACAGATGGTGCCCAACTGACCCTGCTATACTGTACATTCAATAAAATCAAAAACAAACCGCACACCTGCTCGAAATTAAAAAATACAATTGTGATAATTTACCGATCACATCCTGTATATACGTGCGTGCACACACACACACACACACACACACACACACACATAATAAGGATTATGATTCACGAAAACTCAATCTCCCAGAGTAATTTTACAAAATACATTGTTTGTATCAAGCTGCCATTGTAATTGTACTCGGTATCAAGAGATAGAGAACCATTATTATTATTATATCATTTTTCATTATAAGTCAATTTCTGCTATGGTCGCACTACCTACCAAGTCTGCAGGAAGACCTAAGGCAGGTCGTGGTGTGTTGTTAAGGCTCTGTTTCATGTTTTTTCATATCTCCCTAACATCCCTAGCGTTACCTAGACAAATTTCTCCTTAGTGTGTGGGCTGTACTTAACAAAACAATTTCTTGTATATCTCTGAAGCTGGGGTTTCCAGGGATTCGTTCAAAGTGTTTTTTGTTCCATTTTTTATCATTTCAAGTGCACTCACTATCACTGGTATGATATTATTATTATTATTATAATTATTATTATTATTATTATTATTATTATTATTCAGTATCTATATCATCATTATTTATCTTCAGTATTATCATCAGTATTATTATTAATATTATTAATATTATTAAGAATTACAATAGAGCACATTTATTAGTATTATCATCAGTATTTTGAAATAATAAGTATTATTAATAATAATGCTAAAATATCAGTTGGTCACTTGCCTGTTGTGTTGACTATTTCTACTGATGGAAGCCAAAACACAAACTTTGCTGATGATGAATTTCGTTTCTCAAATCATATTTTATTTTTAAAAATAATTTTATAAATAAATAATTTCATTTCACTGTTAAAACCACATGAAGAGCAGATATGATTACATGATATGCACCAACATTCAACAGCTGTGTGAACAATTTTATTCTATTTATTAATTCTTTTTCTATTTATATAAAAATGGTCTATCTGAAATATTTAAAACATGCAAAATTAACATTTGTTTCTTATGCATGCATTTCATAATTTAAAATCAACTATATTTATAGAAGAGTGGTCAATATCGGTGATATGTTTATATATGTACAGTGCATTGTGTACTATATATATATATATATATATATATATATATATATATATATACACACACACACACATACACTGTAATTTTGTTATTAAAATGGTTTATAAAAGCATATCACCACACAAAAATCTAAAGTTTCAGACATTATTTTTAATGTTTTTCTTCGGGTGATATTTTAAAAACAAATGGTGACTTCCTTACCTATATATCTATGTACCTACCTATCTATGTACCTACCTATCTATGTACCTACCTATCTATGTACCTACCTATCTATCCTATCTACCTATCTATCTATCTATCTATCCTATCCTATCCTATCTATCTATCTATCTACCTACCTATCTATCTATCTATCTACCTACCTATCTATCTACCTACCTACCTATCTATCTACCTACCTATCTATCTATCTATCTACCTACCTATCTATCTATCTACCTACCTATCTATCTATCTACCTACCTATCTATCTATCTACCTACCTATCTATCTATCTACCTACCTATTTATCTACCTACCTATCTATCTACCTACCTATCTATCTACCTACCTATCTATCTATCTATCTATCTACCTATCTATCTATCTACCTACCTACCTATCTATCTACCTACCTATTTATCTACCTACCTATCTATCTACCTACCTATCTATCTACCTACCTATCTATCTATCTATCTATCTACCTACCTATCTATCTACCTACCTATCTATCTATCTACCTATCTATCTATCTACCTACCTATCTATCTACCTACCTACCTACCTATCTATCTATCTACCTATCTATCTATCTACCTACCTCCCTATATATATATATATATATATATATATATATATATACACACACTCTCTCTCTCTCTCTAGTATAAGGTAAATATAGATGAAACAAAATTCCATATCTTCTTCTTTTTTTTTTTTTTACTCTATTAACTCCAGATCAGTTTCACACTAGACGACTCTTGTACTTAGCAAAGAAAAGGGTCTTCCAATTAGAGGTAAAAAGGGAATATGAGGGAAATCTTTAGTTTTTAATAGGACCAATTTGTTTTCAATATAAGGACATGATGGATGAATTATCTAAAATAAGCAAAAATGAAAATAACACTGACATCTCATTTCAAGAAATCTTTAACAAAATTTCATAAAAATATCTTGAAATAAATTATTTATTAAATTTATTCAATAAAATCTTTATTAGCTTCAGCCCCGGCCTCTAGACGACTTCGGTATCTCTTGCAACTCTTCTGGACAGTTTCCTTGTTTAAGCTGGTGAATGCTGTCATAATCCTTGTTTTCTCTTCATCTTTGGTGTTTTGTTGATTTTTCGCTCGACTGCATTCTCTACACATAATAATCACTGTGGTTGCAGTCTAAGGACTTAGGTAGCCAGATGTAAGAAGTGATGGGGCCGCAGAAATTGTCTGACAGCACACATATGCATAATTGTATGTGGGGAAAATGGTAAGAATTATAAGCATTTGACAATATCTTGGATAATAATATTCTTGTGAAGGTTAACGCTTTTAAAATCTCAATGAGTACGCTAAGTTTTGTTGGGAAAAACGAATTGTGTAAACTTTACACTGTAAAAAAGCCCTCTTTATTTTTGAGTTTGGCTCTTTCACGTGAAACAATTTTTACTGGTCAAATTCTCCCATCTTTTTGATGATGACTGACGGACCTTCAAAATAGACTGAATTTTTAAAAATTTTTCTGCTAGGTAAGATCGTAGGACGTCGAAAAGTAAACTAAAAATGTTTTCACTACAGCTGCGAATCCAATTCGGATTCGTTTTGTTAACCCTTTAGCCACCTGTTTTAATCTGGAGGGATATATATATACACGCTTGCCAGTAATGGTAAACGACAAAGAACCAAAGTTGGCTGAAAGAATTGTCAGCTAGAAAAAGGAGGGCATAAGTTGTCAAAATTTAAATTCTGATGATGCATCCTCTCCTACTCCCGAACTTAGCATCATCTTTAACCCCTCTCATCCCCCGGTCTCTGTGCATCATACTTTGTTCTCAATCCTTTTAGCCTTCCCCATCATCATTCACGAAAAATTAAAGAAAAAAATATTGGGTGGGGGTATGAAAAACAAAAGGTCGGTGTATTCATAAAGGGGCATGGTGGGAGTTGAATGTGGATTCTATGGTCGGAGGCAAATTATTAAAAAAAAAAGTCTTACCTCCTAGGAGAGAGCCACCCACCCAACATAATGTCCGTGTAAAAAAACAAAAACATATTCAGGGTCGGGGAAGTTAGGCTGTTTGATGAAAAGGAACACATCCGGGCAATCCGCTGTTTAAGAACAAAGACATTGATTTTTATTTATTTTCTATCCGCCAACGACCGAAAAACTAAAAACACAAAAAACAACAATGTAATTTAGTTAAGAGGAAGGTGAATTTTTACGTATCCCGTCTTTGAAAACAATGATTCCGTATTCCTTTCTTAAAGTTATATCTAGTTTCTTCGAATAATGGCATTTAATTTTCTACCCTTTTCAAAACTACAGGGTCCGATGGACTAATTGTCGTCTAAATGACGCAAAAATGAAAATAACTCTGACATCTCATTTTATTTATTTACCAAAATTACAGAAAAAATATCTTAGTAAATTTATTATTCAATAGAAATATCGCCATTGGCTTCAACCAGGGCCACAATTTTGGAACCATCCGAATCTCTTTTAGACCACCTCCTTGTTTAAGTTTGTGAATGCTGCCATAATCCTTACCGTCAGTTCATCTTGGATGTTACAAGGAGTTTTGTTGGTCTGCCGTTCAAGTGCCCCACACATGATCAAGAAGAGGGTTGCAGTTTGGTGATTTAGGTAGACTGATGTAAGGGGTGATATGGTCGCAAAAATTGTCTAACAGCCATGATTGGGTTCTCTGATTGTGTGGCATGGTGCAGAGTCCTGTTGCCAGATATAATGTCTTCCAGCAGTCACCCTCTTGATCCAGGGCAACACTAGCTCCTCAAAGTAGTCGATGTAGTAGGCCTCTGTGTTGAGTTAAACGCTCTGTTGGAAGATGAATGGAGGCATAACGTCATCGTCACTAGTGATCACTCCAGACACCTTCGTAATCACCATTAAGCTCATCAACTCTTCATAAAACTGAATCCTCTGCAGATTGATACCCAAACACAGGAAATGTTCGTTTTAAAGAGCTTCCAGCACGAATGCCAAGTAGAATAGCAAGCTGTTTCCAAATTTCTGTCGGAGCGTATTTCGTCATGGTGCTCTTTTTCTCACAGACGGTGCCCAACTGACCCTACTATACTGTGCATTTGACAAAATCGAAAACACGCATGCGCGAAAGTTTTAAAAAATAAAATGGTGACAATTATTTACCCATTGCGACTTGAACATACGATGTTTATTTCTAAATCGAAAATAGGTAACTCCAGTCCAGAATACTGTACTGTAGTGTTTTTTTTTTTTTTTTTTTTTGTGAAGGGAAGTTTGGAACTAGATTAGCAATGAATTAGTTGTTAAAGGCAAAGACCTGCTATATAGGGCCTCTACGGCATAGGGCTTTTAGGAGATCACCTCACCCACTGCAAAAAAAAAAAAAAAATTACTAATCATAAAATTGTTACATTGTAGGAAGCTTTGAAAAGGTGCTGAAAAACGTAACCTTTTACATTTAAATTAATATCTGATTTTTGAATATTAAAATACTGAAACATCAGTGAATTGTATTTTAATATCCATAAGGTGACAAGCACTATGACACTGAGAAAAATAAATTGATATTCGTGCACATCTCGCAGGTCATTGATGGTAAATTCCATATTGTATTACATTTTTAGTAGTCAAAGACATAAAAAAACATTTAAGTAAAGATCGCTATTATGGGGATTTAAAACAAATTTATATAATGTTTCGTGACTCATGCATTTTTAGGATAGACTGCGTTTTATTTTCATCTTCTTTTTTCTAGAATATTTTTTGCAGCTGCCTGTTTCATTTTTCGGAATTCAATTTTTTTTAAGAAGGAAAACTCGCTTCAGTTGAAATCTCTTTAAATAAATTGCCTGCGAAATCGTCTCTCAAAGACGGCAATGTGTTTATTCAAGATGACTAATAAAATGTAGTTCTTTTATTCTATTTCAAACTGCAACCTCCTCCAAATTTCTGGGATTTCTTTTCTTTTTTTCATTTTTAACATTTTTTTTTGTCAGGCATCATTTTTTTTTGTTTATTCCCCTCACATATGCGATAATATAGCAACTGTATATACACTTGCTTGACCTACTCCCCTCATTTTTTTTTAAATCCTGTATATTTTCTTTTTTTTTTTTTTTTGTTAAATTTTAATTTACTGCAATTAAAAAGAAAAAAAAAATTAAAAAAAGTTCTATTCCTATAACTTAATTCTCATTTTTTAAAAGATACTTTTAAAATTTGCATTAAAATTTATAAATTAAAAAAATATTAAACAAAAATGACAGTTGTTTACTTGTAAGATTTTTTAGCATTTTAAATTATTTTTTTAAGGGTCAGTCATTTCGTCGAATTCATTTTCACTTTTTTTTAGAATTAGAAAATAAATTTTGAATAAAAATTTTTTATTTTTGGAAGATTTTTAAAACCGAGAATTAACTTTTGTTTACAAATATTTGAAAATGACTGATTTTAAATTGAAAGTGACTAAAAAAATTCGATTCCAATCAATCAATATAACTTACTTTCTAGAGAGTATTTTGCTTATTGAAAATAATAATTAAATTTACTATTTTTATTAAATTTAATAATTTAGCTTTGAGTATGATTTTTAATTCTTAAAAATTCATTTTAAACCTTAGGTATCGGAAATTAGTGGAGGTAAAATATTGTTTATCGACCTGAAGAGGGTCAGTTGTTGAAAAGCAATCTTTTTTTTTTTTTTTTTTTTTTTTTGTAAGCTTCTTGTCCAGTTTTAATTCATAAGTTTTTATAGAAAAAATAAATATTATCAAATTAAACTAATTTTTTTGTGTTCAGTGTCGGCATTTTAAAGAAAAAAATTCGATTTTTCATGTTAAAAAAAATAATCGATCGATGGTTGGAATCTTGGTAGTTCTTTAAAAGTACCTCCGATTCATGGACTATCCCATCACATTTGTCTTTTAAAATTCTTCCAATGTCGTTTCTCCCCTATCATTTACCTTGTCATAAGGAATCAATCACAGCTTGATCGTACGTTTTTTTTTTTTTTAATATTTTTATTTTAAACACACGCACTGTTCGCCTGGAAACAGCCGAGGTGTGATTTGTTGGTTACCTCCCTTACACCATTTATACATGGCAGCACTTTGTCCGACTTTGTCTCGCGCACTTTATTTACCATTTCTTTTTTTCTGTTTAAAACTAATTTTATGAATTAAAAATCTAGGGTGGGTTGGGTGTTTCAAAGAGCGATACAATAGTTGTAGTAACTTCAGTATTCAAAGAGGCTTCTTTTGAAAACCCCCCGAGAACGTCAAACGACTTTTTGAGTTTCTAGATTAAGTGGTGGTCTTTTAAGAATTATTTTGTCTTGCATTTTACCGTCCGAAACGTTCTTGTCATACAAAAGAAAAAAAAAACCTCATTGTTTTAAATTCTTTTTATTTTTTTGAAAGACCAAGTAAATGTTTTTTCTTTCTTTACTTTCAAAAAATTTAGTAGCTGTAACATAAAAATGGAAGACATTTTTAATTCCGATTTCATTGAAAAAGTGATAGAATTAACTTTTTTTGTTTATTTATTTTTTATTCATTTCCACTTTAAAAATTCTTATTCGTTGCAGAAATTGATTTATTGGTTACAGAAGTTTTACTTATTAAAAAAAAAGTTTTTGTAATATGAAGCTAAGTAAAGTTTACAAATTCTTATCCATCATTATTTATGAGAAAATATCTGCTCATAAAATGAGGCCAATCACTTGTAATAGTTAATCAGTTTCAATTCCAGTTTGGTTCGTTTTAACTTTTATTATTCCATTAAATGACTTTCGGGAAATCCACCTTTTCTTCTCCCAGCTATGGGTTAATTAGTAAGACTTGTATGGCTAAACCATTATTATCTCCAAAAATAAAATAAAATTGCGGACAGAATATTTAGTTTTTGGCATTAAATAACCCATAGGGGTTGATATGCATTTCGATTCCTTGAACGTGTAAACAGTGATGATGATAATCACTGCTATAAAGCCTTGTGTTATTAATTAGATATATTTTTTTTTATAATTGTTTGACTCTTGTATATTGTTTATAACATAAGGGATGAATTGAAATGTTTTTGCTTGACTGAAAAAAACATTTCTCAAACTGACCAAAGAAAAACATAGTAAAGTTGCATTTATTTTTGTTTGTTTATTTATTTTTATTTATTTTTAATTTTTTTTTACTTTTATTTACTTTTTAAGGCCGCCTTTGTTGGGTCAAGAATTTTTCAGCACCTTCTTGTAGTAGTTTGTAGAAATATACTTGCATAAGCACCAATGTACATAAGTATATTAGTGTACATAAAAATTCCTTAGAGTCTCCTGACAGCTTCAAAATTAACATTTTGCAATGACAATGTCAAGCAAAACACTTCTGCAAGATTTTGTTGCCTGCAGTAGTTTACTCAATTAGAAAAGATGGAAAGAAAACTGAAAAAGACTCCTTCTAGGCCCAGTGCTAATTACATCTGTAAGTTACCTTTGAATGTGGTGCCATCTTTTGTAAGTGCTGCATGCCATCTGAAAGGGCTGCTGAGACTTTTACACAACAATGAAGATGCTGAAGAAGAAAAAGAAAAAAATTAGTAATCGTTAAAAACTTCTGCTGTGAGGAGAGGAGGAGTTGAAAGAATGCTTTTGAGCCAAATTAGATCTGGTAGGTACCAGGGGACAAAATGTCTTCTAAAATGAAGTTTTCACATTTACTTGACTTTTCTAAGCATCACTTTTTTTTTTTAAATCTAGAAGGCAATGTAAAGAGGAAGAAGTCTGTATTTTATGTCATTTCCAATGCCAAAGTTCCCTAACACAATGTTTGGCTCTCTCTTTCTCTCGTCTTAGCATGTAATTAAAATATTTTTACCTGATCATCATTTGATGGCCCTGCTACCATTTTTAGTTAAGTCAGTTTTGCTAATAGTCTGGTGCACTTTGAATTAATTTTTTTCTGTCCCTCATTGTTTCTGGTTAACTTTGACCAAATTGAATTGTTAAGATAGTACTTAAATATCTTACACCTTTTTGTTTCTACCACTGGGTCTGAGAGAAGGGGGTCGGGAAAGTTTTATCTTGAGTAGCTTCTGGAGATTCCGAAACCTATGAAAAATATCTAATCTCCTGAATTTACAAAAAATAAGACAATTATGTTTTTTTTTTTCCTTTTTCACAATTACTATTAAAAGATTAAAAATCTTGTCTAATTTACTTTTTAATTCTATTTTATAGATAGATATTTCTAAGCAGATGTCATGGTTCACATTGCAGTTTTTTTCTTTCCTTTTTTTTACCTGAAATGATTTGATGGACAATATGTTATCCTTGTTCAAGAAATATTGATTGGTATAAAAATACTTTCCCTTGATCTGCACTCGAATAAAATACTGGAAACATTCACTTCAAAAATGTGGAATCTTAACAAATGAAACTTTTCTTCATATCTGTTCAGAATTTCCTCATATATATTTGTATATGAACAGGAATGTCCTTGAAAGAACATTTAACAAAAAAATTGCAAGAAACATTTTTATCTTAATTTTAAATTTAGTATATTTTGGCAACAATTGCTGTTTTAAACATATATTATAAAAAAAAAGGTTTTGTGGTTATTGTATTATTATTAGTTTTTTTTTTTTATGACAAAATATCCATCTGCAAATGTGGTTTTTGTTTGTTCAAAAATTGGCTCCTCATTGGGGTGTTGGGTGAGAAAAAAGTTTAAATGGATTTTAAGAATTTAATTTTTATTTTGTAAGCTAAATCAGATGTATCTTGGTGTAGCAAGTTATGTAAAAAAAGTGTAAGTGTTTTAACAAAGGAAGGAAAGTGTGATTCTGAGATCCGAAGGCATATTGGCATGGCCAAGGATGTATTCCAGAAGCTGAGTAGAGTATTGCGAGAATAGAAAACTTTGTTGGAAACAAAGAAAAGTGTACTGCATTATGTGATGTCTGTCCTTCAATATGGTAGTGTATGCTGGCCAATCTCATCAAAGATTAAAGTAAAAACTTCAATCAACTGGAATGTGGTTCTACAGAAGGATGCTGAAGATACCATGAATGGAACACGTGAGCAACAAGGTTTTGGAGAGAATGGACACTAGAAGAAAACTGATACTTAACATCAAGAAAAGACAGAAATTTTTGGGACATGTAATGAGGAAGGAGTGCTTGAAAAATCTGATACTCATGAGACAGAGGGAAAGAGAGACAGGGGAAAGCAATGCATGACATACTTGATGGGCTTGAGCAAATGGATGAGAGAGTAGGGTTTGGGAGGGGTAACAAGAGGAAGTGTTTTAAGAGCTACAAGCAATAGGGAGATGTGGAAGGCCATGATCACCTATGTCCTGAAGGAACATGACACTTAGAAGAATTGCATAAGTTGGACGTAACAAAAAAAAGTATTTAAAAAATTAAATAAAAAAGTATTAAAAAAATATTTAATCATCTTTTTATACAATTGGATTTATGAAATATTCTGCTATAATTTGAAAAGAACTAATATTATTGTAGTTCTTGGGGTTATGTTGTTTAATAACACTTTTGTCATATAAATGATATATGCATCTTTGTGAAAGGGTTGTTGTTTTATGACCTATATAAAAGAGTGTTATGAATGGTGGTGTAATGGCTAGCAGTTTCTGTTTGCCACTACTTTTGTCAGTTATTGAACTCACTTCAAGGGCACATGGCCTAGTAGATAAGTGTTGGTAGGATTCAGTGACTTGATTTAAGTATATCCAGAGCATTGTGAATTCAATACCTGGTAACAGTAGCGACAAACAAAACTTAGAGAGTTAAATGCTGATAACTAAGACATCTGAAAGTGGCATGACTCATGGAATGAGAACAATCTACACCAGTGATCAAATAAAGGGTTTGGTGCAAAGTTTCAGCTATCTGAATAAGTTCAGAGCATACAATGGCTGAAACATTGTAAATATGACAAAGATGGGGACAAAAGACTGAACAATGTAAATAAATAAACCACGTAACTTCAAATTTTGGTTTTGAGAAGAAAAGGGATGAATATTGTTATTAAGTGTCAGGATGTAGTTATGGAGTGTACACAATGACTATGGTTAATGGATGTTCCTGCTAGTAATACATGTCATAGAGAGAGTAAAAATTTGTGAAACTTGCAAGTATCCTATTGCTGTTGGGTACTGCAAGATGTTCTTTAAATGTTTTAAAAGCAGGTGGAACAGAAAATGTTGGTAATCTTGACACAAACGTCTGGAAAACTCGTTCACCCCTGAAATTTTTTTTCTTCATCATTTGCTGAAGAGTAGAATCTTTAAACAATCAGCTATTGATGACACGTGTGAGAGAAATTTTACACACACACAGGATTAGGGCTAAGGTTTCAGGAATTTTATGTTTCCATCTCAATATGCGAACTCAACCATTTAAGTATATGCTTGATTGCCTTTTAAATTCATTAACTTGAAGATAAATTCCTGTGTTTTGAGTCCCCATGCAGGTGAACCGTTCGTAATCAGAAGAATCACAATTCTGTTATGTACAAACTGCTTGATAGTAATTTCAGTCTCAGATATGCGACCAGCTGCCATTCACTTTGTTCTGGCCCCAAAGTTTCAAAACAACCAATCAAATTTCCAGCTATTTCTGTTTGTTTCTCTCAATTTCAGAAGAAAATTCTTTTCCATTTAATTTTAGATCCCTCCAAAGCTTATTTAAAAAGAAAAAAAAGATGGAATATTTTCTATATATTCTTTTTTTTATTCTCTCCTTCAATTTTTTACCATTTTTTCAATTTCTTACCATTTTTTTAACAATTGTTATTTATTTTTTTTTATTTAATGAATTTTAAATATTTGCTACACCCAACTTTTAACAATTTTATGTATTTAAATATTTTTTTTATGTATTAGTTTCCCTCATTGAAGTATCCCCCCCATCTCCATCACCTTTGCCAGATACTCCCGCAACTCAAGGGTTACTTTGACAACCAATTACTGCACTTAGGATTATTCTAAGATCATGTGACTGCAGTCGTATCGAATTAATTGCCAATTTTAGCCATTTCAATAAACTTTCTCTCTTGCTTCCTTCTGGAATGTTCTCTTTTCTCTCCCTTCTTCTCTTAATGATATCACCCCCAACCACACCCTTTTTTTTTTTTTCTTAATATGTTTATTTTAATTCTGAGAGCCTGGACAAGCTAATGATAATTTTTCTTTTTCTTTCAAAGCTGCTTTTTAAAATGCAGCCATATTTATTAACTTATAGTTGACCAAAAATTTTCACAAGATTGATTAGCAGCATTTTAGAAAGTTTATTTTTTTTCAATTTTGATATGTTTTGAAAAGGTTAAATATCAATTAATAATTGTCCTTTTTAATTTTGCTTACCTTGACCTGGCAGCCATATATTTTGCAATGAAATTTATTCTGACCAAATATTTTTATTTTTATTTATTTATTTTTTTTTTTGTTTTTTGCAGGTACTAAAAATTGTTTGTCAAAAAAACAAAAAACATTACTATTTTTAGTTATAATTGTACCCATCTCTCTCTCTCTCTCTTACTGCCCACTCTGTTTTTTGTTGAGTTTTATTGCCCCCCCCCCCCCCCCCCCACCACACATTTTTCTGCCCTCTCAAAGCATTTTCCTGCAATCTCTTTCCCTCAGCATTTTCATGCCTTTCTCTCTCTCTGAATTTTTGCTTCCCCTCTCTCTTTTTTTAAACCCCTCTGAAGAATCTGAATTAGATGTTAAAATTTGCAACAGAACATTGTTGATTTAAGACGGAATGATCTATTATGATATATCTCTAATTTTTATTTAGAAACATTATATTCTCAAATTTTCTAGTTGAATTGTTCACCCATATTCTATAAGATCCATTATTGTATATAATTAGGTTACAATAAAATTTGAATTTTATATGAATATTACCTTATAAAAATTGAGATGTTGTAGAGTTTGAGGCTTGTATCAAGGATTGTGGGGGCCAACAGTACCCCTGCACCCACCCTACACCTACTTACAGCTATAGATAATAAAGATCATATTTACATTTACACAGATAATACTATCTTAAAGAATCTGAAATAAATCTTTTACAATTTAGTTTCCTTATAAAGAAACAGGTAAGATTACTATGTGCATTGTGGTGCAGTGGATATCAGTTTGGAATGACAAATCGGGGAGCTGAGTTTGAATTCCAGTTGAATTCCTTGCATTCACTTACGCACAAATACTCTTGAGAAAGGTATTAGTCCATCTCTTCTCTCCAGTTATGAGTTAAATAATAGGACAGATTGGGTTCTATAGCCTTGGCTGGTAACCAGTCTACCGCAGAAAGCAGTGGCAACCTATTATGGGATAATCTTCTGCGTAGTCAGTCTTGACTCATTTGAGACATGATCGCCCAAGCATGTATCATGTATAACGCTTAACTGACACTGATATAAAATTCATTATTATTTTTATCCATAATGTAGAAATTATTTCTAATTTTAATTAGAAAAATCTCAAGCAGCTGATAAAAGTTGCTGCAAAACATTGATTTAATATGGAACGATCTATTATGACATGTCTCTAATTAGTACTTAAATAAATTTTACTTATTTTGAATTTTTCTTGTTGAATTGGTCACCTAAACTGCGTATGATCCATTATTGTACATAATTAAGTTATAATAAAATTTGTATTTTATATGAATACTATCTTATGAAAATTGAGATGCATTAGAGTGGGATCCCTGTATCATAGATTTTGCAGGGCCTCATGTCCTTACATTGGCACTGCTAATGAGTTCATTGTGAGCAACGAAGAAGTTTTAAGAAAACAAAAAAAGGAGAGGTATACTGTGACTCAAAATGTGACAATTGAAATTGGAAGACATATAATATGGAAAGAGATACACAATATTTACATTATTTACAGGGAACAATGGCCATGAGAATTAAAATTTTGGTTTTTAAATTTTGTTGTATGACATGGATGTGCATTGTGGTGCAGTGGATATTGGCTCGGAACGAGAAATCGGGGAACCGAGTTCGAATTCCAGTTGAATTCCTTGCATTCACTTACGCGCAAATACCCTTGGGAAAGGTATTAATCCGTCTCTTCCTTCCAGTTATGAGTTAAATAACAGGACGGACTGGGTTCTATAGCCTTGGTCGGCAACCAGTCTACCGCAGAAAGCAATGGCAACCTACTGCGGGATAATCTTCTGCCCAGTCAGTCATGTCTCTTTCGAGACATGATCGCCCAAAGCGTGTATCGCGCATGGCACTTAACTGACTGACTGACTGTATGACAATCCTGAGTTCAATTTCAGTGGAAATATGACAAGCAATAACTGAGAAGTACAAAAAAGATAAAATTAAAAAAAAATTTTAACAAACATAGAGGAACTGAAAATAATTCAAATCATTTTTTTTAATTCTTTTTAGAACTTATTTTTGGCGCATTCTGGTACAATAGATAATTGGCTTAGAATGAGTTCGAATTCTAGTTGAATTTATTGCATTCACTTATGCACAAATACCCTTTGGAAAGATATTAATCCATCTCTTCCCTCCAGCTATAGGTTAAATAACAGAACAGATTGGGTGCTATAGTCTTGGTTAGCAACCAATCTACTGCTGAAAATAATAGCCACCTACTGCGGGAAAATCTTCTACCCAGTCAGTCATGTCTCTTTCAAGACATAATTGCCCAAGCATGTATCACATATGGCACTTAATTAACTATTTTTATTTAATTTTATTGTAATTGTTGAATTTAAAACCAGTCTGTCATAACTGTAACCAAGGTTCAAGCATTTTGTTGAATATTGTTACAGATTTGTGGAATATCATTACAAAATTTCTGCCAATCAGTTTTTATCAATTCTCTCTTTCGAGACCCACTCTTTCCGTCTAGTGACCCAAAGATTTTTTGCATTTTTTTTTTTTTTTTTGTTGCAATCTCTATTGCGGATTCATATGAGTTTATTTTCTTTTTACTTTGACAAAACTCTCAATGTATTAAGAATCAAAGCGAATGAAGAAAAAATGGTCACTTAATATCAGTAGGATTTTCAGATTCTTATGGAACCACTTTCATCAAATTTGTTTGTTTGGTCATGCCTAACAAATGGCCTGTTGGCTCTCCACTGCACAAAGCCCACGCAAGCAATGGGGAAGGGTTTAGCGACTAGATGGATGGCTTGGACAGTTTTTTGAAAAACCACTTGATAAGGAATCACCATTTCACTTTTTCTTGCACACATACACACACAAACACTTTTTATTTATTTATTTTTTCTTCAAGTCATACATTTTATCTTCAGCTAAACACATTCTAATATTTGCCATGATCAATCAGTCTGTATGGAGCTTAATTTTTTCCTTCTTTTTAATTGAAATACCTTCCAAATTTTCTTTTCTCTCCATTTTGTTTCCAAGTTTTTTGTTTTTAGTTTTTTAATTTTTGTTTTACTTCTACATATTTCACTTGCTTAACTGAGTCGTATATTTTGTGTTATGTATATGATGCCTGAATTTGAAGTACACACTTGGGAATGGGGGTGGAATGGACAAATTTCAGGTTGTATTGAGTTTGTATGGTAGGTGATATGATAAACATTTTGTCCATTCTATGCAAGAGGGGGCAGGGGCAATATTTACCCCAACCATGCTCCATCTTTCTGATATATCCATGTTTCATGCATATTGGAAGGCTACTATTGCTGTTGGCGTTGTCAGATAAGAGCTGAATGAGAGTTGCCTCACAAAGATGAAAAAGGGGAGAGGAAGCTTGAATTTCTTTTATTTTTTGGGGATTATTTTTTTCTTTCTCACAATTTCTAGTTTTCTGGTTTTTATTCTTTAAAAATATACATCACAAAAAATGTGAAAGATGATGATGATGATGATGATAAAATTATTGCAGCAATATTGCTAAAAATAATGGACAAGATTTGTGTTTTTAAATCGTATAGAAGCAAAAACAAAATCTCAATACTCTAGTCTGAGAACTTAAACTGTAACCCTTCCTCAAATAAGCAATAAAAAATTTTGGATATATATGAAAGATTTTTTTTTTTTTTTTTTTTTTTAAAGATTTATTCCACTATTTATTTTAATCACCCTTTCTAATCTTTTTATTTTTCAATTTTTATTTTTGTTTCCTTTCTGTTTTTCTTTTCTTTTTTTTTTTTTCTAGTAATTATGGGTTAAGACAATGTTGTCCCAAAATATATAGTCATTTTGACCAATTGGTAAACTTAGCTAATTCTTTGTTTGTTATCCAGATTTCTATTAAAATTGTTCCAGGAGGAACCAACCAGTGGGGAAGTGTCCTTTTATATACTGTATGCATTGCATTTCTACTAAGATAAATAATTTTTGTTTGTGTAATGAGAAACTAATTACTGATACTTTTTAAAAAATCTCCCATTTCTTTGAATAAATTGTGAACAAGTGATATTAGTAGTGTTAGAGAAGACCCCCTGCTTCTGTATACGACTCCTATAGCAGTTCTCTGCTCAGAACTGAGTAAAAAAGAGGTTGAGGGGTTCTGGTTGGTAGCTGAAAAAGAAGAAAAACAAGTCGGTGGGTTTTTTTTTCCCTTAATGTTTATCCAATATAAGGCCCAAGGGCCTCTCAACATATAGAACTACTGTGTGGAGTTGAATTAATTGTAACAAAGGACAAGCTAACAGGAAAGATAGACAGCTAATTCTAAACTTGAAGAGGTCAAGATTTAATTAGCGATAAAATTTAAGAGTTCAGATGGAGACGTTTGGAGTAAAGAGATACTTTAGAAGAGACCAGAAACTTAACAGAAAAAGGGATAAACCTCAACTCCTGTTCAAAAGACCGGAGAGGAGTGTGACCGGATGATAGGCAAACTCCTATTAGGAGTGGAAAATAATTACTGAATAAAATTTGAAAGAGAATGAAAAAACTAATCTAAAACAGGAAACATGCAAGAAATCTCTACTTCTGTTCCAAAGACCAGGAAGGAGTGTGAGCTGCCATAATGGATAGCAGCTCTGATTGAGGAATCGGAGAGCCAAGTTTGAATTCCATTCGAGTTCATTAGATTCCTTTACGTACTAATATCCTTGAGAATGGTATAAATCTATCTCTTTTCCTCCAGCTATGGGTAAATAGTAGAGCAGACTGGGTTCTATAGCTTTGAGTGGCAACTGGTATAGGAGAAAGAAAAACTCTGAATTCAAAACCAGCCTCTCCTGCAGGATAAAGAGTGTTTGTGTAGGGTTAACACTCCTAGTTGTAAAAAAAAGTTACAGAAGCATTGATGACAACGAACCAACCCAGAGGGGGTGATCTATGGCGTATGTGCCATTGTGAGCAATAGGGTTAAGAAGACTTCTTTAAATAATGACGAGCATTTGTATTTATAATTGTGATATGAATATACGGCTTGAAACCTAACAAGATGAAAAGAATTAGTAAAGAACAGGTAGGAAAAAGTCTTTAATCTAAGATGTTTCACTTTAACAAGCTTCTTTAGAGATTTTTTTGTTTAAAAAGGTATATGATTTAAGTTTTTAAATTCAAAGAGATAGTATGTTGATTGAGGTTTAATTTCATTGGTCAGATACGTGTCGTGTAAGAAAGCAATAGATAAACAGTTCATGATGAATAAAGCAATAGGTTAACCTTTTATTTTTATTTTCTACATTTAAACATTTTCATCTATTGTTTTATTACATGTGACACGTGTATGACCAATGAAATCAAACCGCAATCATGTGACCCACATACCTGGCCAATGAAATCAGACCTCAATCAACATACTGTCTCTTTATATTTTTTAAAAACTTTTGAATAATTCTTCTTTAACAAGCTTCTTCATTCAGAGATTTTTTTAAAGTGAAAACATGTTGGATTAACAACACTTTTTTCTACTTGTTCTTCACTTATTGTATTTATGATTGTTATTGCATTATTTAGATGAAGTTGTTAAGCTCAAATATTTGTGAATGTGACTGGAATTTCTACAGATATTTTATTGTTGTATTGTAGGACTCTCCATGTGTTTATTCACTCATTAACTTAAGCATTAAGATTCATCAGAAAATTCAAACAGAAATTTTCACGGATCTTTCTAGTAAATTATAACATATGAAAAAATATTGAGCTTTTACAATTGTACACCTAGACATGACAAGTCTTAGAAATCTTGTTTTTCTTTTCTACCAGGGTCCCCTCACTAAAAAAAATTAATTACTTTTAGCTGCTCATTAAGGAAGTCTGACTTTCATTATTTTGTTGATACAACTGATTTTACAAGTATGGAAATGTACTATCTGTTTTGTGTAAAACAGGTGCCCAAGACTTGCTCAGAGGTTGAGGCTCGGATTTCTGTTTATCGCATTTATAAATGTATAAACTCTCTCCTGTACAAAAGCTTTTAGAATATACACAGGTCAATGTCACATCAATATCTATTTTGTATTATTGTCTCCTAACATAAATAGGCTGGCCAAAAAAAAGAGCCGAGGTTATTTGCCCAAAGCAATGATTCTTTCTCAAAAGATTAGTCCTGATAAAAGTACCTGTTAATTTGTTTTATTATTATTATTATTATTATTATTATTACTTGAATAGTAAAATAGTAAGGTTTGTTTTAAAAACCACATGTCTTTTAAGATTTCTATCAGTTTCTTTTAACGTTTTTCTTATTTCTCAGAAATTAAAAAAGAAAATTAAGTCCCACATAAAGTTGTCAAGAAAAACTAATTTTTCCCTAGCCAAATTTTTATATGCAAATCATTAATTTTTTAATTTATTTTTTTTAACTTTTATTTTTTTTGCTTTCTCTGTTCCATTTTTCCTCCAATGAAAATTGCGCAAGCCAAACTGTAGTTGATTGGTCATTAAATTCAGCAGTTTCTTTGCTGCCTTGAAATATTTGCTTAAAATATAAAATTTTTCTTTGATCAAATTTGAAGTTTGAAATAGCATTTCAAAGCAAAGGCTACAAAAATTCCATCTATGGTCTTTCTCTTGAATGAAGAGCTTTCATTTTTATATCCATTTCTTACTGTTCTCAATAGACTTGCTTGTTTCCAGCTCATGAAATAATTTGGCAATTTTTGCTCAGAAAATACAAGAAACCAGAAAATTGGTTGAAGCCTAAATGCATTTTTCAAAATGCATACAATGAGAATTTTTGATGATAGCTCTTGGCAAGAATTAGGCATTTAGGTATTTATTTGCTTGAGAAGAGACATTGAAATCTTAGATTTACCAAAAAACGATAAATCTGGATGATATTACCACTCTGGGGTTTGACTGGATTATTTCGAACGGATTATAATTTAAAACAATGAAAAAACAACCCTTCATTCTTTTAACTGGATTCTGATTTTGGAGGCTTCATTCTCTACTGCAAATCTTTTTGAAGATTTCCTAAAAAGAAAGTAACTAATTGTAAAGTAATTAAGTTGAATTTTGCTTTGTTATATATTTATTTGGATTATCTTTAGACTTGTCAATTTCTTTGAGAATTCTTGATCCCATGATTAAGGGTTAGAGGAAAGAGAGGATGTCTGTATATGCTTAGAAAAAAGAAAATGGATTTTATTATATTTAGTATTATGGATGGAATTCAACAAAATGATTTAATAAAGAACAAGTTGGAAAAACCGTTATGAATTTGACATGTTTTGCTATTTATTTTAGATTCATCACAAATTTTTGGAATGTGGTCATGCTTAAGAAGAAATAGATTTGCATATCAGTCAGTTAAGTGCCGTACGTGAAACACACTTGGGCGATCATGTCTCTAAAGAAACATGACTGACTGGGCAGAAAACTATCCCGCAGTAGGTTGCCATTGCTTTCTGCGGTAGACTGGTTGCCGACTAAGGTTATAGAACCCAATCTGTCCTGTTATTTAACCCATAACTGAAAGGAAGAAACTGATTAATACCTTTCCCAAGGGTATTTGAGTGTAAGTGAATTCAATGAATTCAACTGGAATTTGAACTCAGCTCCCCGTTTTCATGTACCGAGCTGATATTCACTGCACCACAACTCATATACTTGGGCAAAAAAAAAATAAAAAATTTTGATTTCAGCTTTGCTTCTTTCATCACACTCCATCCACAATTAATGCTTATTTTAAATTATTAAATTATTGTTTCAAACTGTCAGCTGAGAAGAATTTCCTCTTTTATCCCCCCACCAAACAGTTCGTTTTTTTTAAAAATTTTTTTTTTTATTTCCTTATGTAAATAATGGATGTGCGTTTGTGGTGCAGTGGATATTGGCTTGGAATGAGAAATCGGAGAGCCGAGTTCGAATTCCAGTTGAATTCATTGCATTCACATACTCGCAAATACCCTTCAGAAAGGTATGAATCTGTTGATTCTCCCTCCAGCTAGGGGTTAAATAGGACAGATTGGGTTCTATAGCCTTGGTTGGCAACCAGTCTACTATTGAAATTAATAGCAACTTACTGTAAGAAAATCTTTTGTCCAGGCAGTCATGTCTCTTTTGAGACATGATTGCCCAAGCGTGTATCATGTATGGCACTTATCTGACTAACTGAATGTGAATAATAACTTGCCATCCTAAAAATATTTGAAGTGCAAAGTGATTTTGTTTTTATTCTACTGTACAATCTTTCATTTTTTTCAATTTTCTTAGTTTGTTTTTCTTCATTTGTTTGTTTTTGTTTATTTTTATCTTGATATGTTTTAAACATAATCTCTTACTGTTTACATTATTTACCCATGGAATATTCTTCTCATTTTTATTAAAACAATGTTTCAGCCATTGTCTGCTCTGGCCTTCAGAAAGTGATTGCCAATTTCAAACTGAACCCTTTATTTAATTTACAGGAGTAGATTGTTCTTGTACAATTGCATATGCCTAAGGATATGTTACCTATTTCTTAAATTAGTACTGCAACAAATTGCGCAGCACTTATTTTGAGTAACCCTGTTACTTAGAACAATTGTTTTGCTACTTATATAAATGTTAAAACAGTCTTAGGGTAATAAGTGACTGATGATTATAAACAGGCACTGTTGATTATTTATAACTAATTTGTTACGCTAATGCACTGATCCTTGTTTGCATTACATGGCAATAATTGTAAGTTTTTATAATAATGTAATTGATTATATTGTGGATCCAAAGGAGGATCTGCAATATAATCAATTCTGATTTGGCAGCTTGCCTGCAGTCACTTTCTCACCGATGTGACATAGCTTCCCCCCTGTCTTTTCTACAATTATTTTCATGGCAACTGCTTGGACAAGCTTTTTTTTTTTTTCTCTGGTTCCCCAACCACATGTATTTACTTGTGCTACTAGATTGGCATCAAGGTCCCACCCTTTTACCATCAAAATAGTTAAATGTAACTACATCTTCTACTCTAATAGTTTCTTTTCTCGCACTTCCTGCCTGTAGAACTCCCTTCCGTATATTTGCTTCCCTGATAGCTACAATCTCCAAAAGTTTAAATCCATCATCAACTGCTGTCTTCTATCTTCTTGATTCCCATTTATCACTTATCCTTTCTTCGACATCCCCTGTACTTTTTTTTTCCCCTCACTGTAAACCTTATTGCACTTGTAACTGTCCTGCCTTGCTTTGGTTGAATTGATTATTTAAAAAAAATAGAAGTAAAATGATGTGCTAAAATAAATAATAAAATAATTTTTTTTAAAGTTCTTTAAAAATCACTAAAGTGCTGTTCAGTTTTCTTGACCACGTTTTTAATGTGTCCAAGTTCATGATGCCCAGCCCAGGGATTGAACTATCAATTACTATGCCTATCAAATTCATAAATCAAAATGCTAGGTGGACAACTTGGAGCTGTAGATGTACAGTTTAGTTTTAGTTGCCATCTTTCATATTTTGTTATTTTGTATTTGTACATTGTTTTCAATTTTTTTTTTTTTTTTTTTTTTAATATTTATGTACTTTGTATTGTGGTGCAGTGGATATCAACTCGGAACAACAAATCGGGGAACTAGGTTCGAATTCCAGTTGAATTCCTTGCAGTCACTTACGTACAAATACCCTTGAGAAAGGTAGTAATCCCTCACTTCCCTGAAGTTATGGGTTAAATAATAGGACAGACTGGGTTCTATAGCCTTGGCTGGCAATCAGTTTACCGCAGAAAGCAATGTCAACCTACTGCTGGATAATCTTCTACCCAGTCATGAGTATGAGACATGATTGCCCAAGCGTGTATCATGTATAACTGACTGACTTTGTATCAAAGTACAAGCAAAAAAACATCCAAAGTTTTTTTTTTTTCCCTTTATAGAAGCCTGTTTGTTTTGTCTCTGCTTTTTAATTCCTGTTGTCTTTTTTTCTGCATCACCTTTTAATTAGCTACTTTTACTTGCACAATCCTTTGTTTGAAGTCTAACTCTTCAAGTTCAAATCCATAAATGACTGACTGTCCCCACTCTCAAAGCATTACATTCTGCAAGTTTGAAAAAATTTACTCAGCCACTGAACTGAAATCATAACTTTGCATGATTTTTTTTGACAAATATTTTAATTTTTTTCTTTTTAATGAGAAATTCGCTTAATAAAATCCATTTGAAATTTAAGACATGTCTTTTGGCAAACCATTATTTTTTTTTTTTTTTTTCAGTGAAATTTTAATCCGGATATGAAGAAGCTAAAAATTACATTTGTAATATTTCCAAGTAAAATATATATATCTATAGTAATATTCTTATTATTGGAGTTTATAATATAAACATTTTTTCACTACACGAACTGTCATGTTTCGGTACAATATTCAGTATCTAAACAGGCAATATACTTTATATTATAGTTAGAAAAAGTAAATGCTATGAACTGTGAAGTGTCATTCCATTTGTTCTTACTACTACTAAAATATATCTATCGACCTACATATCTATATATATATATATATATATATATATATATATATATACACACACACATGCATCAACTTAAGTTTTTGTGAAGGCATTATTGTGCTGTTTTCACTTTTTTGGGATTTTGCTTTGTCAGAAAATTTTTTGAAGAAATAACAAAATTTTTAGTTGCTCTTTCAACTTACCTCAGTGTTTAGCACTAAATTCTATCTTTTTTTAATATTTGATATTGGAAATGAATTATAAATACAGAATGATGCTTATATATGTAAAATGGGTAGGTGCATGTGTGGTTAGACCATCAATTCTGATCATGAGACCCAGGTTTTAGAGTGGGGACTTGTTGATAATACTGACCTAGGGTTACAATACAACACCCTAGAGAAGTGTCTTAAATCCATACCACAGGCTGATCCAAGTCTTGTGAGGGTGAAATTGGGTAGATGAAAATTGACAGTGGTTGTCTTAGCACAGTCACATGTCATCGTGACCAAGGGTTTGAGGATATTGGTCTTGTTCAGTTGCATATCATGCTGGATTTTGTGCCCTCTCAGAAACTGCACTGGGCACCTTCAAAGAATAATTGCAGTAAAGCACATTGAAGGAATCCAAATATACCCGAGCAGGTGTCTGCGATAAAAATTAGTTTGCTGTCTAAGACTTTTTAGGCCCTTAATACTGAAGGGGACACCCACACACACATATTTACACACATGCACACAGAGGATGGAAAGGTATGAGGTTTTGGACAAGGAAACAATAAGTTGATTAAACCAGCCCTGCTTTTTGGTTGTGTTTGATCCTTATGTTGGAATTATCACCTGATAATGAGAGGAAAGCGGACTGATCAAAATTGTCAACTGATTGACAGGAACTGTTGTTTGAATATTTGAGAAATAGTGAATGTTTTTCTAATAAGATTTTATGTGTCGTATCCCTTCAGGACATAGGTGATTATAGCCTGCCGCATCTTCCTGACCCTTGTAACTTTTAATATATTTTGTCTTTTTATTTCTTCCGATCTCCCTGCTCTGCTATTCATTTGATTCAGTTCATCAAGTATGTCCTGTACTGTTTTCCCCTCTCTCTTTTTTTTCCTCTATCTGCCCTGTGAGTATCAGATTCTTCAAGCCTTCCTTCCTCATTATGTGTCTCAGAAACTTCAACTGTCTCTTCCTGATGTTGAACATAAGTTTCCTTTTTGTTTCTAGTCTCTCCAAAATCTCGTCATTGTTTGGTATCCTCAGCATCTGTTTAGATAATACATAAAGATGAAGTATCTATTCAAATATAAGTAAGCATTAAAAAAATATTTAGGCAATGAATTAAAGTAAATATCACTTTAAACATTATTAATGGGTACTCATACTTGGATAGGCACTCCGTTTATATTTTAAACAATATATTTATTCATAATCACCCACCAGCCTGAAATTTTGATAAATCTTTAGCACTCTTTGGTAGGAATCATAGAGAAACACACTATTTAGCCCAGTGTGCTGGCGAAACTTGCTTAAGAGTCATATACGATGAAGTTCAGATGTTTAAGAGTCACAAAACCTTAACAAATTAATGTTTTTGTTACATATACATTAATAATTACACTTAAGTCTTAAAACCAATGAAGTCTCAATTCATATTCGGTAAAAAAAATATAAAGATTGAAATTTTTCTTTTTATATTACTGTGATGAAAAAAGGGGCTCAGCTCACATATTTCAATGAGCTGAAGACTAAAGGTCAGAGAAACACATCTTGATATCCGGTTCAGCCACCCTTGAGGGCACCTCAAGGTGGTGTAATGGTTAGCAAGCTTGTCTTGCTAGAATCATTGCAATTGAGTAGTGAATTCAATCCTCACTGAGTACCCCATACTTTGGACCTTGTGCCACATCTAAGCTGCGCTTTGAAAATCACCATATATACCAAACAACACAAACCTGCATATTGCCTCATTCAATAGAAATTCTCAAGGAATTTCACTACTCAAAAGTTCAACCTCAATTCTAAGCAACAAATACACTATATTTTCATATTCTTTCTCTCTGTCTCTTTCTATATATATATATATATATATATATATGTCTCTCTCTCTCTCTCTCTCTCTCTCTATTATATATATATATATATATATATATATATCTCTGTCTCTTTCTATATATATCTGTGTCTTTCTATATCTGTGTCTTTCTATATCTCTGTCTTTCTATATCTCTGTCTCTTTCTCTGTCTCTTTGTCTGTCTCTTTCTCTTGCTGTCTGTCTCTCTCTCTCTTTCTCTTGCTGTCTGTCTCTCTCTCTCTTTCTCCTGCTGTCTGTCTCTCTCTCTCTTTCTCTTGCTGTCTGTCTCTCTCTCTCTTTCTCTTGCTGTCTGTCTCTCTCTCTCTTTCTCTTGCTGTCTGTCTCTCTCTCTCTTTCTCTGCTGCTGTCTCTCTCTCTCTTTCTTTCCTCCTGTCTGTCTTCTCTCTCTCTCTTTCTCCTGCTGTCTGTCTCTCTCTCTCTCTTTCTCTTGCTGTCTGTCTCTCTCTCTCTTTCTCTTGCTGTCTGTCTCTCTCTCTCTTTCTCTTGCTGTCTGTCTCTCTCTCTCTTTCTCCTGCTGTCTGTCTCTCTCTCTCTTTCTCCTGCTGTCTGTCTCTCTCTCTCTTTCTCCTGCTGTCTGTCTCTCTCTCTCTTTCTCCTGCTGTCTCTCTCTCTCTCTCTCTCCTGCTGTCTCTCTCTCTCTCTCTCTCTCTCCTGCTGTCTGTCATGTCTCTCTCTTTCTCCTGCTGTCTGTCTGTCTCTCTGTCTCTCTTGCTCTCACTGTCTCTGTCTGTCTCTCTTGCTCTCACTGTCTCTGTCTGTCTCTCTGTCTCTCTTGCTCTCACTGTCTCTGTCTGTCTCTCTTGCTCTCACTGTCTCTGTCTGTCTCTCTGTCTCTCTTGCTCTCACTGTCTCTGTCTGTCTCTCTGTCTCTCTTGCTCTCACTGTCTCTGTCTGTCTCTCTGTCTCTCTTGCTCTCACTGTCTCTGCCTGTCTCTCTGTCTCTCTTGCTCTCACTGTCTCTGTCTGTCTCTTTCAAAATATTCAGCTGCAGAGATGTACAATGTTTTCTTTTAACCAGTAAACCAATAGAAAATCCCAATGAATAAATGTAACAAAATGTTAATCCACACACAATGTAATCTTTCTGTGAAGTAATAAATTTCTTTAATCCACGGGACAATGGAATATATATTTTTGTGATTCTTCTTTTAAAGTATAAAAGTCTGTGAAGAATGACATAGATTCTTGTTAACAGCAGAATGGCCCCCCCCCCTTCACTAGCAAATGCCTTATGACATCTGCCAGGGGTGGCCAAACTTGCTTAATGTAAGAGCTGCAAAACATGAACAAAATTTACAAATACATTTTTGTTACAAACACATTAACAATAAACTTAGGTTTTAATCCAATGGAGTCTCAATTCATTCCCAGTAAATAAATAATTATAAAGCTTGAAATTTTTCTTTTTTATATTAACTGTAATGAAAAAAGGAGCTCAGCTAACATATTTCCATGAACCACATATTATATAATTTTTTTTGTTCAAGTTGTAGAAAATGCCTGCACACTTTGGCTTATGAAAAAGACTCTTGATACCTTTATTAGGAATTTTTTCATTTTTAAAACTGAGTAAATATTTTTATTGTTATTGTAATGGTTTTAAGAGCTCTTAAAGAAATAAAAATAGATTTATCTTCTAATATTATTTTAAGCTCTTAAAATTGTACACAGTAGTCTCCCCTTTCAAAAATTAATTTTAAGGCATTACGCTAAACAATGCCATTTGTGATGGATTTTAGGGATATTACGTAAATACTTGATTTTTTTTATTTAGTGGTTGCATTTTTTCTTTTTTTTTCCTTCTTTTTTTTAATTTTTTTTTTTTAAAGTTACATGCTTTGGGAGAGGGGTAAAATGCAGCTGTATATTAGAGGCTACAAAAAAACAAATTATAAAATCCAATAATTAAAATAAATAATTAACAATTGAAATAATGTAAACTTTTTATCTGGTAAATTGTTCAGCGTTTTTAATTTCCATTGTAACATTTAAACGAAAGACAAATGATATCTACCAATTCTATTTCTCTGTTCGTTTTCGTCCGAATTACCTGAAATTTTTCTTTCTTTACTCCTTATTTCTTTCCCTCTCTGGTGCTACCCAATTTCATTTCTTGAAGGAAAAATTCTATTGTTAAGTCGCTATGGCAACCTTGAAGACATACATGTATACACTTTGCATTTCTGAACATGCCAGTGTCTTTGGTTCTGCCAAAAACTACTACTACCTTTCTCAGCATTTACAGTCTCCAGTGAACTAGCAGGTTCTCAAATTGGATATTGATTTTTTTTTTCTTTAAAATAAAATAAAAAAATGGTTTGTAGAAGCAGTAAGGAGTAGGAAAATGCTTAAGGATTTCTTTCTTCTTTTTGAAAAATGTAAGCATGCGTTTATTTTATTTTTGTTCATTTTCATAACTTGTTTGTCTATTCAATAAACAAAATTAGAGGCAAACTCTATAAACGCTTCTTTTTAAAATTTTTATTTTTATCATTCTTTTCTTTCCTTGGTTATTTAATTTTCAGAGCACGTTCGATATGGTAAGGCTCACCTAGCATGATAGATGCTGGCTATTACCAAATTCTCATTTGAATATTATAGTGGCTTTAAACTCAAGATGACACTTTGTATAGAACTAAATATTACTGTTGTTGCTATCAAAGAATAAATATTTTATTTTACAACAAAATAGGCATTAGGATGAAAGAATTTAAGAATATTTTAATGGTAAGTGTTGATAAAAGGATATGTAAACATAATTTATGAATGCATATAATTCTGTTTTGTATACTCGAAAGATGGAAAAGAAAGTCTTACGACTATATGTGCATATAAACTAGCACTATAAATATGAGTTTTTCATGCAAATATTCAGTTTAATGAACTCGTGGTGCAGAAAAACTGCTTTGGTTTTGATAGACATAGGTGTGTAATATTTAGATGTCTACTTATCATAAGATGTGTGCAGTTTTCAGGATAGGTGTAATGACCCGTTCTCCCTACTGGGCCCCAGTTTTAAATAAATTATCAGTTTTCCTATCTGATATTATGATTCTTTAACAACCATTGTTTGCAAGCAGATTGGCAGGTAAGAAGTGATGGTAGAATTGAAATGATCACACTAATGTAAATGTATCCGTGACATAGAAATTAAATTTCACATAAAACACAAGTGAATATTTTCTAGATAACATAAAATATTTTCATAAAAAAAAGAAAATATATTCTGTCATTTCTTTTACCTGCTCTCAATTTATTCCCTGACTGTTCTCTTCGTTGTTCTCTGTCTCTCCCCCTCATATATATATATATATATATATATACATATATAATGTTTATGAGATATTATTTATTGCCATGTTTGTGACATTTTGACCATTCTGCAATTTGGCCTTCTTCAAGCACTAGGAATTTTGAACCAAACCTTTTATTTTGATCACTGCTGCATATCATTCTCATTCCATGTGCAATGCCACTTCTGGTAGCCATGTAATTATCTCCCTTTAACTTAACTCTCCAAGTTATCTGTTCTTCACTGCTGTAGCCAGGTATTGAATTCTCAACTTTTTGGGTCAAGTTACTGGAACTAACCTACGGCTATATCCATATGGCAATAAAGATGAGGACAATAGTCCGAACAAATATATATATATATATATATATATATATATATATATATAATTAATAAACCAGTTATTGGTCAGAATTA
Source organism: Ascarosepion bandense (assembly GCA_037127315.1). Taxonomy (NCBI): domain Eukaryota; kingdom Metazoa; phylum Mollusca; class Cephalopoda; order Sepiida; family Sepiidae; genus Ascarosepion; species Ascarosepion bandense. The sequence goes on from JBBBDQ010000221.1 coordinate 5,013,161, forward strand.
ATTAGACCAGTATAATGTTGTATTAATAAGTGCACAATATTTAAATATTTTAATTTGAAAGTCAGTCGATTATGCAATTCCTGTTGTATGTTCGAAAAAAGTTTTGGAAAATCAGTTGATATAAGACACTGAAAGGTTTCAAACAATGTTGCGTAATGTATTGATTTCCAAATAAAAATAAATATAACATATATTGTTGAGTTGTGATAATTGTAGTTTTATTGATAAAAGATGGTTTGGCAAGCTAGTTTTTTATCATAGTGCTCAATACCAGGGTGGAGATAGGGCGTTGATAGGTTTAGTACAAAGAATGTGCCACTTTAACTAAGCAGGTTCATACTGACTTCAATGTTTTGTTATGATGTCTTCACTCATCAGGGCCAATGAGTGAAGACATAAGTATCCTCACAGAACTTCAAAAACAGAATTAACCTGCTCAATTAAAAGTGACAAATTCTTTGCGTGTACGCGCACACACACACACATTTTTTTTATTTGGACACCAGTTGATTATGCAACCTTGATTTCAACCTTTCAGTATCTCCAAGCATTTTATATCATTTGATTCTCCAGTGTTTTATTTCAAACATACAACAGGGATTTTCAGAATGCATGATTCAAAGTTTAGAATAACTGAAATTTTAAATTTTAAATTTAAAAATATTAAAGTAAGGGAATTGTTTTCAAGAATTGCAAACACTTTCATCGGGGTTTGTATGATCCTAAAATATATTTTCTTATCTGTTTACATCCAGACATAATGCTAAATGAAAAATTCAAAATTGTCTGGATGTAATCACATGAAAATATTTAAAAGCTGTAATTTATATAGATATATGGATGTGCGTTGTGGCGCAGTGGATATCCGCTCGGAACAAGAAATCGGGGAGCCAGTTCGAATTCCTAGTTGGAATTCCTTGCATTCACTTATGCACAAATACACTTGGGAAAGGTATTAATCCGTCTATTCCCTCCAGTTATGGGTTAAATAATAGGATAGATTGGGTTCTATAGCCTTGGTCGGCAACCAGTCTACCGCAGAAAGCAATGGCAACCTACTGCGGGATAATCTTGTGCCCAGTCAGTCATGTCTCTTTCAAGACATGATCGCCCAAGCGTGTATCACGTATGGCACTTAACTGACTGATGATATTGGGGTGCAAGTATTCATTAAAATACTGATTTTCACAATTTGAACTTAGCTGAAGGAAAATGGTTGATTATAATAAAAACAAAAATGCAAATTTATGGCATCCCAGGGTAGAGTCAATGAATGATTTGAGGAAATTAAAATTATTCTCAAGCAGTGGATATCGGCTCGGAACAAGAAATTGAATTTGTTGCAATCATTTACACACAAATACCCTTGGGAAAGCTATTAATTCATCTCTTCCCTTTAGTTATGGGTTAAATTACAGGACAGATTGGGTTCTATAGCCTTGGCTGGCAACCAGTCTACCACAGAAAGCAATGGCAATCTACTGCGGGATAATCTTGTGCCCAGTCAGTCATGTCTCTCATGAGACATGATCATCCAAGCATGTATCAAGTATAGCACTTAACTGACTGACTAGATTGGTAGCAAGGTCTCATTGTTTTACAGTTGAAATGTTTTAGATAGAACCATAAGTTCTATGCTAACAATTTCTTTTCTCGCACTTCTCGCTTGTGGAACTCCCTTCCGGCTTCTTGCTTCTCAGTCAAATTTTGATTTTCAAAAATTTAAGTGCAATGTAAATCATTATCTTCTGTCTTAATTCTTGCTGTTTTATTGTTCTCTCTCCTTTAAAAATGTTTTATTTTCCTCATATTGTTTTTCACACATTGATCTCTTGCCTCTTAGTCACTTTATTGCCTTGCTTGGGGTGAAATGATTAAAAAAATAAAATAACTTTTAGATATCTAATCTAAATCTAAACTTATTTATAAATGGAACTTTCTCTGTGTGTGTGTGTGTGTATGTTTGTCTGTGTGTGTGTGTATCTGTTACGGCTGAACCGATTTTCTTGAAATTTTACACAGTTGTACTATAAGCGTCTGTAAGTGTTCTTAGCTAGGTTTTGTGTCAAGGTACCCCCTGATAAATATCAAAAATCGATAATCGAAAAAATTGGGTTATAGAAGGAGTGGTCCAATTTTAATCAAATTTGATACACTCATAGACAAAGACATAAGAAACGATATTCAGAAGTTTCAAGGTTGCAGTTCTACAATAGTGCAGAAAATCAATAATATATATATATATATATAAAAGGCAAGATGTTTGTGTGTGTGTGTATCTGTTTATCTGCCTGTATGTCTATTTTTTTCAGCCTTTTTTTTTAGTTTTTGCTTCGGGTTTGGCTCTAAGTAGGTATAATTGTAGTTCTTAGTCTCAGCCATGATACCATTTACTCAGAGGACTTATTAGCCTTCAAAATTCAGTTTATGATGAAAAAAACTTATTTGATATCGATAGCAGGAAATCAAAATTTGACTTACATCCATTCATTTTTCTTTCAGTTTGTTTATCTGTCTGTATGTCCTTTATACTAATACACAATTTTTATCCGATTCTCACCAAACTTCACACAAATATTCTTTAGGCTGAGTCTGAGCTCCAGGACAATTGATTAGTTTTAAAGCTTTCATTACACCCGAGCAACGCCGGGCTATACTGCTAGTTTTGAATATTTTCAAATTATTTTTAATTCTCACAAATTTTGGTAAAAGTTTTAATTCATCAGCCACTTTATTGGTTAATCTCGGCTTTTCAGTTTCTCATTCCAGACAATTTCCTTGCATTTACTTATATGCAAATATCCTTGAGAAAGGTATTAATCCATCTCTTCTCTATCCAGCTATGGATTGAATAGATCGGGTTTTGTAGCCTTGGTTGGCAACCAGTCTACTACAGAAAGAAGTGGCAACCCATTACAGGAAAATTTCCTACCTAGTCAGTCATGGGTTGAAAGAGACATGATCACTCAAGCATGTATCATGTTTTGCACTTAACTGACTTAGACAATAGAATTCAATAGCAGGATAGATTGGATTCTATAGCCTTGGTTAGCAACCAGTCTACCGTAGAAAGTAATGGCAGACTACTGTGGGAGAATCTTCTGCCTGGTAGGTCAAGTATCATGTATGGCACTTAACTGAATGAGTTAACAGTGATTTAGGTGAGGAAGCTGTGGAGAGACCTGATCATCCATGTGTATATCATGTATAGCACTTAACTGAGTGGGACTGATTTTAACATCTCTCAGTTGCTGTGGTTTCTTATTTAATTTTAATTACATATTAATCTTGATTTGTTTTTTTGTTTTTTTAACAAGTTTTCTGTCTTTTGGTTGGGGAATCTTACACAAAACGACCTGGTTGATAGGGTTATGACTTTTATCGTCAGTTTTTCTATTTTCCTTTGCCCAAGTACATAGGCTGCATTCATTGAAGTTTTAAATAAATAAAAATTTCAAACCAGATGCCAGTTCAGTGTTTGAATTATGAGACAATCTGCCATTGTTTATTCTAAGGGATTTTCTTTTCCTTAGAAGAAGGGGTGAGGCAAATCCCCTGGTTCTCCAGAGAAAAATCTGTCTTGACAATCTGACTCGCCCATTGTGTGTGTGTGTGTGTGTGTGTGTGTGTGATATAATCTGTGCTTGCCTACCTTCTCTTTTTGAACTCCTACCCTTTTATATGTTTGTTTATGGGTTTCTTTTCCTCTCCGGCCCTCTCCTCCTCTACCCCCACTTAATTAGGGTCCCCCAACAGGTACAGATGGGAATAATTATAGAGAATGCAATGCCAACCAAGAACCGGCAGTAGTTGCAGTGGTCGTGATGCTACTGACCCAAGACAATGGTCTTAACAGTACCAGCTACACAATTGCCAAATGACCGATTGTAGGTGGTTGTAATTTAGAATGAAGCATTGGCACTGCAAGTTAAAACAGGGTGTGGATGAGGTACCCCATTTTGTTGAGGTGGGGGAGGTAATTTCTGCTTCATGATGCTTCAGAGAAAGGGGAAAGCATGACTCTGTACCGGACAGTCTCTTCTTTTTTTTTTTCTCCCCCCCCCCCCCCCCCCCCCCCCCCCCCCCCCCCACCGCCCAGTTCTTTTCTTCTTCTTGCGAAGTCCTCTGGTTACTCTTACTGCATCATAGCTACTAATTGTGACAATACGATCTTTGATACCCCCATAAGCAAAATTAACTGTTAGGTTGAGAAAGCACCCCACTCCCCACATTTTTGTTTTTCAAAGAAAAGAAAGAATTGGGGAGAAAAAGAAAATAATCATTGTGTTAATCCTATTTTTCAGTGAAGATTGTGGTGGGGACTGTATGCTATCTGTTCA
>JBBBDQ010000221.1:5020000-5142500 GCA_037127315.1 Ascarosepion bandense
TGGGCTATGGGTGTTGGTGGAAGTAGGTAGACTTTTAGCGCATATCATTATATATATATATATATATATATATATATATATATACATATAGCTAGTGTGTGTATTCCAGTGGGGTAATGACTATCATCTGGCCATATTCTAATTCTGGTTTAGACAGATCTGTTCACTTCAGACCAATACCCTGAAGAATGGAACAATTCTATCTTTTCTCTGCCTCCAGGTATGAGTAATATAAGAAATAAAAAGAGAACTCTGAACTCAAATTCCTTGCTGACCCGAGGGCCAGCTTGGTATGATAAGGCCTGTCATCCCGTATGGTTGATGTTTACTTTGGGAAGGATTGCATTAAGCAGTTTTCAAAGAAAATGACCAAAACGTTTCTATGATAAGCACCTGCTATTATGCCCACAATTTTATCCCTCGATTGTAGCTTACATATCTCTCAGCTCTTTGGTAAGGTCCTGCTATTTTTCAAATTTCTGATTCTCATGTTTGCTTTGTGATCACCCACTCCTCTAACTCAAAAATATTTATCTTTTTTCCTCTCTTTCTCTCTCTTCTTTTTTTATTTTTTTTTTTAAATAATTTATTCATGATTATCCCATCTGATTTTGAGGACCTTTTCGGATGGCAACAATCCATTTCATGCTTGTACACAATCTTAAGGTCATGTCACTTAAGGATGAAACACTGTTGCCACTCTGTGGCCGTTCTGTGTTGAACTCAGCGTCCACTTTTATATTTATATACACTTTGTTCTTGATATTGAGCACTTTCAGCCATAAATACAGCATAGCTTAAAACTGTTTTTATTACATACCTATCCTGTCAGTTAAGTGCCATACGTGATACACGCTTGGGTGATCATGTTTCGAAAGAGACATGACTGACTGGGCAGAAGATTATCCCGCAATATGCTGCCATTGCTTTCTGCGGTAGACTGGTTGCCAGCCAAGGCTATAGAACCCAATCTGTCCTGCTATTTAGCCCATAACTTGAGGGAAGAGACAGATTAACATCTTTCCCAGGTGTATTTGAGCATAAGTGAATGCAAGGAATTCAACTGGAATTCGAACTTGGCACCTTGATTCGTCATTCTGAGTTGACGTCCACTGTACCACAATGCACATCCATGCAGTTGAATTTTCCACATTCACTTACATGCAAATACTCTTGGGAAAGATATTAATCCGTCTCTTCCCTCCAGTTATGGTTAAATAACAGGACAAATTGGGTTCTGTAGCCTTGGCTGGCAACCAGTCTACTGCAGAAAGTAATGGCAACCTACTGCGAGACAGTCTTCTGCCCAGTCAGTCATATCGGTAAAGAGACATGATTGCCCAAGTGTGTATAACGTATGGCACTTATCTGACTGACTGATCTATCTTTACAGAGAAAAGGGAGGAGAGAGATAGTTTTGTTCACAGGAAATTTAAACAACTTTTCAAAACTTTCAATGTTTTCTTTTTAGGGTTGGCTGAAAAAAATCTGATTTGAAAATACAATATTATTTTAAGTTAACATGTCGACCCAACTTATGTTTGTTTCTTTTTTTTTTTTTTTTTTTTTTTTCCTGGTGTTTCTCTCTCTGACTTTTAATTTTTCTATTCCAAGTCTTCCTGCTTTTGAGTTTTTATTTCACCCTTACATTTGGCCCCCTCTTTTATGCAATTATTGTTTTTAATTAATACATTTCAGAGTGGGTTGGGTCTTTCCTCATTTGCTGTCTGCTAAAAAACATCCCCTTGTTCTCAAGGTGATAGTTTGTTTTACTTCAAAAGTAGAAAGGGTGGAGTACTGTACTGACAGCTGTCTTGTGGATCTCTAAAGATAATACACCATTTCTTTTTAAAAAATTTTTTCTTGTACCTCCACATCGTCATTTCAGCTTGCCTCTAAATTCTCTTTATCAGTTTTTAGCTGCGTTTGTCGCTGTCAGTCAGTCGCTGTCTTTTTTTTTTTCTTCAGACGCACCATCTGAAACTTGCCACACCTTTTTGTTGGTGTTCTTCTCCCTTAGGCCACAAAGATTAAGGGTAGATGACAGTGTTCATTTCTTCTTACTAAAGTCGCACCCACTATATCTCTCTTCACTCCTTACACTTTTTTTTTTTTTTTGTAGAATTTTAATTTTGATGATTAAACAATTTTACCTAATTTTTTTTAAATTAGTATATTTTATGAAATATTTTTTTTCTTGTGCCTCTCATCTTGTCTTTTATATTAGACATCATTAAATATATCAGGCTTCTATGTACCATGTCCTTTCAGGACATTAGCAATCATGGCTCTTCACAATTTTCTCACTTTTGTAGTTCTTAATAAATTTTATTTTTTTGTTATCTCCCCATAACCTTGAACCACCATCCATTTACTGAAGCTCGTTAGGTAGGTTATGGGTTATAGCTCTGTTCCTCTTAATTTCAATTTGTTCTGTGATTATCAAATTTTCTTAGCTCTCTTCATTTCCACTAGAAATTTCAACTTTCTGTTCCAGATATTGTCCTTTTTGTTTCCATTTCACTAAAACTTTGCTAATGCTTGCATTTTTCAATCTGTGGTATTCTCAGCATTCTTCTGTAGAACTGCATTTCTGTTTCTCTTCTTCATATGTGAAGAGATTGTCCAACATTTACTGTCATATAGAAGGGTTTCTATTACATAACTGTTCAGTACTCTTTATTTTAACTTTAATTAACTTTATTTTAACTTTAATTAAATTTTCTCGTTTCTTAATATTTTATTCAGCTTTTGGAAGGTATATTTCAACGCTCATTTCTTTTGTAATGAAATTTTCTTTTTTAATATTTTGCTTAGCTTTTGGAAGGCTTCTTTCACTATGGAGCTTTAGATTTCAGCGTCACACTTTCTGTTCACTGTTGAAACACTTTCCAGATATTTAAATGTTTGTATTCGTTTGATTTCGGTATCTCCAAATTGTGATTTGCATGTTGGGCTGTTATTTAGTAAATTATAATTATTTAGAATATAGCACAATGCTTGTAAAACTGAAATTGGTTGAACTGGTATGGGTAGGGATATTCGGTATAATCGGGTTTCAAATAAGCAAAACAATTTTATTTTAATTTAGTTTTAACTATTCAAATGCTGCTTCACTTTTGTGGATGTGTATTGTGATGCAGTGGATATTGGTATGGAATGAGAAATCAGTTCAAATTCCAGTTGTATTCATTCACGTGTAAATATTCTTGGAAGTTATTAATCCAACCCTTCTCTCAAGCTATGGGTTAAATAGCAGGCCAGATTGGGTTCTATAACCTTGTTTGGCAACAAGTCTACCTTGCACAGAAGATAAAGGGGTTTGAGTAGGATCAACACCCCTTACCTGTAAAAAAGACAAGTTGCAGAAGCATCGACGACCCCCTTGTTGGTGGCCCATAATTCAATGAAAGTGTTGGGGGGGGCGGTTGTTTAGGTTAGGTTCACTTTTGTAATAAATTAATTTTTCATAATCTCAATTTTTCTTTCGCATAGCTTTTTTACCTTAAATATTTTTAGAAATGTCAAAGTATCTCTGATGATAGTGTTGGATTTAATACTTATAATACCAGCATAATACTTATACAAAAAATATTTTTCACATATGGGTTTGGTACTGCTGCTTAGTATCAGAGTGTAGTATTTGTACACTCTGAATAGACCCTTTTTTATATTAGAATTTACCCAATACAAGGCTTCAGAGCCTCTTAAGTTAGATATTTACTGTTACAATAACAATGATGAAGATTATGAGGCTTATGAAAATACATGACTGATCTGAAGATATTAAGATTGTAATGTTGAAGGAAGCCTGTTAGTGGATCCTTCATTTTAGTTTTGAAATGGGGGAAAATGAAGGTGATGTAATCTTGTGGATGTAGCCTCCTGTATAACCTCCTGAGAAGTGGTTTGTGAAAAGTTAATCTATGGAACTCTAAGGTTGAGGTGCTGAATATAACCTCGATCAGCTTAGTAACACATTTGTATTAATCCTTTACTTGTCTTAACCTGTGAAAATTTCACGGTTTTCTAATTTTGATATTTTCATGAATCTTAATTCTTCAGGTAATGATTCTATAAGCGAATGGCAAATTCTATGACAATAGATTATCCGTAGAAATTCCCCTATTGCATCATTAAATCTTTGAACTTAACAACTTTAACAAAATATTACAATAACAATCATAAATATAAAATTCTCTCTCTCTCTCTCTCTCTCTCTCCTTCGTTCATATGATTCCTCTTTGCTTTCATTCGTTCTCTATTATGTTTACGGATTGCTTGTCTCTCTTCTGCTCGTAATCATTCTCATCTTCTCTCTTCTCTGCCGTTCTCTTGTTGCCTCTCTTTGTTGTCTTATTCTTTCTTCGATTACAATGATTTTCTCCGGAAAAATAATGCATTTACAAAATACATTTAATTTCATTAATTACAGCAAAAGCATGACACACGTAGGTATCTATGTAGGTATTACTGTATTGTAATATAAAGGCTGCAACTTGCTATATGAGAATTATAGGACTGATTAGATAAAAATAAATGGCTGAAAAGTATTTTTCTTAGTTGAAGAAGCATCGAGATGAAGGCAGCAAAGAAAGATTTGAAATTATTTAAAGCACAAAAAGACTACAAATACAATAATACTCTCTCTCTCTCTTTTTTTATAACAGATTATATATATATATATATATATATATATATATTTTACAGTAATTTTTTTTTGTTTTATATATTATAGTTTCTTTTATATTTCCTGTGTCATTTTCTTTCATTTATCATGCGTTTTTGGGTGTATGTCATCTGGCATTCTTATGTTTTATCTGTTGTGCATCTGTTCACATCTTTTTCTAGTGCGTGACACATGTAGGAACTGCAATATTAATATATAGATTTTTAAAGAAGTGATGTTTTTTTTTTTAATTTAGCATTTGAACAGATTTTATTACCTAAACATATTTACCAAATATCCATACTGGGAAAAATGTTCCATATATTTATTAAACTATTTTTATTTATTTTCATTACCTTCCTGAATATTTGAGAAATCTTAAAGAAAAAAAAATATATATATTAATATATATTCTTGAAAATTGGCTATTTTTGTAAGGTCTGAAGTTGCACTAATGTATGAAACTGCCAATCATTATGCAGTATAGTTTCCTATGACTACATTATTTTTAATTATTTAATTTTATTTTAATCAATTCACCCTAAGCAAGGTGATGATGCCACTAAGATGCAACATGTTACTGAGAGTGAAAGAGAATGAGAATACTTTAGATATAATGGAGAACCCAATCCTAAACGGCGGGGAAGGGATAAATCTCTACTACTGTTCAGAATGACTGGGTAGGTGTGAACGTTAATGCATATTTGGGTAGCAACTTTATTTTAAACATGTTTCATTGAAAATAATAGACAAGTTTGTTTAGTGTTTCCAGCTTTCTTACATTTTTCTGTTTAGTGGGCATAAGTGGGTGCAAAAATTGTCCATATTGTTCATTGTCCAAAGTGCTTTCAGCCAGTTCTTTAGCCTTTTCAAAGGGTTCGTTTTTACATTTTGTTAATTTCTCTTCATTTGACTATATAACAATGTGAATACTCGTAGGAGCATTTATTAAACACTTTGCATGTTGCACATACATACAGACACACGTGTGTGTGTGTATATATATATATATATATATATATATATATATAAGCAAATACATGCTCATAGATAAATATTTTTCTGGTGTTAATAAAACAGAGTTATTAAGTAATTATTAAATATTAATAAATATATGTCTTATCCTACATCTATAGCATGACTCAGTTTCATGTTCAATGTAATCATAAGGTTCATATTATGAACACTTGAAATTCCAAGGAATATATATATATATATATATATATATATATATAAACACATTGTTTCATAAATGTATTTCTCTAAAGATTTGTCAAAAATTTAATTTTACAACATTCATTATGACTTTAACAAAATACCTCTTTATTTTTTAATGAAGGGAGGGGAAATGCTTGTAAAATCTTGATGGCCATTCTTTTCTTTAGTTTTTTTTTTTTTTTTTTTTTTTTAATTTTGAAAGAATTATTATTTCCTAAAAAGGCCTTTTTTAAGTTTAAATACCTATTTTTCGTTCAAATTCTTTAATTGCATTTTCTCCTGGTCCCCAATTATATATTGTAATCTTTTTATTTTTCTTAAGGTTCATCCATTTTGTATTTAAGAAAGTAAGTCTTTCTATACAACTGCTTTCTCATTTTATAAATTACTTGAGCTGTTATCAAAAATAATATTGAAAGAATTATCTAAATGGGGCTCATCCTCATTTTTTTTTTTTCTATTTTATCTCTAGAATTTATCCCAAACTCTATTCTTTCATAAAACTGTCTTCATTAACCAATTGCATATTTTCAATGTGTACTTAAAACTCTTTGTAAATTACAGAATGAAATAAGGAGTCTTTGGAGTGGGGGGAAATAGATACGAGCAAACATGCTATTCACATTCTAGCTTTACTGTCTGTCCATTTATAATTCGAAGACATCATTTTTTTTCTTTGTGATTTTTAATGATTAACACACATTGCAGGAGAAAAATGACTGAACCAAAATTATAGGTTATCTTGGCTGTTTATTTGAACTGAAGGTGCAAAACAAAGGTGTCTGAATTAAGATTTTTGGGATGATTTCTTTAAATCAGCATTTTTTTCTTTTCCGTTTTGTTTTTTTTTCTTAAGGAGGAAAGGGGCCATTAGAACCATGACTCATAAGGAGGGGTCACAGAATTCATCTGCTCCTTCTAATCAGACATGGAGATCTAAAACTTAACCTTTTCATTTGTTTAAGTAATATTAAACTCATTAAATAGCTGGGTAGGAACCTGTCTATTAATCACCGTTTTGCGCCATATCAATCAGAATATATATATATATATATATATATATATAGGTTGGATGTGAATCCCGTGGAATGGTTAATATTTAAGACAATTTGTGTAAAAAAAAAAAAAAAAAAAAAAAAATTTTTTTGAATCTCTCTCTGATTATCCACTGTCACCAGGAAATAAAAAAAAATTATTTCAAAAGGGTGAGTGTGACGAGACATGATTCACCTTAAATAGCTGTAAGTTTTTTTTTCCTCTTTTAAGTGTATCATTATCGAAATTAAATTATAACTAATTTCAACTGTTTGAAATTCTGGAATGAAGAATTATCATTATTTGAACATAGACTATTTTCCTCATCTTTGTAGCAGTTTTCACAAGGTTTCAGTCAGAGGTCACACAGGCCTAATCATTTTCCGAATAACAACAAAGTCTGTATGTAAATAATGTCAATAATTTGAACCCACCTCTTTTTAAGAATTTATTTCCTTATAGTTTATGAATAAGATATTAGTACTGAAGCCATAATACACACACATTCCTCAACTTTTGTGTTGTACCAAACTGTGAGGAACAAATATATATTTATTGGTAGTAATAATAAATAAAGTAATATAAATCAGTGTTTGATGTAAAATAACAAGTAAAATTTATATATATATATTAAATTTTAATGATGTTTATTGCCAAAATTGCTTCTTCTTTTTCTTTTTTTTTTTTTTTTTCAGTAGTTTACTGGTGAAAAGTCATTTTAGGCAAGCAGAATGTTTTTTGTCATAAAGTGCTTCCCTGAGTTAAGAGGGTGGCTGCTGGAAGACCATATGTATGGCAACTCAGAATTTAGTTATGGCTGTCAGACAATTTCTGCAACTGCATTATCCATTACATTTGGCCACCTAACTCCCGAGACTGTAAACCCCTCCCCCCATTATTATGTGTGAGAGACTAACAAAATTCGTTACACCAAAGATGAACTGAAGGCAAGAATTATGACAGTAACCTCCAACTTAAACATGAAGATTGTCCAGAAGAGTTACAGGAGATTCTGAAGTTGCCTGGTGGATGTGATTGAAGCCAATGGCAATTTTATTGAATAAAATCGTTCTTTAGTATTTCAAGATTTTTTTCTGTAATTTTGGTAAATGTATCTATTAAAATGTAATGTCAGTGTTAATTTCATTTTTTTTTTAATACAGCATTTGGACGACAATTTATCCATCGCACTAATATATATGTGTGTGTCTGCGTGTGAGAGATAGGCTGAGAGGAGTGGGATATCAGACGAGGTGGGGTTGTCTCATGCCTCTAGAAGGGTCTATGTATTGTGGAGAAGGGGAGAAGTTCTTTTTTGTTTTTTTTTTTATCCCACATATGTGTGTGTGATACATTACTTTGCTTTGAAGTTTTCAGATTGGAATCTTTAGAAGAAGCAACTATGACAATTAGGGAACCAAATTTTGCCTGCAAAGCTATGATCATTTTTACTGAGCCACAGAATTTAGGAGTGAAGGCTAAAATTCTGGTTATTTCATAAAAGCAGTTTTGGCCACTTAGAATTATTTTTAAATTGCTTTTTTGTAATGAAACTCTTTACATATCTGGATTGAACCAAATAAAATAGTAATGTGAAATTAAATAACGTACTTGATAGCACACTTAAATGTGTTATTGAATAGCAATTATTTCAGCTGGTATTAGTTGAGGACCGAAAGTAATTATTAAAAAAGTAAAACAAAACATTTAGGGTAGCTTTACTGTTAAATATTTCATAATTCTGTTCCTGTGGAGGAAATGTTAGCAGCAGTGTAAATGTCTTTGCAATCAGATTTGGTCTTTTAGTTTTTAAGGGGCATAGTTGCTTATTTTCAGTGCTTGACATTCTTTCAATTATGCCACACATGATATACACTTGGCCAGTCAGGTCTTTTTCTAGTAATAACTAACTAGGCAGAATTTTTCCTGCAGTAAGCTTTTGCAATTGTCTACCTAAAGTGACCCTTGGGCTTTGTACAAAGTAAACATCATCTCTCTCTCTCTATATATATATATATATATATATATATATATATATATATATAAGTCATCCACATACAAGCCTGTTTTGCTGTATCACAGCTCATCAGTGTGGCTAGAGATCCACTTGCTTCTGGTTGGCTACTCCCTAAGCCATAGGCGCATGGAATCAGAGAAGGGACATTGTAACTTGTATATAAGCAGTGTATACACACGCCAGTCACCAACTCAATTCATTTCTGAAGAGTCACACACATATTGCAGAAGTGAAAACTGTTTTTAAAATTTTCTTCTAGAGAGCTCAATCATAATGACAGCATAACATATCTATCTATATATATATATATATATATATATATATATATATATATATATATAATAAAAATCTTTATCTATCAAGAACAATATTAGGAAAAAATAGGACAAAAAGTAAAGTCTCCATGTGGCTTCATTCAGACTAAATTTATGTTGGTGTTGTGAATTTTTTTGTTTTATTTTTTATTATTTTTTTAAAGTATGAAACATCTCACGAGAAAACTTTTTTCTACTCATAAATTTTTGCATATATATATATATATATATATATATATACACACACACACACATATACAGAGTGTCCATAAGTTTTGGGTGCACTTTAAAAAATTTATAACTTTATTTGTATTTGTGATAGAAATAATTTGTAAAAAGGATTAGAAAGAAGTAAAGCTATATTTGAGGTTTTATTGAAATTTTATTTAAGTTTCCGCATGTCCTCCATCATTAGCAGTACAAAAGGTAATACGATTTTACAGTTCATATTTTTTTTTACTTACCTAAACATTGTTGCAAATTTTGTGGTAAAGAATTATTTAATAACTATACTCGGTACATTAAAAGATAACATTTTTTTACAGATTATTTCTACCACAAATACAAATAAAGTTATAAATGTTTTAAAGTGCACACACTCTATGGACACCCTGTGTGTGTGTGTGTGTGTATTTTTATATATATATATATAAATAAAAAAATGGCACTTCTTTTTGTGCTAGACTGGTTACCAGTCACAGTTATAGAACCCAGTCTGTTTTACTATTTTCTATCTAAATACTGGGAGAAGATATTGTTTCCCAAGGATATTTGCATATAAGTGAATTTAATGAACCTGACTTAATTTCTCATTTTCAACTATTACACCACCTGCAAAAGCTAAAAAAATTTATAAAATATATTAATGAACCCTTTGAAAATGGCAATTCAAGTGACTGAAAGCTTTTTTCAAGAACAACAATAATTTTCCAGATATAAGCCCTACTATTTAACCCATAGTTTGGAAAGAGATGAATTCCTGTTTCTCAAGGTTATTTATGCATAAGTGAAGGTAACTAACATGACTGGAATTTGAACCTGGCTCTATGATTCTTTATTCTAAGCAATTATAGATTACACCAGCTACACATCCACTTTTTCTTTTAGTTAATCTATATTTTCTTTTATAAATTTTTTTTTATATCCACGGCTGCCTTTTATGCTAAGAAGAACCAAAAGAAATATTTGGCGGCAGTGAATTTTAAGGGTGGAATCATTTCGTTTGGTATTTACAAAATGGAAGATTTGAATTTTATCTCTTCCTATAAAGAATTTAAATATTTTTTTATTTTTATTTTTCTCTATTTTTTATTTTTAAATTTTTAAAATTTTTTTAAAAATTTTTTTTATAGTTTTTGGATTTTAAAAGAAATATTTTTTTTTCATGAAGAAAAACATTTTTATTAAAGAATTCAAATCATTTCATTTAGTATCATTTTTTCCTATTTTTTAAAATTTTTATTTTAATAAGATTTTTCTTTTGACCTCACAGAAATTCTTTTCTTCCACCCAATCCCTATAAATTCCAAACCACCACACCCATTGACTACACTATTTTTTTTTTTTTTTTTTCTGTTAAAACTTAAAATTTTTATTTCGTACATAATTTATTTTTTTTCTAATTTATTCTTTTTTTGCATGAGTTTCGACTTTTTTGAATTAAAAAGAAAAAAGCAAAGGCTCCCAGATTCTCCCTTTTACTTGTATTCTCATTATGAACTTGTGCATGGACTTTTTTCCCTTTCCCCTCAACTCTTAAGGAACAAGTAGATAAATTTAGTTGCTTACCACTTCTAGGTAGACGGTCAGTCTATCAATAGTTTTATATTTCAATTCTCTCCCTATTTTTTTGTTTTCAATCTGCAAACTTAGATTTTTATTTTTATTTAATTATTGACATTTATCCAAAAACTGAAGTAATTTAATCACCCCATTTTATTTTGCTTCCTTGCAATTACAGTAAAAAAAGAATGTAAAATTTGTTTTTTCTTAATACAAAATTTGATATTCTCTCAATGTTATTTCGATGTGTGTCAGTCGTGTAATAGTTATTAGCAATGAAAATACAATCTGCCAAGTTCAGATTCTGAACAAGTCTATTTTAACTTTGCCCTAATAGCTTTGGAAAAGGCATGAACCCATCTTCCTCCAGCAATTAGAGGTTATTGCCTGCACCCCTGTCTCCAGCTTGGTACTCATTTTTATCATTTAAAGTTAATTTTTATAAAAATGCATAGAAAATTTACTAAGAGATACCAACACAGCTCTAATATAAAACCTGGGGTGGTAGCACCTGTTATGGGCAAATAAATGACCCCCAGTTAACTAAGAAAAAGAAAAATGTTAGGCTAGGTAAGAGACTTTAGCTTTGGAAGACAAGTTGTCGAAGAGAAGGAAATCTCTGAAATAAAAGCCTCTACATGTAGTCTATGTAGAATAGGATAGGCTGAGGTCTCTAACCTTGGTAGGTAACCTTGCAAGAGATGGTGTCTTGATAAAAACACTGAGTTTCCAGTCTCCTAAATTGGTTGGTGTCAGTAAGGGCATACAGCTGTAAAACTTGCTCTAATATTTCATGATGATTCAATTACAGAGCCATCAAGAAAAGCCCTGTCCAACCCATGCTACCATGAAAATTGGTGGTGGTGATGATGATGATGATGATGATGATGATGAGATTGTTTCTTGTCAGCCAAATACTGACTGATGAAGAATTTTTAAATGCAAAATGGACACCAAGCACTTTGACCTAAGCAATTGGCAAAGCTGGCAAAATGTATTCTTTGGAATGGTTAGCAAAACATTGGCAAATTTACAATTGATTTAAAATTCATAAAATGCTAAATAAGGATTTTGTTATAGTAGGTTCACATTTTTTTATGATTTTAGAAATTTTTATAAACTTATCAATAAAAAAAATTGTTTTGTTTCCTTACAAATCAATAAATGATATCAATTGTATTCATTGATTCACATTTTAGAATATAAAATTCTTGTAAACAAAAAATCTAAGAAATAAATAGTGTCTTGATTTTCATTGTAAATTTTCAAAGAACAGAGAAAATGCATATGCTTGGGATTTATTAAAATTCTGATTATCACTTTTTTAAAACAAACATTGCTAAGTGGTGAAGGGAGTTAAAATAATAGCAGTGTGAAGGGAAAAACAAGTTCTTTTAAGATACCAGTTTATTGCAGTCATGGAAGGTAAAATTTTCTTTTCTCAAGTTTCTCACAGTTGATTTCATTTTCTCTAACATTTGAACTGGTTTGTTAAAAAATTTCAGAGTTAGCCTTTCTAAATACATTCTATAAGTAGATATATAATCTTAAGTTGCAAAAAGATACCAAAAATGAATCTACTTTATTTTTCTTTGATGTGTTTACTTATAAACAGCTTATTTATATCTGGATGTGCTGTGTGGTGCTATAGATAATAATTTGGATTGGGAAATTGGAGAATCAAGTTCAAATCCCAGTCGAGTTCATTATATTTAGTTACGTGCAAATACCTTTGATAAAGGTATGAATCCCTTGATTCTTCCAACTCAGCTATAAGTTGGATAGTAGGAAAAACTAAGTCCTATAACCTTGGTTGGCAAGCAGTCTATGGAGAATGAAATGGCAGCTTACTGTGGTAAATTTTCTGCCTAGTCAGTCATTAATCAAAAGACATGATTGCTCTAGTGTGTATCATATATAGCATTTAGCTGGCTGATTTATAAAAAAAAACATGTTGGATGTATGTATGTCTAGGTAAGACTGTATTTGTTTGTTTTGTTTTTTTTATACTTCATATATCTGCAATAATTCAGCTCATAGAATCCAAGGGAGATAAGTCATATTAAAATATTAGATGTTTCACTAAAAATGAAAAAAAAAAAACATCAAACAAACTGTACTTGAAAGTTTTTTTTTTCCTTTTTTATGTGAAACATTTCTAATACACCAGCTTTAGGACTTTTCTTGATATATTTCTACCTCATTTATTTTCATATTTTCTAATTTTTTGTTCAAAAAAATGAAAAAACAAAATTATTTTCCTTTTAACATATTTTAATATCTTTAAATTATTAAAAAAAAAACCCCTTTGTGTTTCAACCCTAAGTATACTGTTTATTTTCACTTTGTGTGTGTGTAGGGGGGATGTATAATAGTAACCAAGACAAAAGTGAATATGATACAAAGTGAAAAATTTATTAACACATTTTACTGAGAGTGTCTGCTTTCTTTGACTTCCTCAGGTTAAAATGAAAGAAAGACAAAACTCTGATGAAAAAATGCCTTTGGCTCTTCAAGGATAAGTGAGGACTAAAATCAAATTAAATTACTTTATCACCTCCAATGTTCAGACTCAAGTGTGTCTGTCTGCCTGTTTGTTTTATATTAGTCATTTTGGTGTTCTTGGATTTTAAATCAGCACACCGAAACTAGTGTTATTTTTGTTTTTTAATATTATATATATATATATATATATATATATATATATATATATACACACACACACACACACACACACACACACTTGTACATATGTGTAAACACATACAGCCCCACCCAAATGTTGAACCATTTTTATATATATATATATATATATATACATACATAAACAGGCTCACTCACTTCTATACATGCACACACATATATTATAGAGCCATTTGTTTTGTAGATATGTGTGTGCACACACCAACCTGCCCATTATAGAGCCTTTTGCGTGTGTTTTTATATATATATATATATATATACACACACACACACACACTATATATATATATATATATATATGCACACATATAATTTGTGTGTACACATGAGGATGCAATTAGAGCTGAAAGTGTTGAGAGTTTATTAAACAGTTTTTTGTTTTAATGTGGCATTAATATAATCTTAACATGCTGGCTCCCAAGTTTAATGTCCTTTTTCATCCCAGAGTTCCAACACTATATCTTAATTTTGGTACAAGAAACTTAGTTTTACCATTGCTTCATATATAAGGCAAGGATGTCATCTGTAGTATTCATTACCAACAAGCCACTGGTGTGTCATTCGGCACCTGAGTCTTATTTACAACTCAGAGTCCCACATGGAAAATTCCTTATATATGAACATTACATTGACACTCTCTTTTTCTATATTAAAAATATTTAAATTGTTTTGTTTAAAAAAAAAAAGAAAAAAAAAAGTGTTTCTGGTGTATCATGATTTTATAAGTAATCAATTATAGCATTTCACTCCAATAATCCGCATAGAAAAGGAATTGGAAAACAACTCTCCAGAGGGTTTCTAATGCCTTGTGTAGAAAAATGGATTCAAGATAAACCTGTTTTGGGTCATTTTGTCCAAATCAGCAAAGAGAGAGTGAGAGAGCGAGCTGTATAGTATTGTCAATATATGGATTATTACAAGAGTACAACAAATAAGAGTTTGTAATCTTTGCCATAAATATTTTCTTTGCTTTGATTTCAAACAGTGATCATTCACACCTCACCAAGAATTTCGTTTGAATGACCTACAGTCTACTCTTAAGCATGGCTGACTTTCAATTACGGTGTGGAGAGCTTGGTTATTCAAAAGCCTGAAGTATATGAGAATATCATTTTAGAAAAAAAATAGGTATCTAGTCGGCTAGATAGAATTGCCAATATTTATTGTGTTAAAAACACCACGTTTTTCTGATATGATGAACAGTCTCTGCTGTAAAGCAAGATGATTGAGAATAGCTGATCCAGAAAATATGAAGTGACCCCCTGAAGCTGAGTCAGTCTTGTGATAGGAATGCTGTTGAATATTTATCCAGAAAATATCCAAGAGATTTCCTCTGTTTTTAAGTTAACTAAAGACAAGGAGTATATTTATAGATATAAGTATTCGGCTATTTATTGAAACCAATTATTTTCCCTAATCCTAATCCTAGCCCTACCAGGCTGTTATAAAAAATTTTTTTTAATACACTTTTTAAGTTAGGCTACATACTATACCAGTGACAGAATTTTGTAGGCTATATACCATACCTGCACCAAAATATTTTTATTTGTGTAATTAAATGTTAGATCTTTGATAATTTTCCTGAAAGTAAAGGTGTTTACTCCCGTTTCTAATATATACCCATTTGTGTATGCTTTCTTTAGATGAGTAAGTTTAAGATCTTCAAAACTCTTTCTTTCTCTTTATCTAACTTGTCCTGGGTATGATAAACTCTATCTGGAAGTAAAGTCTCTTATTGGAAGGTTTTGAGTAGTGTGAAACCATCTCTTAATTGCTATTTTTCCCAAGTTCACCCTGACTCAGGGTGGTAGCACCTGTCAGGATCCCAACTATGGGCAGATAGTTAATCTCCCCACCACATCCAAAACTGGGGTCAAAACACCCTGAAAGCATAAAAATATACTTTTGTAGTAAAAATTCCAGTGATGCTTGTTATGAAGAAAATATAATCAGTAATACATTTTGAAAGAAAATCAAAAGAAAAAATACTGCTGGCAATTTTTTTTTCCGAGGTGATGGGAGAGAAAAATATGCTAGCAATACATTTGACTCTCAACAAAACCCTTTTTTACAAAAATACATCAATAAAAACTGACGTACATATTGATTTTCAAAAATACAAAACCAGAAGACATTTTGAGTTTTCTTAAAAAAATAAAAAACTTATCAAAATCTGACTTATCAACCTTCTCACTATAACCAAACTTTTAAAAATTTTTTTTTCAAGAAGTGGAGGAGGGGGCATTAAATAACCCACAGAAGTTGATATGCCATTAAATAAACTCAAACACTTTATCTAACAAAAAATGATTGCTTGTTTATTTTTAATAATTTGGGCTACACCCCCAATTAAACTAACTGCAGTTTAAATGAATTCTAATATTTAACAGAAAGTCTTTATCTTTTTATTCTTTTTTTCTCTTTCTCAGAAACAAACAAAAAATTCATAGATGTTATTTTAAGGCAGACTATATTTGAATCTATCAAAACATATACAATATTTGGATTTTCTTATCATTGCTGACTATCTTTATTTTTACTCTACAAGTTGCAGTTATTTTTGGAAAATATAGCTGAGGGTTAAGCACCAATTTCACGATTTCTTCATTTTTTATTTTTCATTTTTTTCTTGAAATTTGTTTTGACACACTGAAAATCATGATCGAAAATCTATCAAAATCCAAGACATTCTGAGTACCATAGTACTTTCAAAGAACTTTGTTGCTATCAACCTCTCTGGAAATTTAGTATTTTTGTACACCTGTACTAAGATATTTGGGACTATTTCAGTGAAATATTTTTAACAGATTGAACAGGAGAATTTAATCAATGTGTGTTATGGGGATGAATCCTGCAGTTTGTGTATGTGAGGAAAAAAACCCTTTAAACAAATATGCTCATACTCAGGGAATTACCAAATAAGGCACCAGTCCCAGTGGACAGTGTCAGATTGTTTCTGAAATTTCAGTACATACCTGGGTACTAAAATCATGATACAGAAAGTTTCACTTATTTTGACTAAATACCTAGGTACCAATTTTGTGGTACACACTTAAATTTTATTATTTAATGAAATTTTTGGATTAGGTGTGGCACTTCAAAAATAAACTTTAAACTGCTTAAAGTATGAATGCCTTTTCCACAGTCTAGTGTTTATTCGGATGTCACCTCTCCTTTCACACAATTTCATCTCCACACTTCCATATATTCACTTAAGCACAAATGTTTGCGAAAGATATGAAATCATCTATTCCCTCTCCCAGCTATGTATTAAATAGTAATGAATCTGTAAAGAGTATATTTTATCTTCAAAAGTAATTAATGCAATATTCACTTGAAAACTATTACAATTCAAAATTTATTTTGGCTATAAATATCTTACAGAGGTAAGTTTTTAAACAAAGCTTAGATGTGGCACAGTATGAGGCCCCCAATGTGGTTCAAATTCACTACTCAATTGCAATGATTCTAACAAGACAAGCTTGCTAACACCATGTAGAGTTACAGAGAGTTGTTGGGTTGTAAAAAGAATAACAAATGCAAATCAATTCATAATTCAGCACAAGGAAAACATTTTATTTAAATTGAATTTATTTTTATTTTGATTGACAAATAACAAAAATTAAAAATATAGAAAATTTGTGTCTTTTAGTACACATTAATCAAAATACTTTGAGAGTTCCAATGAAAACACCACCAGAGTATGAAACCTAATAATTCTTGGATTTTGGCACTTACTCCTTCCTCAAACAATCAGAGAAAGGAACTGTCATTGGTCAGGAATTAATAAAAATATTACTGATAGAATATTATTTTCTTATTGATTTTAAAAAAACATTTTTTATACAGAGTATATCTGATAAAAGAATTCTTTTAGTTTTGTTTTTTGTTTTCTTAAAGTAATCCTATTAGAAACATGTTTGTCAAACAAGTCTTTAATTGTCAATACTGAAATAGAATAGCCAGTATATGATAGGAGGCAGTTTGTTTTCTCTCGCTCACTCTTTTTCTCTTTCACTTCTGCCATTGTACCATGAAGGCGGGAAGATTACAGCTGATGTTGTTCTTGTTGTTGATTGCCGACAACTACAATATTTGTGATTGCACAAAAGTGAACATAGTGTCAGCTGTTTTGTCAGTTCATCATCCATCATTGTTTTGCATGATCAGAATGTACGATCTACATTATCAAAGTCTTTAAAGTAATAATATTATTGATAAAATTCTGTATCCTTTCTTTTGTGTACAGTGCCTTTTTCAACCAGCACCCACCATTCTGCAGATGTCTTACTGGTGCATATACATGGTCGGTTTTTGTTTATTATTATTATTATTATTAAGCAAATCTATTGAAACAGACTTCGTTGTTTGTTTGCTAATACAGCCTCAAACCATGATGCAGTTCCTTTTTAACTCTCTTTTTTGAAAAATATATATTATTTTGAAAAATTTTTATAATCAAAAAAATTTTCTAAAAACTTAAATTTTTATTTTCTTAAAATATTTTTAAAAAATTAAAATTAATTTTCTTTTTGTTAAAATAGAGGATTTTTAGTTGAAAAAAATCTAGTTATCTCCCTTTTGTATTGAACTCTTGTTTTTTAGAAAGCAATTTGGAAAACAATCCTTTCACCTTTCAAGTAAAATTAAGCTGTATTCTACAAATTGTAGCTGTTTAGATATGATACCTGTCCTCCCACCAGTTCCTTTTTATTTATATTTTTTATTATTAATGATAGGCAAATATTTATTTTAAATTATTTAAATAACTTTCATTCAAATTTTACTACCTCTAGCATTTTAAATAGAAATGTTGAGAACAACAATTTTTTAAAAAAAATTGATTTTTATGTTATGAAATTTGCTCAAAAGTATCAGCTTTTCTCCGAATAAAGCCTTCAGACACTTGTTATGGAAGAGTTGTTTGTTAAAGTTTTTAGTAAAACTGGTTTATTTTTTACTGATTTTGGGGTTTTCATTTTTAAAGTTGTTCATTTATTCCTCACCCCTCACAGACAAATTGTACATATGGTTCTAGTTAGGAATTCATAGTCTTTGAGGTATTATGGTGTTTGTAGTAAGAATGGTAAGTAAGAATATAATGTTTTGGTGCAAGGAATATTGTATAACCTACTTGGGTCAGCAAATTAGGCTAGCAAATGAATACCAGTATCCCCCCCATTCCGATTTTGAAACTTGTCACATTTTTAGTATTATAACAAAAATAAATATAGTAAAACTGAAAATATTTTTAGTTTTTTTATTTAGTATAGCCTACTAAATATTTTTGTAATATAATCAGACTATTCTTTTGTCCCAAACAAGGCAATAAAGCCACTAAGCTGTAAGGGGTGATTAAAACAAGAGAATAAAAGAACAGGATTGAAGACCGAAATAACAATTGACTTTGCATTTAAATTCTTGAAGAACAAAACTCGACTGGAAAGCAAGAAACTAGAACAGATTTCCACAAGTGAAAAGAGCAAGAAAAACTGTTAACATAGAATTTACGTATAAATTTATCCATTTCAACCTTTAAATAATGAAACTTTGCCACCAATCTAATAGTGCGCTTAAATTTGTAAAGTCTAGGTACCAAAGCAGAAAGCTCATCAGAGCAATTATCATCAAAATATTTATAGAAAAGGCACAGGGAAGTTATCTTAATTTAGAAACTTATATTCATATTTGGGATGTGCGTTGTGGTACAGTGGATATCGACTCGGAACGAGAAACCGGGGAGCCGAGTTAGAATTCCAGTTGAATCCATTGTATTCACTTACACGCAAATACTCTTGGGAAAGGTATTAATCCGTCTCTTCCTTCCAGTTATGGGTTAAATAGCAGGACAGATTGGGTGCTATAGCCTTGGTCGGCAACCAGTTTACCACAGAAAGCAATGGCAACCTACTGCGGGATAAGCTTCTGCCCAGTCAGTCATGTCTCTTTCAAAACATGATCACCCAAGCATGTATCACATATGGCACTTAACTGACTGATATTCATATTTGAAAGTCTAAGCACCCGAAGAAGGCTGGAGCATACAACAGCCGAAACGTTGTGAATATGGCAATAAAGATGAGGACAACAGTCTAAACAATGTAAATAATGTAATATGTTGTCTAATTGATTTCTTTTTATTTCATTTGAAGCGTGGTTTTAACTTAAACCATAGTTTTCTCAAAAATTTATAATTTGTATAGTGGGCATGTTAAAAATTACTTGAAAAAGGTCTTGTAATTTCTCTAAAGTGTCCAGTTTTTTGATCAACTGTTATGAAAGAGATCATTGATAGTTATGAAAGATTAAATAATAGAATAAAGTTACCAATAAAAGCATTTTTAAAATGGTTTTCATTTGTCCTCTCATAGTAATAAGAGGGATTTTTGGCCAATTTAGGTAATACCATGTAATTTTATGTTGGATGTATGTTGTGGTGCTGTGGATATCAGCTTGGAATTCGAAATTGGACAGCTGTGTTCAAATTCCAGTTGAATTCATTGCATTCATTTATGCACAAATATCCTTGGGAAAAGTATTAGTCCATCGCTTCTTCCTCCAGCCATGGGTTAAATAGCAGAACAGATTGGGTTCTATAACCTTTCGAGACATGATCATCCAAACGATGATTGTCATTTAGGAATAAAAGTTCAAGTGTCTTAAAATTTAATGAACATACAACACTTAAAAATTTTGAAATGGTAGTTTGCTCCCCTGAGGAATTAAAAATCTTGTGTGTGTGTGTGTGTGTGTGTGTGTGTGTGTGTCTGAGTTTTTTTTTTCTTCATCCCCAAGAAATTGTTTTAATCAATCATAATGTGATTGATACATTTTATTGCCTGAAATTTTTACTTACTTAAACAAAAAAAAAAGAACAAAGAAAACCAAGGTCAGCAGAAATTTAATCAAATGTTTAATTTTAATATTAAAATTTATCTAAATTAAAGATTAGTTAATGAGAAAATAGAGGAAAATGGAATTTTACAAAGTTGGTTAAACAACTAAGTGAACTGAAGTTAATTTATTAGATTTGAAGGACATATTTACATTGATTAATTTTAAATATTTCCCCAAAACTGATTCATTTTGAGAAAATACTACAATAATAATTATAAGTAAGAATGCAGGTAATTTTTTTTTGAGAAGTAAGTGGGTACAAATGAAAAAAAAAATTAAAATGACACAATTTTACATTTCACTGTTAAGCACGAATGTTATTCACTTCTTTAATTTCATATTTTATATGCTTTCTTTATCTCACTATAATCAACCAGTATCTCTTCTATATCTTTTTCTTTCATCTTTCCTCATAATCAAATGGAACGGTTAGTTATTTATCTAAGACAATGCCAGGGCATAGTGCATGTGGTAATTAACAAAGGAACATGCAAACATAAAATATGATAATGTTGTAGTAATTATATAATAATATTAATAAATATTTTATACGTTATATATAATAATCATTTCAATAAATAATATTAATTCAGTTACTTCAAATTTAACAGTGAAACATGGATATTTCCTGTGACTATTATTTTGGTGGATGGTATTTTATTTACTCTACAAAATAAAAATACATATTATTGTTTTAGAAAGTTTCTTGCATTAGGTCATTTATTTGCTTAGTTTGGAACAAGGCACACACACACACACACACACATCTCCGCAGACAGTTCTGTTTCACTGTATCACAGCTCATCAGTACGGTTAGACATCCGATCGCTTTTACCTAGGATTGAAACCCGACTAAATTGGTGTCAGTCGGCAATTCTACCTCTGAGCTATGAGCGCTCAGAAGAATGAGGCAGATTTTTAGCGTATGATGTATCATATGCCAGTAGTTAGAGTGCTCTAATTCATTACTGAATGAATGATTTTATATATATATATATATATATATATATATATAAGGCACCCAGTGCAAATCAACCAGTACTGCTAACTTGATGAACATTGTGAAGTGACCATAATTGTTACAGTAATGTCTGAAATAACTATAAAGGAGGAAATTTAGAAATGTCTTATTTAATGAAATAAAAACTGGTAAAACTAGTAACAGAAAATGTGTCCTAGAATTCATTTGAAAAGTATAATTTTTGTGATAGTTTATTGGTTGCAAAAAATAAAAACTAAGAAGGCAGTATTAAAGAACCTTAAAATCAATATAAATCTTTGAAATTAAAATGAGTTGAAAATTTAAATTAAAAAAAAAAAAAGTAAAATCTATTGAAAAATAAATTAGCCAAAAAATAAATTAGAATTATTAAAATAAATTGTAAGGTATCTGATGTTAAAAATGAAACAAAAACCCCCTATCTTTGTTTAACGTTGCCTGCCTGTCTGTGTCATGAGGATTTTTATTATTTCTAATCAGCTGGGCCGTCCCATGTTCCTCTCATAGATTATATGATCTAGTAGCTATACTAGTTGTAGTGGCATCAGATATGTGCATGTTGACCCAGCTGCATCAGCCTAAGTGGTTTTTATAAGAAAGTGTCCCTAAAAATGATGTAAGCTACTGTGGTAGTGTCTTGGCGTTGCATCTTCTCAACAAAATAATTGAGATTGTAAAAGATTTAAGCTCTTGGTTTTTTGTTTCTTTATCTTGTTTTCTTTTTACATGAAAATGCAAACAAACTTTAATAACATAGTAAATAAAGATTTTTAATCGAAAGAAGTTTCCAGACACATATTGAATAATTCCAATTTTCTAGAAACTATAATTCGAAGGAAATGTGCCAGAAACAAAATAACAATTTTTTTATTATTATTATTATTTCACCCCAAGCAAAGCAATAAAGTCTTTTTGACAGAATAGGTTACTGAGTGGAAGTATGCACCAAAATGTGCAGTTCTTTTAAGTGATTTTTTTCCCACTCATTTTGTATTTAAACTGAATATCTTTCTCTGTGGATATGCGTTGTGATGCAGTGGATATTGGCTTAGAACAAAAAATTGGAGAACCAAGTTCGAATTCCAGTTAAATTTCTCGGATTCATTTATGTGCAAATACTTTTTGGAAAAGAATTAATCCATTTCTTTTCCCTCAGGTATAGGTTAAGTAACAGGACAGATTGTGTTCTGTAGCTTTGGTTAGCAACTAGTCTACCACAGAAAGTAATGGCAACCTACTGCAGGGAAATCTTCTGCCCAGTCAGTCAGTTACATCTCTTTTGAGAACTGATTACCCAAGCATGTATCACGGATAACACTTAACTGACTGATACATTCTGAATATAGCTAGCATTTGAAATGGACGAACAATTCCAATTTGAAAATTGATTATATTACTGTCAGTGTTGGTTGTGTGTTGTGGTGCAGTGGATATCCACTTAGAATGAGAAATAAGGGAGCCGAGTTCAAATTCCAGTTGAATTTATTGCATTCACTCACATGCAGATACCCTTGGGAAAAGTATTAATCCATCTCTTCCCTCCAGTGATGGGTTAAATAAGAGGACAGATTGGGTTCTATAGCCTTGACTGGCAACCAGTCTACCGCAGAAAGTAATGGCAACCTACTGCGGGATAACTTTCTGCCCAGTCAGTCAAATGCCCAAGTGTGTATCACGTATGGCATTTAACTGACTTTCAGGGAATTGACAGCAATCGGGTATTTACCCGAAACCTTTCCACTGAGGCCAAATTTGACACAGGTCGGTTTTTAACATGGAAATTCTGAGCCCTTAAGGTTTGGCAAAGATTTCCTGTAAATTTTGCATAAGGCATGGTTAAGCTCTTGCCTACTTTTCTTCTAACGAGACTTTGCCCTTTGGTAAAGTCTCATGTGGGTTCCTCTTTGCCCAAAGACACAGAGGTTGACAGGGACTGAACTAATTTTGCAAAACAAAACTACAGCAAATAAAGCTGGCTGTTTAACCACAAACTTGTTTTCTTTTAAACAATTACTTGACCATATCATGTTAAAACACTGGTTACCATATAGTTTCCAAAGTTAAAAAAATGTCAAGCCTGGTCAAATGGGTGACACCCTGGGAATACCAGTTGTTGTCGCTTTGATGTGTGGATAGTGTAGTGAATAATGGCTCGGAATTGTTAATTATTGTTTCGATCCCAGTTGGGGTCATTATATTCCTTTAGACTCAAATACCTTTGGGAAAGGTATGAACTACCTCTTCTCCTCCCTGCTATGGGTTAATTAGTAATAGCTTTATCATGAAATCATTATGATCTAAAAAAAGAAATAACTGTTGTGATTTCAAAATATTTTTCTGGCTTTAAATAACCTGCACAGAGTTGAAAAACTGGGTGGGGAGATAAATCAATCAGTCAAAAATAGTTATTTACTCCTAACAGATAGGATAGGAAACAGAAGTCAAATAATTGTCTCTGAACTTTTTGCCCCAAAAATGATAGCAGGTAATTTGTTTATGTGATGAATATGAAGTGATGAAAAATTATCTGCTTAACTTTCTAAAATTTTTTTTTCTTTTTATTAAAGGGTATTTTGTTTGAATTGTTTTAAAGAAATTTAGGCTGACTCATTCAGTTTATATTAACAATAAAAATTGGTAACAAACTTTGCAATGATCTGATGAATTAATTCTATTATTTATACCTGTAGCATTCAATATTGACTCTTATTCTTTTTTTAATAATATGATTCCTAAGGCAGATATATGAAAACAGTTTCATGAATAATTGATAACTATAATAATTATGAAAACAAAAGTTGTTAAACCTTTTAATTATAATTTTGTTGCTTTTCATTAAGGTTTCATGTTCATTGTAATAACTTATTAAACGATAACAAAAGAAAAAATATCAACTTCTTTCTAGAAGATAACACATTTATGGCAAGTAATCTTTGCCATTTTAATACAGAATATCAACAGATAAATCATTAATTAAATGTTCACTTATCTCATTTCTACACTGAGTTTCATAAAAAGTACATCCACTTCTCTTTTTATTGTCAATTCTCTTCACAAGTGGACATAATTTTTTGAAACTCCAGAGACAAAATAAGTGAACCTTTAATTTTATATTATTACATCAGATTAGTATATAACAACGATAAACTAAGTGACAACTTTTTACCTATATTAATCCTATTAGTGCTCTACCTTTGATATTGAGCACTTTATTGCAAAGTCTGCTTGCCTTAAATGACTTAACTATGAGTATTTTGCTGACTGTCAGCACTTTTGGCATTTTCATATATATATATATATATATATATATATAAAGAGAATATTGAATTGTAATGGTGCTTAGTGTAAAAATTGCTGATTTTTCAGTAGTTTGTTGATAGGGAGTCATTTTTGAATGAGTTTAAGGAATTACTTCACTAAATTAAACAGAATAATAATTTTTCATAGTAGTGGAGTTCTAATCTATTCTGGCTCTTTTTTCCACTCTCAGCAGTTGGAATGAGAGCGGTTAATTTCAAAACAAAATCAAAGGGTTAATACTAATGTCAATATGTTCTGAAGGAAAATCAAATCTTATCAAAATCAGAGACTGATTAGTTTCTTAAATTTTTGAAGCTTATAAAAGTGGCAGGGGTGGGGCAACTGAGGAGCCAGCCAAAATTCTGGGGAAGGCCTTCAGTCCCTTCTGCTCCCACCAGATTGCTACTATATATATATATATATATCTTATGTAACAAAATCTAAAAATTAAGTATTCACATTTTGTTCATACTCACATACTTTCACTTATAAATGTTATATATATATATATATATATATATATATATATATATGGCAGATGATAGCTTAAGATTTGAAACTGCTAGCCACCATGCAATGTTGTTTTTATGTTCATATTGCTATATATATGTGTGTGTGTGTGTGTGTGTATATATATATATATATATATATATATAAATGATTCTATTTACTTTTTCTTGAATATAAATTGCTGAAGATTTTTCTCTGAAAAGAAACTGTTGGTTTTTAGATAAATGCCTCAGAAAGTGTTGAATTTTCCTTCACTATGCATCTTGTCTGTCTTCATTTCACCGATGTCATCTTTTATGTGCCTGTTGTCACAGCCACTATTACTGTTGCTATTGTACAGTTAACTATCCGTCAATAAACACTACGGTTCAAACACACACACACTGACATGGCTGCTTTCACAGATGGCTGGGAGGCTGGCAGAAAGTACCAAGAAACGGACAGTAATGGCTATCGTTAAGAGTGCCCCCACTGTATTTATTGATCAGCCACAACATGTGGGTAATAACATTGAACATGTCCTGCAGTTGGTTAGTGATAATGTACCGTCAACACTAATACTAGGCATTGTTATTGTCATCATCGCTTTTGTCGACTATTTGAGTAACCATTTTACAGCGGCTGTACCGAGAGAAAGTAATAGATGCAGAATGAAGGCTGAGAATGGTGTGCTGTCCAGTGGCTGCAGGATGGGCTGACCACTTTCTTTCCCTGTTTTTACTTTTTTTTTTCCCCCCCTTTTCTTTCCCAGCCTCTTATTTCCTTTAAGCTGCATGTAATTCTATTGGCAGTGGTGTAACGGGCTGTCATGAAACCCTGCACTATTTAAACTGTTGTTCCTTCATCCTCCTAAACCTTTTTGATCTGATGCCTTTTCAGTCTTGGTCTCCAATTGACAATGGTGGTTCTGCTAGCAGGGATTCTGCATAAACGTGGTACATTTTAAATTTAAACCGTTAGCTTTTGAAACTACTATCTACAATTATGAGAAATTTGAACTCCAAATTCTTTGTAAATAAGATATTTCTCCTTTTAATAAGTGTAATTATATTAAGAGCGTAATTAGTAAAAGAAATGAATTCATTTTAAAAATAATTAAATTAGAATTTTAAAAAAAAAATGAATTCTAATTAATTGATTTCATCGTGTAGAATGTATTTTTAAATTTCATTTTGTTTTAAGAAATTATAATTTATCTAAAAATCTTTTAAAGAAAAAAAAAACTCTTACGAAAAAAAAAAGGCTTTGAATTTATTCTGAAAGTGGACCAGTAAATCCATAATATATCATTATGAGCAAAAGTTTGTCTGTTGAATGCTTGAACTAAAGGATGAAATTCTCCCAAATTAAGTGCATTGATATGGAAGAATAACATTGAAAAATATTTGTGTAAAATAAACTTTTATTTTCATTATTAATCTGAAGAAATATTGCTGTTTATATATATATATATATATATATATATATATATATATATAGTTATTTTTGCTCATAATTAAACTAAACCAGTTCACAGTTGTTAAAGTGTAGAACTTTTTAATCTTTCATTTGAAAAGAAAAGGAGTTATTCCACAGCCTAGGTTTTAAACTTTTGGTATCTTCAGGCAATTTATAATAAGTGATTTTCCATTTTATCAAACACGAGACTGGAATTTTCAAATAACCTTAATTTTTCAAAATTAGGGAGAAGTTGTTCAAGGATTTTACAACACATTCATCCATGTTCATATGATAATAATATATACATACAAGTACACAAATGCATATATAAATATTTTTTCTGGTGCTAATAAAACTGTTCAATGCAATATAACACAGCCATGAAGCATGCACACACACACACACACATATATATATATATATATATATATATATATATATATATATATATATATATATATTACATTTCTAGTCAGTTCATAATATGCACCTGATGATTGCATGGTGCATAAAACATTGAGTCATGCTATATACAAGAATAATATGTATGTAGCACAGTGAGTTTCAATCTATAGCTAATGATTGCCATAAGCATGAAATTCAGAGTTGTACATAACACTGAGGAATAAATGTATATTTATTTTTAGCATTCACACACACTTTATATATATATATATATATATATATGGTTTTTTTATTACATTGTTTTTAGTGGATACTCATATTTAAATAGATGCTCCATTTATTCTCTGATTGTCTAATAGATTTCTTGAATATTCAGGCCAGTAGATGGGGAAAAAATACGCTATAAAGCCAAATCATTTTTCCAGATGCACATCTTAATATTTAGGTCCCCATCTCTGAGATGGATTCATACATTTGACAAGTGCATTTGCACCTAAGTGAATCTAATAAACCCAACTGGGATTTGAACTCTGCTTTCCAATTCTGAGTCACTACCCATTACACCCCCCCCCCGGCTTGATAACTTAGTAGATGTGTAATTTATTTGAATTTTTTTTTCTTCAAGTGTAAGTTACAGATTATTTTTTCATTTCTCTAGTAAGAATGCGAATATAGGTAATTTTTAATTTTCTCCCTGCCGAAAGAATTAAAATTGCACCCACACAAATATTATGATCTTGTTATTATTTTCAGTTGAGTTGTGTTATAGTCAGAAAGATTAGTAATGTTTTCAACTTAATCCTGTTATGTCAGACAGACATTAATCAATTGTGATGGAGATGTTTGTTGTGGTGTAGGAGCCCTTAACCTTTTGCTCCAAACTGTACATGATAATTGCTTTAGTGTATACACATATCTGTACTCAGTGTCTGATGAGGTCACTTCTTTTAAAGTGACCATTAACTAGGATTTAATCTTGTTCCTTAGCTCCCAACATGTGTCACCCTCTGCCTACAGCAACTGACCACTTCCTGTAAATAGGCTTCTTTTAAGGACATTATTACTGTCATTGGAGTTTTTCTTTACCATTTTAGCACTTAGTTTCTTCTCCACTTAGAAACAAAGGAATTCACTAGATAGCACTCAGCTAAGAGGAATTCTTTCAATATAAAAATTATTTCCTTGTTAAAATATTCCAACTCAATGAATTCTTTAATCTGGCTCTATTTATTATTTATTTTCCAAATATAAGTGAGTAAATTTTATTTATAAAATTTTATGTTTCTATAAAAGCATGTACATTTTCTTTTTTTTTTTTACATTTTAAATTCGTATTTATTTATTTTTTTTTTATTTTTTTTTAAACCTGTGGTATCCTAAGTATGATTTTTTTAATGTCAAATTTATTTACTTTAATAATGTAATTAGTCCTGACCTTGGCATCTTGAGGGGTTGGGGAGAGATTTGAATTTTACAACATTTTAATCCAAATTTCATTTTAACAATTTTCAATAATCAATTGTTGCTACAAATAGAAAATTTAGATCTACTATTTGTCCTCATATTAAATATGGCTGTCATATCTGATCTGGTAAATCAGCTATGAATTTAGAGATTAAAATTAGTAAACTGCAAAGAAGATTGTGCAATGTTATTGGTCATAACCTGGTATCTCAGTTTCAGTCAATTTCCCACCATTGTAATGTAGCTTTTCTATAAATACTTTTATCGTAATTGTTTTGATAAGCTTTCATCTTTAGTACTTTGATTTGATGACCTTAAGTGCAGTACTAGATTGGCAGTTAGGTCTCATCACTTTACAGTTGAAATGGGTAGATTTAAATGCAGTGTCAGTCATTACCTTGTCTTAATTCTTGTTCTTTTGTCCTCTCTCAAAGTTTTATCATAACTGTATGTTTTTTGCTAAGAGTTTCTCTCCTCAGAATTCTCACTTTTTGTAAAACTCTCTTCTGGCTTCTTGTTTCCCAGTTAACTCTGCATTTAAATTTTTGAAAATCAATTTCAATCATTATTTTCTGTTTTCTCAATTCTTGTTTTTTATTGTTCTCTCACTTTTATATTTTTTCCTCATATTCTTCCGCACTCAAGTAATCCATTGCATCTTAATGGTTTTCTTGCCTTGCTTAGGGTGAAATAATTAAAAAAAAAAACAAAAAAAAAAAAACAACTTTTTCATTGGTCAAGAATTAATATGAATCTTACTAACAATGGTTAGATAAAATTGCCATTGCCATCAATGTCATATCATTATGTGGGAGGTAATCCTACCACATCATGTATTTGCTATATATTAGATAATAATAGGTCAAATGTTATTCATATTTAATAAAGAATAGATATTACTATCTCTTCCAAGGAATTATAAAAGGTTTCTTTCAAGGAATGTTGTCATTTTTTTTAATGGTATCTCAGTGGTTGCATAGAGCCAGGCCACCCTCTTGATATCCCCTTCCCCATGTATCATATTTTGGCCAACTGTACATTGAACTAACTGTTCATCAACTACATATTTTTAAAACCCCAAGTCAAACTAAATCTTTCCAAATTTTTTGCCCTTTGTGATGAAACATAATATAAACAATTCTTGACATTGTGGTCATCAGTATTTTGCACAATCCTCTCATGATTATATATATATAAAATATGTGAGAGAGATTATACATGTTTCATTAAAAATGACAGAAAAGTTGTTATAATTAAGTTTTTATGTCATTTTATGATTTTTTTTTTCTTTTGAGATTGACATATGTGATGCACGCTTAGGCGATCATGTCTCAAAAGAGACATGACTGACTGGACAGAAGATAATCCCGCAGTAGGTTGCCACTACTTTCTTGGTTGCTAACCAAAGCTGTAGAAGTGAATGTTTTTTTATTTAACCCATAGCTGGAGGGAGAAGCAATAGATTCCTACCTTTCAAAAGGTATTTTTGCATATGTGAATGCAATGAATTTAATTGGAATTTGAAATATGATCTCTGATTTTCCCTTTTGGAGCTGATATCCACTGTACCACAACACACATCCATAAGACATGAATTATATAAAAAATGTTTTCTTTTATCTAAGCACTTTTGGCGATACTTTTAGCCATTATAGAGGATATTATTTTACATGTAACAAAATGTGTGTTGTGTTATATATGTTGTAGAGTATTGTTTATATGTTATGTACCAAACGTGATTAGCATGTTGCTAGTGTTTTCGTAGTTGATATTATTGAGTGTTGGGTTTTTCTTTTTTATCAATAAAACCTCCATTATTTTTTTTGTCTGTGGATGTGTTGTGGACCCAGGATAGATCCGGAAGAAAAACATGAACTTGGGTATTAGTGAAACATATATTTAACTGGATGTGCGTCGTGGTGCAGTGGATATCGGCTATAAACGAGAAATCGGGGAGCCGAGTTTGAATTCCAGTTGAATTCATTGCATTCACTTATGCGCAACTACCCTTGGGAAAGGTATTAATCTGTCTCTTCCTTCCAGTTATGGGTTAAATAACAGGACAGATTGGGTTCTATAGCCTTGGCTGGCAACCAGTCTACCGCAGAAAGCAATGGCAACCTACTGTGGGATAATCTTCTGCCCAGTCAGTCATGTCTCTTTCGAGACATGATCGCCCAAGCGTGTTTCACATACGGCACTTAACTGATATATTTAACGAGAGAACAAATACAGTGTGTGTTACACATCAGTCAGACTGCCAAGTATTAGACCAGAGTGATTCAACTCAACTCCGAGACGCATATTCTCCCGCTATTCATAATAATGAGAAATGTATATTATAGTCCAAAAAGGGTAGGTTCCCATAACAGGGTGATGCTATATTTGTGTTGTCAACAAGTATATTCTTTATAGGGTTTCATAGATCTGTGTATTTAAATGAGATTGAATTGAGCTCTGTTCAGAGAGATGCAGCATGAGTCTTTGAGTCAGTTTTGCAGTTGTATGGCCGATATTTATGAACTTAGGATTAAGAACAGTTCTTCAAGAAGCATGTGAATTTGTACACACTACTCTACAACATACATAACTCGACATACATTCCATTATACATTAAATAACATTCATCCTCGAAAATAGCTAAACATATAGCCAAAAGCACTTGGATAAACAAAATATTTGGACAATTATATAATTTATGTCCACAAAAGAAAAAAATCCTAAGATCACATAAAAAAACTTAACCATAATACCTTGTCTATAATTTTAATGAAACTTGCATAAAAGAGAGATTGTTGCCCAAATATACAATATAAAGATTAAGATATATTAGGTAATGCTGTTGTATTTACGAGGGTGGATGACTTGTGAGATTAGGATTAATTGAACCATGTTGTTTTCCTCTGCTGACTACTTTTAATTGCTGAGTTAGCAGATTAACTCTATCCCAAGGGCAGTGGATGGGAGATTTAGAATCGGGTGGACACTTGTTTCTCTTTAGCTTGAAATGTGTTGGCAAACAGTCATTGACCTGTCAACAAAAATTCTTTTTTCTTCTTTATGTGCTGTGTCCTTTCAGGACTTAGGTGATCATGGACTTACCCCAATCTTACCCCAATCCCTTGTAGCTCTTGGTATCTTTCTTCTTGGTATCTCTCTCAAACCCTGCTCAGCTATCCACCTGCTAAAGTAGCCACTTTGCATCTTAGTGACATTATTGCCATGCTTGAAGGGAAATTATTTAAAATATATATTGGTCATAAATCTGAAAAAAAAAACTGCTTCATGGTAAATCCCAAAGGATCCTATTAATACTAGATATTAACTCTGATTCAGCCAGATGGTCTAATAATTAAATTTATTTAATTATAGAGCCAATATTTATTACATCTAAAAATTCAAACTTCTTTTGGTTTCACTGATGAAATGCGTGGTTAAATTTATCTTATATAAGAAAATTCGAACATATATATATATATATTTTTTTTCCCCCCCCCCCTTCATCTTAATATTCCATCTAGAAGGCATCTTTCGATATTCCTATGCTTGAATTTTTGTCACATTTTCTGTCATTCAATTATTACTACACTACTCAAAAAATTTTATTTCTTTACCTGGATGATTGTTAGCATTCCCAATATATAATTCATACTTTCGATTGCCTTTTTTGTTGATGGTTATGTCTTCTGCAGTAAAGTTTTATTCCTTTTTTATACTTAATCATAGATGACCATTATATTATTGTAATGCTCCTCTCTACTATATAAATAAAAAAAAGTCATATATATATATATATATATATATAAAATCTCCCTCCTATCATGCTCCTGAAGAGAGACAATAGTGAGGCAGTGTCAGCTCAGTTCATTCTCTTTACTACTAGCTATGAAAGCTCTTGCCACATGTTTGCTCTTTAACAGTGTCTTATTTTATTTTATTTTTCAAATAATTATGTCATCAGGTAGTGAAGAATCAGTTGTAGTATTAAACTCTACTCTGTATTGAGCATTCTTTATAAAAGTAAATGCATAAACAGTAGGTTTTCAATTTAACTGTTCTTTCAATTCTTTATAATATAAATATTTCCCTCCTGTTATGATTGGGGTAGAGGGGTTGGATTATTATTTTTTATGTTTTAATGTAACCTCCTTTATAGTAGGTACATCTATATGTTGCCATCATTTTAGATGGTGTGTAAACATTGTTATTTTTGAGGGCATGGGCCCACTCGTAATTAAATGTACTCTTAGCAATTTTTTATCCTCTATTATTTTAATTTCTTCTTTCATGTGACCTGTCCCTTCAAGTCATGGATCTGCCACTTCCTATCCTTTGTAGATCTGTTTGTCTCCTTACTATTACTCTCAGTACTGTTCTGCCATTTATTTATTTTTTTTTTTTATTTTTTTTTTTCTAATCATTTCACTCCGAGCAAGGCGGAAACGCCACTGATGTGCAGCGGGCTACATAAATGTAAAAAGATTAATTAGAAAAGAGTGAGGAGTACAAACTAGTTAGAAAGGAACACTAGAAAGCTGAGAAAGTAGGTGCGATGACAGATACATAGGTGGAGAGAAAGGGAAGGTTATACGGGGGAGGGGAGAGAGCTAGAGTCCAGTGGTTAGTAGATGAGTATTGACTTTGCATTTAAATTTCTGGAGGTTGTAGCTGTCAGGAAAGCAAGAATACGGGAGCGAGTTCCACAGGCGGGAAGTGCAAGAGAAGAAGCTGCAGGAGTAGAATTGTTGTCTGCATTTGGCTAATCTGACTGTGAATGGGTGGGACCCAGTTGCCAGTCTGGTTGCACGAGTAAACACCTGTTGAGGAGGCATCAGTGACTTAAGTTCGTCTGAGCAGAAGCCACGAAAGTATTTATAGAACAGACAAAGGGAGGCCACATTTCGACGGTGGGGAAGTGGCTGCAGTCGAGCCGCCAGATCAGTACCTATCACATTACAGACTCTCCTTTGGAGCCTGTCAAGAACACTGAGGGGAACGGCAGGGGCACCTGACCATAAATGGCAGCAGTACTCCATGCACGGATGGATGGTTGACTTGTATATGCAGGATGGATTCAGGTGGAAAAAACATCCTGGATCGACATAGTGACCCAACCTTCTTAGCAGTAGATTTTGCTATGGATTCAATATAGTGGTTCCATTTGAGGTCTGAGGACAGGGTAAGTCCGAGGAGTCGTAGTGTATTACTCTCCGGGAGAATCGCTTGGTCCATGCTTATGGGAGGCAGAAGAGGTTGCCTGTGATGGTTGACAGACAACAGCTTGGTCTTAGATGAATTGAAGTTGACAAGCCACTTCTTGCCCCAGTTCACCACAGAGTGTAGATCCCGTTCAAGGTCAGCAGCAAGATTATGTCTGTCCACCATGACAGGTTTCTTACACAAGGTTGTTAGGTAGGGGTCATTCTGTTTCCCTCTGAGTATCAGTCTCTCTTTCCTCATTATGTATCTTGGAAGTTTCAGCTAAGTACATATATCTTCCTCATTTCTGTTTTAATTAAAACTTCCTTGTTGCTCACATGATCTCTCTCTCCTCTCTCTGGTATTCTTAGTATACTTTTATAGAACCCCTTCTTTCATGCTTCACCCCCTCCTCTTCATATGTAAGGAAATTGTCCTTTATTTACAGCCATATCATGATTGATATTGCATAACATTCAGAACTGTTTTCTTCTTTGTCTGTGAATATTTCTAATGATTTCAATTTTGTTAGAATTATTCCAAAATAAATAGAATAATCACATTTTCTTTCAATAAAATTTTTAATGAATATATGTTTTTCTTAATTTCATTCTTTTGTTAATTCCCTGTATAACAACACCTCATCCCTGTTCAAAAAAAAAAAAAAACTTTCCCCAAGGCAAAATTTTCATTTCCCCTCCTCTTCATTGTCCTTACCTGGGGTGATATTGGCATTTTAGTGCCCATTACACATTTCCTTCTTTTTCCTTCCAGTGTAGATGGTTTCTCCTTGAGAATCTGTCTGTCCCTTTCTAACGTAACCTGAATTCTTTCTTTGTATTACCTGTCCTAAGGCTGCAAAGTTTTCAAAAAGAATATGCTGTTGGTAAAGAATAACTCCTGTGGCCAAGGGATGGACAACGAAATGAGACGTACGAGGCATTTACGTAGTTACATTACTTAGGTTACGCTTTTTCTAATTCAGTTGATAAAAGTGATTTGGCAAAAGTGTCCCGCTAAGTGAGGGCTTCAGGACATAGAAACTGGTTAGCATGCAGTTTATTCTGGAAACTTCTTACAAACAATAGCATTGGAAAGTGAAAAAGTCTATTGCAGGAGAATGTAGGGTGGCATGTAGCATTTTCTGTAACCATGGTGGTGTCTCTCCCTGCAGGATCAGGCACTGATCAGCCTGGCTGGTGGTTTAAAACTATGCTTACCCTCTGCAACATAACAAAATGTATGAAAGAAACAACAATAACAAAAAAAAAAAACAAAACCAAAAAAAAAAACAATATGGCAATAAGCTAAATAAAAATATAAATCTCTATTTTTTCCTGTTTCTCTTTTCCGTTATCTGAATCGAAGTGTATACATGCCCATTGCCATCTTTGTGAGTTCGCTTTGCAAAAAGAATCTTTCCGTAAAGATCTGTACAAATAGAACATTTTCAACTTCAATGACAGACTCTTGCCCCAGGAAAATGGACAATTCCTTCTCCTCTTTTGCTGAACGTTTCCATTGCTTTGTACATTGAAAAGTAAAAACTTGTAGCAGTGGTTAATGGTGGGGTTGTGCCAATATTTTTCCAATGGCTGCATATGACCAAGTTTGAGTTGGATTGATTTAGTCATTTTTTTTTTATGAATTATTGACCTTTGCATGTTATTTAAAGCCCAAAAATATTTTTAGATTGTAAGAATTTTTGGATGATGTTAATAATTTACTGGCACAAGCTTTACTAATTAAGTCAAAGATGGGGTTAAGAGTTGGACTCATAACCTTTTTGTTAAACACACATACACACACACTACCAGCCATAACTATTAAGCCACCCCAGTGTTTTAAAAAATTGTATTTCATACTATTTTTAGTATTATTGCCAACTGGTTCTTTTGTTAATACTGCACAATGACATGTGCATCAAATGAATTTATAAATATTTAATAATTACCTTTATTGCAGTTTCATCAATGTAAGAATGAAGAAAATGTAGGGTGATTCGGACGAGTTCATCTTTGCTTCCTTGCCTTGTAAAATTTTTCAAAGTAATAAAACAAAAGAACCATTCTATTTTCATTTAAAATTATCTACTTGGCAATAAATACTAAAAATAGTATGAAATAAATTTCTATTAAAACACTGAAGTGGCCTAATAATTATGGCCGGTAGTGTGTGTGTATATATATATATATATATATATATATAAAATTTAGTTTTAAATAAGAGCATGTGTATCAAATTAAATAATTTTATCTATAAAAAGTGGCTATCTACTGATAGAATCACACAGTAAACAATCTACACAAGGACTTATTCGAGCTTTTTGTGCTATTCTTCAAACCTTAAAAAAGCATGATTTCATTGCCAAAGAACAATCAAAATTTTGTTCTAATAAGAAAATTATTTGATGGATGATGAAACCATAGTTATTGCAAATTTTGCTGAGAATTATTTATTTTGTAGGATGCTGTACAAGGCTTTCACTGGAATAATTCTCAAACCACATTACATCCATTTGTCTTATATTACAGAAATGACAAAGAGCCGGAGAATATGAATATTATATCAGATTATTTCAAGCATGACACAGTAGCTGTCCATTTATTCCAAAGAAAACTTATAGAAGTACTGAAAAAAAAATCCTAATTTAAAAAAAAAAATCATCTGTTTTTCTGATGGTACCACTTCACATTTATAAAAAAAATTATCAATTTGTTCAATCATAAGACTGACTTTGGTATTGATGTAGAGTGGCACTTTTTTGCTACATCTCATGGGAAAGAACCATGTGATGAGTTATTAAAAGAAATTAGCAGCAAAAGCAAGCCTGCAGCGGCCCTATAATGAACAAATAATGACACCAAGACAGTTGTTTGATTATGCAAGAAAAAAAACAAAAAACATTTCAGGCATTAATATTTTGTATTCCTCAACAACTTAGAAAATAGATTAAAAAATGCCTCAATAATTACAGGAACTCAAAAACTACATAGTTTTATTCCTGAGTCTTGGAAAGAGGTAGTAATACGAGCAGTGTCAACTTAGAAAGAAATAAAAATAGATGAAATTATAAGACTGGATAATATAGCGCTTGAAGACATTCAGGGATTTGTTATAGCAATCTTTGATATGATTTGATGGTTAGGATCTGTGCTTAAAAAATATCCTGATAATGAAGAAGTAAAATTGAGGTTTTTATACCTGTAGAGCCCTTCCCATTGTTGTTATCCATTACATCAAAATATGTTAATTTTAAATTATTTTGATATTCTTGGATTAGTTGATTCAATAAATAACACTGGAAAAAACTCGAATTTTTGAAAATTGAAATGGAAAAAGCTTCAAATATTTCAGAAAAGTCAGTCTGTCAGTTAAGTGCCATACATGATAGACACTTTGGGCAACCGTGTCTCGAAAGTTCACTGAAATTTGTCAACATTTAACCACAAATAACACAAATTCTGATCATAGTGAATGATTATGGGAATATTAATCAACATTTAAAGAACCTTCTAAAGATATTCAACTTAATCATATTGGGAGATATAAAAATGTTAATATGTGGTGGCATATACTAAAATCTGCCATTTTGAATTTGGCTTAACTCGGTAAAACCCTTGTAACTCAAGCCACAATTAAAAGTACATCACAAAACTTTGTACATATCTTGCCATAAAGCAGACAAATTTGTTGTCAAAATTAAAAAAAAAATTAAAAAATGCTTTTTGAGAAATTAAAGGTTAAATGTCAATCAAATAATCTTAACTGACCTTTAAACAAAAAATAAATAAATCATTTTTTAGATTTATATAAGAACTTGGTATATAAGTTAGTTTTGTAGGTGAAAAAACAACTGAAATATTTATATTTAAACTTTGTGACTATTTTCCAAAATTCACCTTTTGACAAAGGTCAAAGGGTCATATCTCTGGAATCCTTTGACCTAATGTAAAATCAGTATTGTTCAGTTCATATAAAGATTTATAAGTGTACCAACTTTGAAAAAAAGTTTTCATGGTGATGGTCAGATCATGACACAGAATGATATAGTAGGTAGATGGAGGGTTTTTTAGTGGTGCTAAATATATTATTTTCTAGGTTGACCATGTAGAAGTTTCTGAAGGTTGGACCCAGAACTGAGCCCATTGAAACATTGTCCTGTTGCACATATACATTATTTCTGTGATCATAGAATGGTACGTAGGTGGTACAATTTAAAAGTAGTTTTCTTTAGTATTTTAAAATGGCCAACCTAGAAAATGTATTTAGCACCACTAAGAAACCTTCCATCTACCTACAATATGTGAAATACTAAAATATCTACTTTTAACCAGTACCCACCGGAGTCCCATTCTATGATCAAATTTTATAAATATATATATATATATCGACTACGAATGACCTCCAGTCTAAACAAGGTTCAAATCAAGCCTATATAACACAATTTTCGATTCATTGCAACAATCATATCTGCTCTAAAATGTATCGTAATGTAAACATGTTACGGAAATTAACCAAGATTAACAAAACTTGGTTATAAACAACTGACAATTTGAAATGATTTGTTTGAACATTATTTTTGATCGATACTCATATTTAAGTAGATATTCTGTTTTTTAATTAAACAGAATTATATATTTATATCTACTATTTATGATAAATTTTTATTACAAAAATGTGTGTTGGATTCGAACCTGTGACCCCTATCCACATAGGGGAAGCTACCATTTGATCTGGCAACATCTTAGACCTCTCGACCACGAATGACCTCCAGTCTAAACGAGATTTTAATTGCTCTGAAATGTATCGTAATGTCAACAAATATCTATCTATATATACTAGCAGTAAAGCCCGGTGTTGCTCGGGTGTAATGAAAGATTTTAAATTAATCCATGGTCCTGGAGCTCAGACTATTTGGACATTGGCACGAAGGACTAAAAAGCAATAGTTGTTTCCAGTTAAAGCGAAACCGTAGACTGAAAGAGAAATGAATGGATGTAAGTCAAATTTTGATTTCCTGCTATCGATATCAAATAAGTTTTTTTTGTTGTAAACTGAATTTTAAAGGCTAAATAAGTCCTCTGGGTAAATGGTATCATGGCTGAGACTAAGAACTACAATTATACCTACTTAGAGACAAACCCAAAGCAAAAACTAAAATAAATGTGCTGAAAAACTGATTTTGACAATTTTCTGTTTATTGGGTGTACCTCGACACAAAACCTAGCTAAGAACACTTGCAGACACTTATCGTACAACTGTGTAAATTTTCGAGGAAATCAGTTTAGCCATTTCGGCGTCTATAGGTAACGGATACACAGACACACACACACACAAAGTTCCATTTATAAATAAGTTTAGATTAGATTTAGATAGATTTAGATTTATATTATATTATATATATATATATATATATATATATATATATATAAACAACTGTTTTTGTAGTAGTTACTGATATTGTTTTTGTTTATCTTAGTGATAGACATTGAATTTCAGTTTAAATTTTTTAAAGAGTTTTGTGATCTTTATTTACTTATATGGAATCTCTTTTCTATCTCTTTCTATCCTATGTTTTATATTGTCCATTGAGGATAGTGTTTTTACTTTGTTCTTTCTCTCTCTCTGGCCACCACACCTTCAATCTCTTGTCTTCTCCTTGTGCCAGTCCCTAGGTCATGTGAGTCTTATCTAATTTGACTTTCATTCAAGTGAATGGTCAGTGACACCTCATTTGAGCCAACTCTAAATTGTTAGCATGTAGATAGCTATGTATCATTGTATATTACTTATAAGCTAGAATCTTATCAGACACACTATGTTAACTGACCCAATTTCTTTGTTGGATGTTTGTTTATGACTACTTATTGTGTTGAAATTGTGGTTTTGTGCAGTAGATGTAGGCCTATCTATCTATTGAGGTACACTTTTACATACCTTCAA
This sequence comes from Ascarosepion bandense, assembly GCA_037127315.1. NCBI lineage: Eukaryota > Metazoa > Mollusca > Cephalopoda > Sepiida > Sepiidae > Ascarosepion > Ascarosepion bandense. The sequence goes on from JBBBDQ010000221.1 coordinate 5,059,900, forward strand.
CTCTTGAGCAAGTAAAGCATCAACTCTTGTTATATCTTTGCTCTGCTCTGACTTTTATAATCAAAGTATAGGCATTACTTTTGGGACATTGTCACTGAACAACTATTAAAAATATAATAGTCAGACATGTATATGCACAGTTTAAGTTATTTGTAAACAATTGGTACAAACAAATTAACAAAAATGCTGACTGACTGATATTCTGAGTGGCTTTGAATATACATCTTTGCGCAAATTAATTGAAACAACTGCTTCAGTTTTCTTCCTTTCACCATACTGTCAGTTTTAAATCTACTAAAGTTACAGGGTGTAATCGATTTCTATTTTTTCCTCGGATTAAGTTATTTGCAGTGGTGTGCAGTTATATGAATCTATCTTTGGGGTGAATGATCAAATTTGTTTGGCCTTGAAAAATATTGCGTGATTGCATCAGATACTTTATCACGTCCAGACACTATTGTCTCCCTACTGTTGAATAGTCATTTTATGGTCATTGTCTGCGATGAACTTTACTCCAAGGAAGCGTATAAAAGTTGTAATGCTGCACAAACACATTGGCAAGCCTTACAGAGAGATTGTCGGTATTGTTGGTGTCAGCTTTTGTTGTGTCATCAAGGCGAAGAAACAAACTGGATCCATCAATCCAAAATGCAAAGGAAAATGTGGTAAAAAGAGAAAAACAATGCAAAGAGATGATGTATACATGATCAGGAAAAGTGTGAAAGATCCTTGGAAGACATTTGTTTTGTTTCAATTGATTTGCACAAAAGTATTACTGCAAGTGTCTGCCAATTAGATTATAATATAAATTTATAATGTTCTAAACAACCAGACACCTGATGAATTAGAGTTGGCCATAACACATAATTCTTATTCTTGGAGATTGTGGTTGGAAGCACTTGAACATTTAGATATAGAAAAAGGTTTATACATCCGTTAGACAAAGGATCTTATGATATATCAGCTAAGGAGAGAATTCTATAATATATCAGTTAAGCAAAGGATTATATATATATATATATATATATATATATATATATATATAAAGCTAGACGTGGAGAATCATATTGTATTTATTCATGGATATTCATGTAGAGTGTGATCTCTAAACTTTTTTTTCAGAAAAACCTAATTTTTCCATATAGCTTGTGTATAATGTGACCCCAGCTTCTGAGCAATACTAGTGGGCCTACTGTAGTCAAATATTGCAGCACTGGACATGAACACAGATAAGTTTTATAGCAAATAAAGTCTTCATTCTTTTTGTACAAATCTACCACAACTTAGTGAAAATAATCAACTACTGTAAATATTTTAATACAAAGATATGAATTTTATTCCCCCACCCCTCTAAAGAAGTTCCCAGTGTATAGTATAACTGGTCACCGAAAATGCATGATTTTTAACCACTTGAAAAAAAATTACCTCTGTATGCTACCTTATATTTTTTTTATATACTGTGATGACAAAAGTATACAGGTGTAGGCTTTAAGGAAGTTTTATTCAACTGAGAATACAAGGTTTCTATATAATGTCCTTTTACAGTCTCAGTAAACTGAAATAGCTCTCTTAAAGAGGAGCATGACAAAGCAAGGGAAGACCACTCTTGATTATTCATACAAAACTAATCAAAAACTTACACTATATACTCAGAGCATAGTGTATTTACATGTAGACAAATATCCTCATCTTTGTTTTTTTTTATCCCAACCTTTCTGCTGTTGTTTTGTCAAGTTTCTGGTTATTAAGACATCTAGAAATTATTTTGATCAAATTGTTCTTGGTTACTCTTTTCTTGTTGGGTTGGGTTCAATCTTCTTCCCAAGTGTATGAGTTCTAGACCAATACCATCTATAGTCACTGTAATTTTAAAACAATAGGTTTTATTTGTTTTGTTACTTGATGTTTTTCAATTTTTCTTCTCCTGTCTGGATAGTTTAGCCAGAAAGAAGGTAGAAACATACTTGATAGATGGGAAGCGCATTTGAATAAATTTGGTTTGCAGACAGCAGGGTTTTGCTTCAAGTGAAATTTTGTCAAGCAGTTTTATTGCAAGATAGTGCCTGTTGTCGTTTTTTTGTGATTTCTTCTTGAAAGCTTTTCTCTAATCATATACAAATGTTTTTAATTAATATTAAAAAAGTTCAGTCATTTAGGTGCCATATGTGATACATGCTTGTGAGATCATGTCTTAAAAGCAACATGACTGACTGGGTAGAGTATTTTCCTGCAGTAGGTTGCCATTACTTTCTGCGGTAAACTGGTTGTAAACCAAGGCTATTGACCCCAACTATCCCACTTTTTAACCCATAGTTGAAGGAAGAGGTGGATTAATACCTTTCCCAAAAGCATTTGTGTGTAAGTGAATTAAAGGAATTTGACTGAAATTTGAACTCAGCACTCTGATTTCTCATTCTGATTGATATCCATTTGTTACTTTGAATTCCAAACAAATATGCATCTTTACAATCTTTATGATAAATATTTATCCTGACTGTCCCTCGTATGTAATGTCACACCACAAACAAAATTTTTGAAATGCATTTCGTTGTTCTCAAATATAAAATAGTTATGATAATCTAAAATGAAATCCACTTACATTGAATTTATCCCTGCCTGTCAAAAATGGTAATAGATATAGCAGCCATTTTTTGATACTGTCTAAATAATAATGAGTATGTTTACCTACATGTCTTTCACCTTTCTTGTATGGCAACTCAGATAATGTCACAGGGTAGACTGGATTTATGACTGAAAGATGGACCATCATTTTCTTATTGTTTATCCTGTTGCTGCAGTTCAAGTAAAAATTGTCATTAGTTTCAAATAAGTAAATAAAATTATATATATATAAATATATATATATAAAAGTACAAAGTTTGTTTCTTTAACAGAGCAGGCACATGCCAACTTTGAAGTTAAGTACTTATCAACGGTCTATCTACACCTTAATATCGAGCATTTTGAGAAATCCTGCTTGCTAAAATACATTTTTATCAGTAAAATCACTGAAAATTAACCTTGGCACTAAACATTATCACAGTTAAACACACACACACATATATATATATATATATATATATATATATATAATAATAAAATGATGCCAAGTCCATAAATGGAGAGGATAATCCAAAAAGATCTATTTAATAAAAAATATTAAGCGATAGATCAGTGGATATTATCCAGAGCAATATATATTATTTTTTTAATCATTTAACCCCAAACAAGGTAGGGCAGGCACTAGTTTGCAGCATTTACAGTGAGAGAAAAAACTGGGTACAGTGGGTATTGCAGAACAGATAAGATACATGGGATTCAAAAAGATAGAAAATGGCGATTGATGTTGCATTTAAATTTTTGAAGATTGTAGCTATCAGGGAAGCAAGTAAATAGAAGAGAGTTCCACAGGTGAGAAGTGCGAGAAAAACTGTTGGAGTAGAAGTGGCAATTACATTTGTGAATATATTATTAAATTGTCTTTTCGAAAGCCATTGTTAGTAAATTTGTTTCTTTCTGTTTGTCCTTTTTATGTGAGGTTGCACCAAATTTGGTTTCGTCCAATGTATGTTGAAAAAAGAATTTGTGAAATGTTTGGTTATGAATTAATGAAAATTCAACATTATTCTGATAATATATCTAATACTTTTTTTTTTCTTTTTTCAATTTTAGTGGAACAAGAAAATGACCTCCTTGTATGTGGTGACTGCCAAACGAACTTCCCACTTAAAGATATTCAGAAATTTATAAAACACAAAGTTCTCCGCTGCAACAAAGAAAATATCAGTGTATTAGACTCGGAGGCTGAATATGATGACGATGACTCGGAAAGTGAAACAATCTCTCAGATCGGCTCGAAACAGCCGAGCATCTCTGCTCCTATTGCCCGTAAAGAATCCCAAGATACGAAACATTCACCTCGGCCGTCCGAACCGATGAAGGAGCTGAACCGGTCATTAGACAGCAATTCTAGTAAACACAAGGAGGATGAAAATGGAAATGATGACAGACATAGTTTGCCCTTGAAACCTCATAAACTGGTAGTTGATGCTGAGTCCAACACTACGCATTCCGGTAAGTCTTTGAGATTTTTATTCTTCTATCTTTCTGAATGTTTTTTGTCAATTTATGTATGTTAGGTGTGAATGAGATATTGGTGGGTATGACATTCTGGGGGATCAGTTTTGATATTATTTATATAACAAAATGATCACCCATTTAAGAGAAATGTTAAATTTTGCTTCATCTTGTCTGGACTATTATTGTTTTGTGTCTATCTTTTGTTCATATTTTCTGTCTTTAGTGAACACTGGGACCCAATAAAATTGGTTTTGTCTAAGGGGAAAAAAATAAAAATGTTGCAATTTATAGCCAGGATCAAAGTAATAAAAATAAGTTGTACGTTATTGAAAATACCTTAACTTTGAGAGTTAATTAAATGCTCAGTCCACATCGTTAGGTGAAGGGCAAAATATGTTGGTTGGAGAAGATAAAAGTAGCTTCTGGTCTATATATTTGGACAAAGTAAGATTTGAAGAAAATGCCCCCCCCCCTAACCTCCCCATTTACAGACTGAAGACAAACCACTGAACATGAAATTATTTGCTCAAAGCATTTTTCACAATATTTTTTTAATATTAAAATTGCTTCCTGAAATGGTATTTTTTTTTTTTTATATATATAACAACTCACCTGACTAAAATTGAAAGAAAACAGGATATTAATCAATTCTTTTTCTCCTTTTTTTTCTCTCTCCTTTTTCCTTTTTCCTCACTTCTTTTCCCATCATTCCTTTTTCATTTTTTTCCTGTCTTCTCACCTTTTCCCATTTCTCTTTCTTCTTTTTCTTTTTTCTTCCTCCTTCTCCTTTTTTTCTTCCTCCTTCTCCTTTTTTTCTTCCTCCTTCTCCTTTTTTTCTTCCTCCTTCTCTTTTTTCTTCCTTCTTTTTCCATTTCTCTTTCTTTTCTCTTTGTTTCTCCTTTTCTCATTCCTCTTCTTTTCCCTTTTCTTTCTTCTTTTTTCTTTTTCCCATTCCTCTTTTTCTTTTCTTCCTCCTCTTTTTTCTTCCTCCTTTCTCTTTTTTTCTCCTTTCATGTTTTTTTTTTCCTCTGACACAGGTTTTTTTTTTTTTTTTTTTTCATTTTAATTTTCAATTTTCTTTAATAATTTCTCTTCCCCTGTCTCTAAAATACCCTGACCAATTTTCTCTCAAAGAATAGATAATCAATATCATGTACCAATCTCCTGAGATATGTCAAGCTTCACTTCAGCAACGTATATCAATATATGGCATCGTACCTTTCAAAGAACAACCACCTCATCTTTTAGTGCTTCTTTTTACCTTTTTTTTTTTTTTTCTTTTTAATTTCTTTTTGGAGTTGAGTGTAAAGAGTAAAAATAAGATGATTGGGTGGGGGAAGTCCTTCAGATATTTTACCGAAAAATAAAAAAACAAAAAAAACTGTGCACTCTGTTTCTTTTCAATTTCTTATGCATAAACTTAAAAATTCCTGTTCTTCCACCACTTTCCAGGAATGAGCACATTTTCATGCATTTAATTATGTATACACACACACACACACACACACACACACAGCCAGTGCAAGTGTCTTGTGTCCCATTCCCCAATCTATGATACGCATCCCCATCTTAGATACAGTACATCTATCATAAGGTAATATTCATATAAAATAGGAATTTTATTGTAACCTAATTATATATAATAATGGCTCATATGCAATATAGGTGAGCATTTCAACTAGGAAAATTGGAAATAAGTACAATATATCTAAGTACAAATTAGAGACATGTCATAATAGATCATTCCATATTAAATAAATCAATGTTTTGTCGCAATTTTTAACATCAGCTTGAGATTTTTCTTGTTAAAAAGTTGAAGAATTTAACACATTCTTTATTATGGCTAAAAAAATATAATAAATTTCATGTAGGGCTTTTTTCTGAGATTTAGCATAAGCAAAACAAATTTACAGATTTGGAGGAAAAGAAATACTCCAGAATGACATCAAAATCTTTAAAAAAAAAAAAAAAATTAAATTCATAATGTATATAAATGTGGGTAGAAAAAAAATATATATACACGCACAAACACCTATTAATTCTGAAGATTCTGCTTAAGCATGAAACAGGCTGTCGCTGTTGGGTACTGACCTCAATCTCCACTTATATATATATATATATATATATATATATATATATATATACAGCTGTTTGTATACTATTATATACAAATGGAAAAAAATTATATATATATATATATATATATATATATATATATATATATATATATATTCTTTATTACATTCGCATGCATCATTGTTGTGTAATTTTCAAATGAGTGTGTCTAGATATACTTGTGCTATAGATGAATATATTCATCTTTGCCTACACATTTATAAATTAACAACAGATTCACTTTTCTTTTCCTTTCCGGCTTCTCTTCATCTTCCAAAGTAATTACTTTTGAAGAGACAGGACCCAAAATTAACATTTCATGTGTTAGGGGCACAGATTTGTGTTGGACAGTGGGAAGGAGAGGAATGAGTTTGCGCTGAAGGCAGGCGACTTGTCATTGCTGGGGGGGAGGTGGGTCTCAACAACAGCCGCTTTTATGACTATTCAAAGATTTCGATTGTCAAACTTGTTTTTATTTTTTTACATTATTAACTCATTCTCAAATTTTAATTTGAATTTTTAAATTGTTTTTTTATATTTTAATTTAAATTTTTTTTTTCAAAATTAACTCTTGTTAATTCACAAGTGAAAATAATGAATATCAATTGAATTTTCATTGATTTTTTTTTTTTTTTTTAACCCTCCCTGCAATATTTTTAAAATCGGAGATCAAATATTTATTTGGTACAAAATTTGAATCATCCAGCAAAATTTGCAAGCAAATTTCAATGACAATATATTAAAAAAATTCCTATATTTGATTATATTTAGCAATCATATGTTAAATCATTTACTGTTTCCATTATTCAGATTTCAGGTTCTTTTTCTGCATATCTACAGATTTATTAAGAAAAGGCAGTAAAAGAAAACAAAAAATTAAAATCCAAATTGCTATTTGGTGGTGTGTGTATGTATGTATGTGTGTGTGTGTGTATATATATAGTATATATATATATATATATATATATATATGTATAAGAGAGAGACAAAGGGAAACTTATCTTAGCCGATGCATTCACTCTCTGAAGGAATTTATCAAAGCAAATGTAAAGATTTTATATGTAGCAACTATTTATAGACAAGAACAAAAATTTTATGAGTTTTCAAAATTTTTGTTATAGAGCTGCTCAGGAATATTCATCAGGTTAGCAGAAAAGTCAGGCAAGATCATGGATGGCTTGTGATACAGATCAGCGCCTAAAAAACTAATGTGTGTAGATTTTTTTGATATTTTTTTGTTGTGTATATGAAAACGTATGTGTGTGTAATTAAGTTATTTCAGATTGATATGAAGTTATGGATTTAATCGTTTTCTTTTCATTTTTATTATTTTCGTGGTCATGTATCTTGGTTTCGGAAAGGAGTAATTCTTTAAGGAAAAGCGATATTGGGAAGACACCGGGATGTAGAATTATATTTTGATAAAATTCAATAGAAGCACTTTTGATAATTTTCCTAAGTTACTTCCTTTTTCAATAAAGTGGGGCATTCGCTACATCAAATTTGTGGTCAGATCTATTTCTATGTATGACTAAAGCATTTGATAAATTATGTAGAATATCTTTTTTTATGTTCATAGATACGTTTTTTTTTAAATTCTGGAAAGTTTCTCTAATGTATTCTGTCAGTTTATCAGTTTATTTGTATCAGCTTCAACTATTATTGCCAATATTTTTTTTATTTCTGATCATATCCATGTCAGTAATAATTTTGTTCCCCACAAATCTTTTTATGTTTGTTTGTTTTTTTTCCACCCCAAGCAAGCCATTACTGCCACTGGTGCACAAGGGCTACATAAGAGGAGAGTGAAGGGTAGCGAAGGCAAAGAGGAACTGAAGAAGAAGCGGTTTCAAGGGGTGTCAGTGAAAGGGGCAAAAGAAAGAATGGGAATACTGATGTGAAGAGAGTTATGTGAGAGTAGAGTGAAAAAGAACAGCAAAATTCAGGGGGTTTTAGGGAAAGGATAATAGAATTATGTGAATCAAGTAGATAAAAAATGGCAATAGATGTTGCATTTAAACTCTTGGAGATTGTAGCTATCAGGGAAGTAAATATATGAAAGGGAGTTTCACAGGCGGGAAGTGTGAGAAAAGAAGCTGAGGGAGTAGAAATGGTAGCTGCATTTGGTTGTTTTGTCTGTGAAAGGATGGGACTTTTTTTGCTCAAGTAAATTCTTGTAGAGGGGGCACCAGGGAGTTAAACTTTGCAGAGCAAAAGCCATGAAAATATTTCTGGAAGAAACAGAGGGAAGCCACATCCCATTAGTGAGAAGGTGGCTGGAGTCGAGCTGCCGGGTCAGTATTGATTACATTGCAGATTCTCTTCTGGAGCCTGTCAAGAACCCCAAGATTAATAGCAGGGGTGCCTGCTCAGATATGACAACAGTATTCAATGCATGGGCAGATGCTTGATTCATATATGTGCAAGATGAACCCGGTTGAGAAAAAATTCCTGGAACAACACAGTGCCCCAAATATTCTTTAGCTATTGATTCAGTGTTATATTATACACACAAAATCAATCAACCAACCAACATGAAAAAACTCTCTCATGACATTAATCCATATAATTTTCTACACTTTCTTAAAGAATTCAAATTGTATTCCAAAATACAACTTCAACAAAACTACAATATAAAACACACATGCTGCTCTCTCTAAAAATCATGTATAATTTTCTGCAGGTGTGTCCTTTGTTATTGATTTCATTGGCAGCACGGTTTTGTAGGTTCAACAGTTGAGCACCATCTGCAAGAAAAAAAGTGCCATAAAGCAATTCATTCCACCAGAAATTTAGAACCAACATGTTGTGCTGCTTGTGTTTCAGAGGGCTTGGTTGTCAATCTGAGGACAGTGTAAGGATTCGGAAAGAGTTGGATGAGGCTAATGGTGATTATGAAGGTATGGCAGCTCGGAAAACTCACTGACTTGTCTGAAAAAAGAATGCCTGAATTTGTTGGTGAGTGTCTCAAACTTAACATAGAGGCCTTCATCAAGAGGAGGTAGTGCTGCCTTGGGTCAAGAGAGTGGCTTCTATAGGACCCTATATCTGGCAACGAGACTCTGCACCATGCCACACAAACAGGGGAAGCCAGTTATAGCTGTCAGTCAATTTCTGCCCGCACATCATCTCTTACATCTGGCCACCTACCTCCCCAGAATGTAACCCCCCTGATTATTATGAGTGGGGCGAAGATGAGGCCAACAAAACTCCTTGTAACATCATAGATGAACTGAAGGCAAAAGGATTGGAGCAGTATTCATCAATTTAAACAAGGAGATCGTCCAGAAAAGTTGCAGAAGATTCTGAAGTCATTTGGAGGCTGTGGCTGAAGTTAATTCATTGAATAAATTTACTCTTTAGTATTTTAAATATTTTTGTGTAATTTTGGTAAATATATCTGTTAAAATCAGATGCCATTTTTATTTGCATTTTGGAGTCATTTGGACGACAATTTATATATTGTACTCTTTATCAAAATAATAATAAAAAAACATTATATTAATAATAATAAAAACATTTTCTTAAGCCTACCCTGGACTAAAATGGGGATTGTAGATCTCATGCCTGTCCAACACAATATGAAACAGACATCTCAACTCATGCATAATAGCCCAGTAAATAAAAATGAGTAATCCAGAAAAGTGATTTTCCCAAAGAATTGTGAGTTCAGTACCTGGACACAGCAGAAGGAACAAAGACTTGAAGAGTTGAATTACTGAAGGGAATTAATTGAACCCGAGATATCCAATAAAAAGGCCTGGCATGTAGAGCTAGAAAAATCTATGCCTGTGAACTAAATAGATGGTTTGATTCAAAATTCTAGCATGAAGAAGGCTGGTGTGTACAATGGTTGAAAAGTCATGCATTTGGCAAAAAAAAAGATGAGGACAACAATCTGAATGATCTGAATAGCGTAAATAGTTACAATATCCCTCAGAAATCTAGCTTGATCCTGAAGAAGGCTGGAGTGTATAATGGCTGAAACATTATGAATATGGCAATAAAGATGAGGACAAAAGTCGAAATGATATAGATAATTACAATACCTCATTTCAGAAATATAAACTAATCTCACAAATTTTCATTCATGTTTTGATACTTTAGAGAATTACAGATAGAAAAATGCTCTAAAATATTTGACTAATTACTAAAATCAAGTTATTTTATAACCAATTTAATATAATGTTTAACCAATTTACATAAGAGATATTTAGTGACATGGTTTTATTAGTCTTTCTAGCGATAGCATTAGGTTAGCAACAAAATCATTTATTGGTGTAATGCCTATAATTGGTCTTAATTTGTGATTTAGATCTCTTTTTTTAAATATTGTTGCATTTACTCTTTCAGCTTTAAGATCAGTAAGGAGCACTTACTAAGATCTTTTTGAAGAGCTGAAATGCTTAAACTGGTATCAATGTTTGTCTAAGTAAAAGAATGGATAATAGGTTGATGAAAAATTCCCAGCCTAATCTATTTTCCAAAAATTTGATCAAATTTTTGTTTTTTATAATCCCTTCTTGGTTGGGGGTAAGACCTTTTCAGTACACCCCCGTTTATGCAATGATGCCAACAGTTAGAAACCTGAAGCGTTTTAAAAAAAATGGATTTCCCAGTGAAACTATTGTTTCTTTGTGGAATTTTGTCAAACTGGGTTACTGAAAGAAAGAAATATGGTTGGGTGGGGAGATGTACAAAACTTTGCACCCTCTTCTGAGAAAGAAATTCTACTTCAGATTAAGTTCACTGAGCATTTGTTCATGTAGATGTTTTTAATTTCCTTTTCAGATACCTTCCAAGAAAATAGAAAGTTTGTCAAATTATTAAAAAATTATAGTAATTAACCAGTCCTTGCAAATTTGAATTTGCTTTTTTTGTTGTATATTTTAATGATGTCAATGTGATTTTCAAATAAGAAATTAGGAATTGTAGTCAAAACCCTAAAAGGTTAAAAAGTAATTCCATGTCGGTCTTGTATATCTTTCTGTGTGAATGTTAGCCATACCATATATACATACCTTATGTCTGAAGTTGTTCTAGATGAAATGTGTGACACAAGTTGTTACCATTTTGTCACTCATTTGTCTACCAATCCCATTAGACATACATGCACACACGTATATATATATATATATATCAGCATGCAGTGTGGGTATAGGAGTATCCTGTACATACAGTGGTAGGATAACTCTCTAAGAGAACTCTAAATATATATGTATATAAATGCATATAGAGCAAATATAAGAAAAATTAAGGCAGACACGTTATTTCATGGTAAATCTGAAGTATAGGCCTATTTCAAGCAAACCATCATCAGCTTCCATCTTTATTTTACAAAGGATTTTACACGAAGATGGAAGCTGATGATGGTTCGCCTGAAAGAGGCCTATACTTCCGATTTACCATGAAATAATGTGTCTGCCTTAATTTTTCATATATATATATATATATATATATATATATATAATGGAACCACACCTTGAAGTTTCAAGCAATTTTATTTTAAAATTAGGTAGAACCACCTTTGTCAGTAATTACAGCTTTAATTCTGCATGGAATTGATTGTACAAAGTTTGAATTGTTTCCTGAGGAATTTTTATACATTCTCCTGCTAAAACACTCCAATTCTTTCAATGATGATGGTGAAGGATATTGACTTTGCAATTGTTTTTCTAAAATGAACCATAAATTTTCAATGATGTTGAGATCTGGGGACTGTGGTGGCCAGATAAGATGTTCTACTTTGCTAGAATCTTCCTCGTGCTATTCAGCTACAATTTAACCATGTAAATGGGTGCATTATCATCCTAAAATATAGTATTTCCCTCTGGAACGGTTCTTGAACCATAGGATGAAGTTGATCACTTAAAATTCTTACAAATGCCGACTTGACTTTCATAAAGTTATTTAAATAATATCTGTAAAAAAACGAAACAATTTCAGTAACAAAAAATGAAGTACTAGTAATGTTAAATAAACATAAATATTAAATAAGCTTTTTACAGTTTAATCAAATTTTCCAAATTATGTTATTATGGTGCTAGATGTTTCCATTATTTTATTCACCTGTGTGTGTGTGTATGTATATATATATATATATATATATATATATATATATATATATATATATATAGTCATCCGCAGACAGATCTGTTTCGCTGTCTCACAGCTCATCAGTACGGTTAGACATCCAATTGCTTTTTACCCAGGTTTGAAACCCGACTGAACTGGCATCAGTGGGCGATTCTACCTTTGGGCCATGGGCGCATGGTTGAAGAAGGTAGACTTTTTTAGCATGTATATTATCATTATACACGGCCCAATAGCCAGAGTGCTCTAATTCATTAGTGAATGAGCGATGCGTACATATATATATATATATATATATATATATATATATATGAGTGCAGATGTTAGTAAAATCCTAATAAAATATTATATTATATAATCCTGACAATTGCTAACTTGAAAAATCAGACAGAAGAACTCTTTATATATATATATATATATATTTATTATATTACATTATATAGAGGTTAGAATTATTCAGGTTATTAGTATAGTATATGTGCTCTGTCTGGAATCAAAATCCCCTTCTCTGTTCCTTTGTATAGGTTCTGTGTACCCTGTTTCATTTCTGTACCCAGTTGCTGCGTCAGCGGTAGCTGGGTAATATTTGAACTTTGTACCGAATATCCGCGCTCACGTTCCCCCGCTTTAAAAACTGACCTTGTGTCACAACTCACTCTTGTTGGGAAGTGGGTAAGCATTCCCGTTTCATTTCGTGTTTGCCATGCTGTCATAAGGGTTACATGTGCGTTTACATCCAAGTTGGGAATTCAAATCCAGTGGGGATTCATTTTTTATTTTGTATAAAAGTTTGCTTTGTTACGGACAAAAAATACACAAATACTAATGACTTGTAGATAAGTTTAATTGCCAACTGAATTTTAATGTGAATAATATATATATATATATATATATATATATATATATATTTTTTTTTTTTTTTTTAGGCATTCTCAAAATGTTTTTTGATGCTACTAATAATTATTTATTACTAATAGTGTTAGTTATTCTTGATGAAATACTTTTATAATACCTATTAATACACTAAATATAGATGAGAGTTGTTGAAAAGATCTCTGGCTGACCCACTTAGCAAAATCAGATTGAATGACCAAACACCAGATTTTAATTTTGTTTTTTATGCTTTCTAAATTTAATTTTTAATTTATTTTATAAAATTTTTTATTTTATATTTTTAATTTTTTAATATTTTTTGTTTCTGTTTTTAGTTTTTTTTTTTTGTTTTTCTAATTTCATTCTTTTAAATTTTCTTAATTTCAATTTTTTTTAATTTTGATTTTTTTTTTTAATTTTGATTTTTTTTTAAATTTTGATTTTTTTTTTTTTTTTTTTAATTTTGATACTTTTTTTAAATTTTGATTTTTTTTTTTAAGTTTGATTTTTTTTTTAAGTTTGATTTTTTTAAAAAAATTTTTTTTAATTTTGATTTTTTTTTTTTAATTTTGATTTTTTAAAAAAAAATTTTTTTAATTTTGATTTTTTTTTTTTTTAATTTTGATTTTTTTTTTTTTTTTTTTTTTTTTTTTTAAATTTTGATTTCTTTAATTTTTTTTCCAATTTTTGTTTGTTTCTGTTTTTCAATTTTGGTTTCTTCCTTTTTTTTTAATTTTTTAAAAATTAAATTTTTTTGTATAAAATGTTTCCTTGTTTATCTGAGAACTTTTCAGTGCCCCTTCATATTTGTACTGCTTGTAAACAAAATCTCATTTTTTTTTTCCAAGTCATTTTTCAACTTTTGTTTTTTATTTAAATGTGTACATGCACATAAGTTCAGTGGAATTACTCAACTAGGATTTTGCTTCTCTGGTTACAATAAGTTATAATACTGGACATGCATGAAAGCCTAATTATGTATGTTTGTACAAAATATAACATGCCATAAGTAACTGCATTTTCTGAAATGTTTAACCTTGGATTGCCAGTAATAGCCAATATGATGCTCAAAATTCTCTTTGGTTTACTGGAAATTCATGTAGAGAAGTTTCTAACATTGTATTGAACACTTTTAATAGATTCTTTCATTTTAACTATTAATTGTAATAACTAAAGATTTTAAATTTTTTTTTTTATACAAGGCTTAACAATTTTAAAATTGTGATGGTTTGTTTATAAAAATAAAATTGTAAGTTCATATAAATTATATTTAATGTATAAAATAAAACTTTTTAAGCTTATCAATATAGCACCATCTCTGATTCTTGTATAAAATGTAACAGTAGAAATCTGGGTCAAAGATCCCCCTCTGTAAGTGGTCAGTCTTTGTACTTGGAGAATCTGCACTAAATATTCTGAAACTGTTAAATGGCCAGGGTCTGAAAAGGTCTTACATAACATTTCTAGAAATGGGAATAAGAATCTGTGTTCTTGGAGAGAGGGCTTGGGGGGTGGGGGGAGCTATAGCAGACAGTCAGTCAGGATGGCACCAACCAAAACTAAATGCCAGCCTCCTGAACTGCCAATGCCAAAAAACTCTAGTGACTGGTATGGGATAAGATTGCAATGGGAATGGTAGAGAACTTGTTAAAATTTCTGTCTGTAGTGACGGCGGTGTGGGACCCTGGTGAGCTGATCAACAGATGTTAGAAGGCTCAAGTTGCTGTTTTTTTTTGTTTTTTTTTTTGCACAGTGAGAAGAGCGTAAATCTTCTTTATAAGACGTACCTACTCTTGTGTCATGGTTTCAGAAATTGCATTTATCCTCTTCCACCTCCTTCTGGTATTTGCCACTATTTAAAAAAAAAACAAAAAAAAAACTAGCAATCTAACCTGGTAATGCCTAGGACAAATAATAACTTGCAATGATTTTTTTTTTGTTTCTGATAAGATAGGTTTTTTTAATTTTTTTAATGCTTTAGACTACATGTCTTTAGAACTGAATAAATTATTTTTCCCCCTGTAGTTAATGGACTTAATTTTATCAAACTTTAGCACATATATATATATATATATATATATATATATATATAATGATTTTTAATATTATTTTTGATCGATACTCATATTTAAGTAGATATTCTGTTTATAATCAAACAGTATTATATATTTATTTCTACTGGCCTGATTATTTACGATAAATATTTGTTACGAAAATGTGTGTCATTTGGCAGGATTTGAACCTGTGCCTCCTATCCACATATCCAAATAATCAGAAACATTTTATTAACTTTGATTATAAAGAAAAAGACATTTAAACCAAAGATTGCTCAGTTATAGACTTATAAAATACCAGTCTGTTGTCTTCTCTATGGTTTAGAATTAATTTTTCCATCACTTAGACTGGCTGCCACTCAAGGCCAGAGGGTCCTGTCTACTCTGCTATTTTTGGGAAGATGGGTGTTTAGAAATAGATTCATGTCTTATATGTTTTTCTTATGATGTCATGTAAAGAAATGCTTCAATTTGTCACCTTGGCTTGGAGAATTATTGTTCATTATTAACTTTTAGGCAAATATCAAAGCGTAAATAATTGCATATGCCACTCTCTAATAGAAATGGTGACATCAGTTTAAGTTCATTGTCTCATCTTCAACAGACAACATCCTGAGGATGACTAGAGAATGGTGAGAAACACTAAAAGTGATGATAAAAAAAATATTAACAATTTTTGTACCTTGGGGAATCAACAATCCATTCCTTTAGATGAAAACAAGTGAAATTAGATTTTTAAAAAAATTAACAAAGATTCCTTGTCCTACACATTTAATAATAGTTGTGTTTTTATATATATATATATATATATATATATATTTTCATACAATGATTTTGAACTTCGAAATATATATATACATATATACATATATATATATATATATATATATATACTTTCACTTGGGTGAGGCATTTGTAATCACCCTTCTACCCTCTATGATTTTTCTTTTCTTTTTATTCCATTACCCACTTACACTTTACCCCATTTTCTTTCTTCTTTTTGGTTGTTTTTTTTTTTTCTTTTGACCTGAAATGTCCTCTGGCCTTTCAACCAGTGCTGATACCATCTCCTTGGTTTGGTAGCCACTCCAGGCAGAAGCAGGACCCTGTAAGCCAAAGCAAAGAGAGCAGGCCAGTTGGGGTGGGGATCATAAAGGCTCTGGGGTGGCAGTATAGAGGGGCAGCTGCAGTAGCTGCTGTAGTGGTGTGTTTGTGTGTCTGTAGAGGGGGGTCTGGATTTGTGAGTTTCTGACTCATCACCAGTTCCCACCCCTGTAGGGCATCTTAGCACTTTTTCTTTACCAATCTCCTGCCACAGCAAATGCATTTTGTACGGCAAGCAGAATTACTTTTTTAAAAATAATTATTTTCTTTACTACTTAGTCTCTCTTCTTTCTTTTTCTTTCTCTCTCTCTTTCTTTCTTTCTCTCTCTCTCTTTCTTTCTTTCTTTCTCTCTCTCTTTTTCTTTCTTTCTCTCTCTTTCTTTCTTTCTTTCTCTCTCTTTCTTTTTCTCTTTCTCTCTTTCTTTTTCTTTCTCTCTTTCTTTCTTTCTTTCTCTCTCTCTCTTCTCTCTTTCTCTCTCTCTCTTCTCTTTTTCTTTCTCTCTCTCTCTCTCTTTCTTTCTCTCTCTCTTTCTCTTCCTTTTTCTCTTTCTCCCCTCCACCCCTCCCTTTCTCTCCCCCTTCTTCTCTCTCCTCCTCTCTCTCTCTCTCTCCTCTCTTTCTCTCTTTTTCTCTCTCCTCCTCTTTCTCTCTTTTTCTCTCTCCTCCTCTTTCTCTCTTTCCTCCTCTCTTTTTCTCTCTCCTCCTTTCTCCTCCTCTTCCCCTCCTCTCTCCTCCTCATCTTTTCTCTTTTTCTCTACTTTTCTTCCCCTTTCTCCTCTGATTCTTCTTCCTTAAAATAATCAAATATCTTTAAAACTTTCACGTCCTTCGTTGCTGACACATTTTTTTAATGTCTACCCACTTTCTGTAAAATCTAAGATTTCTCTATATTAAATGTTTGATATCAGTTGATAGGTAAGTTTAATATACTTAGGTAATTGCATTGTGCGTGCACACACACACACACACACACACACACACGCACACACACACTCACTCACTCTCTCTAATAATTATTTCTTAATGTACCCCCCACCCGCCCAATCTTCTCACATGCCATCTTTATCTATCAAAGTATGTCTATTCAATAAATAAAACTAATTTCTCAGGACATTCGACAATTTCTCGCATTCATCTGTCAATCATTGGGTTGAGATTTTTTTCTTATCTTGACAACCACTGACGGAATGTCATCTTGTTTCTTGATGGAGACATAAAATTTTTGGCACAGACATTTGAGACATGTATGGCCTCCATCTACTTAGAACTAATGCCATGTTACTCTTTTATTTCAACCATGCAATTATTTGCCTGAATCTATTGTCTGCTGCATTGCAATAAGCACTTTGTCGACTGCATGTGGAAGAGATTTAAATAGTAAAGAATTGGAAGATGACCATTACAAATATAATTGATGAAAACTCTTCAGTTTCTCTGTGTGTTTGTGATCTTTTTATTTATTTTTATTTTTTTTAACATTTCACCCCAAGCAAGATGTGACCAACACTAGTGCACAGGGGATTACAATGGGAGAAAAGACTCAATACATTGAGTAATGGGATTCATTAAGTTTTTTGAAATTGTAGCTATCAGGGAAGCAAGTAAATGGAATGGTGTCCCACAGGTAGGAAGTGTGAGAAAAGAAACTGTTGGAGTAGAAGTTATCTTTAACTATTTCAATTGTAAAAGGGTGGAGCATAGATGTAACACACTTAAATTCATGTAGACAAGGCATCAGGAAAAAAAGCTTATAAGAGCAATTACCATGAAAATATTTGTAGAAAAGACAGAAGGAAGTCTCATGATGGTGAGAAAGCGACTGAAGTAAAGATGCCAAGTCAGGACTGATTACATTGTAGATACTTCTTTGGATTTTGCTGAGAAAAATACAGGTCAGGGATACTAGAAAATTTAAATATCTGGGAAGTGTTATAACAGAAGACAGAAAGTGCGACACAGAGATCCGAAGGTGAATTGGCATGGCGAAGTAAGCATTCCAGAAGTTGAGTAAAGTATTAAGAAACAGGACAATTTTTCTAGAAACAAAGACGAGAGTACTGGATTGCTATGTGATATCAGTTCTTCAATATGACAGTAAATGCTGGACAATATCATCAAAGCAGCTGAAGTGTGGTTCTACAGAAGGATGTTGTGAATATCATGGACCGTGCAACAATGTAACCAAAGAAGGAAGAGACAGATAGAGGGAAAAAAAGTAAGTAAGTGGATGATAGAACAAGAGAAATCATGTGTGTTGGAAACCATGGATGCTGTAGGTGAAGATCTGTACGTCTTGATGTTGTATAGTAGCACAAAGTGTTATAGATACTGAATTTATAAACTCTATCACTCTTTCCTTGTAGCTGTCCTATGAGTATTAGATTCTCCAAACCATCTTTCCTCATTACCTGTTCCAGAAACCGCAGCTCTTTTCCTGATGTTAAGTATAAGTTTCCTTTTCATAAGTATCATTAGCATCTTTCTGTAGAACCACATTTCTGTTGCTTTGAGTCTCTCTCTCATCTTTGGGGAAATCGTTCAGCATTCTCTGCTCATGTAGGAGGACAGATTTCAAATAACAGTTCAGTACC
Source organism: Ascarosepion bandense (assembly GCA_037127315.1). NCBI lineage: Eukaryota > Metazoa > Mollusca > Cephalopoda > Sepiida > Sepiidae > Ascarosepion > Ascarosepion bandense. Next base: position 5,078,810 of record JBBBDQ010000221.1, read on the forward strand.
CTTTTCCTTATTAGTTAAGTGCCGTACATGATACATGCTTAGGTGATCATCTCTTTCAATTTCTGTTGTGACCAGGCAAATTTTCCTGCAGTATGTTGCCATTTCTTTCTGGGTAGACTGGTTACTAACCAAGGCTATAGAACCTAATCTTTCCTGCTATTCAACTCATATCTGCCAGGAGAAGAGATGGATTAACACTTTTTCTTAAAGGTAATTGTGCATAAGTGAATGCAACAAATTCAATAGGAGTCATGTTCTTAAACTTTTCAGAGTGAGACTTTCATATGGATATTATATAGAGTGCCAAACTTGTTTAGAAATATCTAAACTATCAATTTTATACAGTTGCCTTCTCAAATCAATTAAAATTGGCTTCAAGTGAATGAAACCTGTAGGTCTTAACAATAACCATCATTTATGAGATCTCATAGACTGCTGATGATAAAGAATCACAAAGAATTGTACCAAATAACAGAAGCCACATTACTTGGAGACTACCAACGACAATTAAAATGTATAGAACATGTAACTTGAAGAGAAAATGATGACATAATCAAGATGTTGATGTTCCACACAACTTCAAGCAAAAGATTAGTAAGCAAGTCTTTGTTATATCCAAGAACTGTTGTTTTTAAATTCTAGTTTAGCAAAGCTAGTCATTTTCATACAAAATATAAAATGTTTAATTTAAGTTTAATCTAAAGTTTAAAATATGAACTTAAGTCTTGTTAAACATTTGCAGGATTTGTTTTTCTGCAAGGCAGCACAAAATTCATGCATTTTTTCCCTGTTTCTTTCCTTTTAAATTCTGTCTTTGTGAACTAACAAAATGCCTTTAAAAACTAGTTTGGCTAATGTCTTTTGATCTGATTTTAAACCAATACAGGCCATTGTGGATTTGCATTGTGGGCATAGACAAAGAATATTTGGCAGAGGAACAAAGGTCTGTAGGGTGGCCAAGTGCTTTGATCTCTTTGTGGTCAAAGCACTTTTGATACCTCAGCTTAGCCAATGTATACAAACAGACTGAAGAATGTCCACTATTATTAGCTCTACCAAAAGTTCATCTCGGTTGGCCTTTAAACTTTTCAACCATCTATTTGTTGATAATTGATTATCACCTGTTGATCATTGGTCAAATATTCCACTCACTTTTTTTTGTATCACTCTTGTATCCCCCTTTTTTTTACTGTAAATAAATAAATGTGGCATTACTGGTTTAGTTGGACCCTAGAAACATCCTATTACAAGCAACAGTTGAAATTGTAAAGCTTTTAATAAGACCAAATTTCATTATCTTCTCTTTTCTATTGAATAAAGTGTTTTAGCTTCAATATTTTTTTTTTAGCCAAGTGCTCATGTAATGCTATATTACAGGTAGGATTTTTTTTAAATACATAGCACACAGTTACTTTGATGACATTTAGTATGACATACTTTGCAAATTTTGTTGGTAAGAAGAAAAAAAAATGACATTCTCATCATGGCTGTACTTTCATTTATTTTATTGTTACTTCTACACCATTTTTGTCATTACCTCTATATCATTATTTTTGTCATTACCTCTATATCATTATTTTTGTCATTACCTCTATATCATTATTCAAAAAAACAAAAAAAATATTCTTGTTGTTGGAAATACAACAAATATGGCTATGAAAACTTTGAGAATCCTTACAAATTTAAGGTTTTCTTTTTTACAACTATTTAGTAACTTCTTCAGGATGTAGTCAATCATAGACTTCAACTTGCCACTATTCCTTATTGCTCTTAACATTTTTTTTCTCTTTGTATCTCTCACAAACCATGCACTGCCATCCATTTTCTCAAGCCCCTCAAGTTTGTCACATCCTGCGATCCCCTGTGTTTTTTTCCCTCTATCCATCCTGTGAATCAGCTAAGTGCCATATGTGATACACGCTTGGGTGATCATGTCTCAAAAGAGACATGACTGACTGAGTAGAAGATATTTTCCTGCAGTAGGTTGCTATTACTTTCTGGTTGCTAACCAAGGCTATATAAAATTCAATCTGTCTTGCTATTTAACCTATAGGAAGGGAAAAGTGTATAAGTGAATGCAACAAATTCACTTAAAATTCAAACTCAGTTCATATTGTGAGTAACCAGTTGTAAAGGTAGATCCTGTATTTATATGTCTCCTTACGCTAAGAGCTGAAAACCAGATTTTTCTTTTGATCAAGGGCCTTAACGAATCCACCTGACTACATCTGACAAGGGCAGAGTGAACCACAGCATAGTTTGTATTACAATAGTTACTATACTTTCACTGGATTAAGTGGATTTTGGCATACCATTGACAACCAGAACCAGTGGTAATTTTTGCAATGTTACTGTAACCAGTGGTGTTAGTTTTCTTTGGAATGAAGCAAGTTCATTGAAGTGTTTAATCCCAAGGAAGGTCTGACCAAAACTGGAATATTCTTGGCATATCTGGACTGGAGCTGCTCAATCCTCACTTTCTAACTTTGACAGAGTCTCGGAGCATCTCCACAGCCTTGTGGGTGAATAAATATTTTCGACCTTACTGGCCTCTCCTCAGAAGTAAAACATTTCAAGCCTATCACTACTCAATTTCCATGGAAGATATTGAACAAACTATATTCTTTAGTTCCATCATTTTAAACCTTTACAACATTTGGGGATCTAAAGCAGATATTGAACTCTACACATAGTTGCACACTAATGCAGCATGTCTTTATTTGTAATTTTTTCCCCCTCTTTGCCATAACTGGGCAGTGTTAATCTAATGAAGTTTTGTCATTCAAAGTTTCCCTGCTTGGAGATGAATTGCCTTGGTTGATGAGCTGCTTCTGTGCAGGACTTCTGATTATCAAGCATGTGGGACACGCTTTTTGCAACACCCCTACCATAGGAAGAGTAGAGTGGAAACTTGACTAGGGGTTTTGCGATTCACATGTCATCGAGACATTTTTTTAGTAAAAAAGAAGCCTTTCTTTTTTTTGTTCTGGCATTATTGGTCCTTTTCAGAGGTGAAATTTAAAATGTACACCTCTGGTAAAATCTCTCCTAAAATTATTATTAGCCCCTTTTAGCCATAACTTTTAGCCTGATGGCAGTAGTCTTTATGAACCCACCCCTTCTTGGACTGCTTCTTAATGGTCTAAGAGGACAAAATGCTTATATAGAGAATTAAATCAACCTGTGCCCTAAAATGTAAGCTAAATAAATAGATCAAAGTATTATCACCAATATGTCTCACACACACACACACACACACACACACACAGAGTTTATATTGCAACTATGCTGAGCGAACTTTTTGGCAGAGTGTGCATTATCCAGTCCGAACACAATAATATGAATATCGGTCTGAACAAGGCCAGGATGCTCAAACCCTTGGACATGATGACTTGTGACTTCATACTAGCACAACCATCAATGGCTCCTCAAAGAAGTGAGCTGTCTACCCTAATTCACTAACAAGACTTGTGTCAACTCATGGTATGATTTTCAGACACTTTCCTAAGATGCAGCATGCTGGGATCACCTTTTCCAGACTGATAGCATCAAGAAATCACCCCCCTCTCTCTCTCTCTCACACACTCACTCACTCACACACACACACACACACACATACAAGTTAAAATTTCCCTTCTCTGATTCCATGCACCTATGGCTTAGGGGTAGCGACTCTGACTGGCACCAAATCAGTCTAGTTTTGATCCTGGTCAGAAGCAAGTGGATGTTTCTAGCCACACTGATGAGCTGCGATACACCGAAACAGGCTTGTATATGGATGACTAAAATATATATATATATATATATATATATATATATATATATATTTTCACAAAAGAATTTATTATACAGGGTATAGAACTAATTATTCTCACTTAACGACCAAAATTATATTCAAACAACAGGTACTGCAATGGGGACAAAAATGACACCAACATGTGCAACACGCTCACTAGCATCTCTCAAAAAAAATCTATACAAATAGGACGCAAATATGGGAAAGACATAAAAATTCATTAAATCATGGAAAAGATATCTAGATGATTGTTTATCTTTTAGATATCAACATGGGGAGACATAAAGAAACTATACAATCTACTCCAAAACTCTTCTTTGTCAGAAAGACAAACAGATCTCGATATGTAAAGCTACAATTTATTCCCCTGAAGAGTCAACTTTGGGCTCAAAACATGTGTAGCGACACAAATACTATTATAGACACTTAATATTACTTGCTTTTTTGTATAATATATTAATAATGATAACAATAAATCTACACTTTAGACAAAACATTCACGGCTTCTTGCACTTCTTTCTTGTATCAATGAGGTGACTTATTTATATAATAACTGCCAGCCATCTTTAAAGAAATGGCACCCATATTAAGTTTTTTTTTATGCCTTTTTTTTTTCTTCATCCTTAAAAATCACTTTCTGACAACATTTTACCAAATTTCTTGCTTGCACTGTGAACTGAAAGGTTATATTTGCTAATCACATTTCTTTGCTTTACTAACAGCCAATGTAAATATAATCTCTTCATCCATTACTAAGAGGTTTTGTGGATTCTTCCAGTTGATATTAAAGTGCCTGGTCACCACTTTCTTGAAAAGAATGTCTAATTCAATGACAAAGCTTTTTTTTTTTTAATTAACCAACCATGACGCAAGATTAAGATGCTGTCCGGAGAACAGCTTTTGTCTTGCCTGTTGTTAAAACCTCTTATTTGACACACTTGGATTTGCTAGTAGGAAAGAGAAATTTTTATTTTAATAAATAATTTAACTTTGATTTCCGTCCTTTGCTGTTTATCTGAAAAGTATCTGAATCCCTTTCTTTGTCTCCCTTCTTCTATGGTTTTGAGCATTTTTTTTTCTTTCGCTCATTCTCTCACACTCAGTAATCATTTATGTTTTAGTGTCTTCATTGCCTAGAACTTGAAAAATCATTATTACTCTTAAAAAATAATTTTAATGCAATAGTCACTTACAAAAAAAAAAAAAAGAAAAAAAAAAAAAAAAATTTATGCAAAATGTTTCTGCTTTAACCTTTTTGCATTCAACCCATCCAAACCTGCCTGCATAAATATCAGTTTTGTTTTCAACCTGCCATAACTCGGCCCAATGTATACACTGTTATAATATATGATGACATCATCACAAATAACATAGGAAGTCACGTAAACAATGAGATTTTAACTACAAAGTGAGATTTGGGAGTCAATATTTATAGAGTAGGTTTAAGCATGTTGAATGCTAAAGGTTTAAATAACCCACAAATTTCTGTAATAAGGTTAAATAGCAGTGTAGACTGGGCTCTTTAGCTTTGAGTGACCATTAGTATAGGAGAAAATATCCCTGAATTTATTACCAGCCTGAACAGTTTCAATCAGGCTGTCTTGTGGTGGCCCAATGACAATTGATTACAGGACTTTTGTATATGTTCTTTTAAAAATAGATATGACTATTTTTACAAGTTAGGGAGAATTAGTATAAATTTTCAAACCATATCAGTGTGAATCAACATAAGCATATTGACTATAAGAATTAGAATTTAAAAACATTGGCAAATATTGAATAGCATTTTAACACTTCTAAACACTTTAGCTGGATGTGCGCTTGTGGTCCAGTGGATATCGACTCGGAACGAGAAATCGGAGAGCCGAGTTTGAATTCCAGTTGAATCCGTTGCAGTCAGATATGCACAAATACTCTTGGGAAAGGTATTAATCCGTCTCTTCCCTCCAGCTATGGGTAAAATAACAAGAACAGATTGAGTTCTATAGCCATGGTTGGCAACCAGTCTACCGCAGAAAGCAATGGCAACCTACTGCGGGATAATCTTCTGCCCAGTCAGTCATGTCTCTTTCAAAACATGATCGCCCAAGCGTGTATCACGTACGGCACTTAACTGACTGAAACACTTTAGCAAAAACTAAAAAACAGTGCTTCGTTTTTTAATCATTTCACTTCAAGTAAGGCAATAAAGGCACTAACATGCAAATGATTACTGAGTGAGATAATGACAAAGAAAAAAACGCTATTAAGGAGAGAGAACAATAAAACAAGAATTAAAAAGACGGACAACAACGATTGATGTTGCATTTGAGTTTTTGAAGATTTTGACTTGAAGCAAGAAACTGGAAGAGAATTCCACAAGAAATGAGAAGTGCAAGAAAAGAAACTGTTAGCATAGAACTTACGGTTACGATGAGACTTAGTCAAAAGAGAGGACAATAAAAGAACAATAATTAGGAAGACAGAAGATAATGATTGACATATTTAAATTTTTGAAAATCAAAGTTAACTAGAAAGCAAGAATTTGAAAGAGTTTCATAAGCCAGAAGTGTGAGAGAAGAAACTGTTAGCATAGAACCTACGGTTACGTCTAGCCATTTAAATTGTAATATGAAATGGCTAGATACGTAAATGTAAGTTATTTCACTTTAATCAAAGTCAAATTTGAAACTCAAATCTACTACTATTTTTGTTGTTATACCTGATGTCTTAATAGTCAGCCAACTTTAATATGAACCTATTAGGTAATTGCATCTTCAAGCTAATTTGTTTTAAAATGAATTGTATTTGCAATCATTAGGCATTATATATACTTCTCTTTCAAAATGATTTTCTAGTTTAATCAGATATAAATTTCTGTGACTGTAAGACCAAAGTAGATCCGAGCTGAAGGAATGTTGTAATTCTGATAATGATTTTATTTACATATTTACTCAATGTTTTTTTTTTCATTTAGGTTTGAACCTAGAAGCCAGTATCTATACCAAGGGTAATTCTTTTCACACAGCGCTATGTCTCTCTGATCAGTCTGTTTGTATACCTGCAAAATCCACTGCGAATCACTCCTCCCCCGCCTGCAACTCCTCCTCCTTTCTAAAAGACTCTGTCTGTAGACATTCAGTGAAACTCTGAGAAAATCTGATTTTCCAATTCTTCTTTCCTTGTGTCCAAATGTGCTTATATTGATTAAATCCTGGCAAGGGAAGGAAGGGAACGCAAGACCGTTTTGCACGCACCTATTTAGCATAAAGTGGAGTGCATCGTTGTTATGCATTCCTCACAAAAACATTCCTATTGTCACTCCGTCTGTAGCTACATTGCTTCAAAATGTCTCTGCTTATTTGGACCTTCTGAATATGAAAGATGACAAAAAAATTTCCCGTTTTTCAGATTTCCATTTTGATGGGTCTTTTTAATGGTTAATATTGTTACAGTATTTAATTTTTTTTATGGAAGTATATGCAGAAGGTGTATAGAAGAACTTATATCTATATCAGGTTTCAACTTGGATATATAAAGAAAGAAGACAATAGAATATACTAGACTTCAAAAGATATTCTCTCTCTCTCTCTCTCTCTCTCTCCTTTTTCTCCTTTCTCTCTCTTCCTTTCTCTCCTCTTTTATTTTCCTTTCTCTGCCTTTCTCTTGTTTCTCTTCCTTTCTCTCTCTTCTACTCGCTCTTTCTCTCTCTCTCTCTTCTACTCGCTCTTTCTCTCTCTCTTCTACTCGCTCTTTCTCTCTCTCTTCTACTCGCTCTTTCTCTCTCTCTTCTACTCGCTCTTTCTCTCTCTCTTCTACTCGCTCTTTCTCTCTCTCTCTTCCACTCGCTCTTTCTCTCTCTCTCTTCCACTCGCTCTTTCTCTCTCTCTCTTCCACTCGCTCTTTCTCTCTCTCTCTTCCACTCGCTCTTTCTCTCTCTCTCTTCCACTCGCTCTCTCTCTCTTCCACTCGCTCTTTCTCTCTCTTCCACTCGCTCAATGTCCACCTCCCAATCTCAGAGCAAAATGAAATTACACATATCTGTATTTGAGAATATTTCATTACATGTTCTTATGATATGAAAATCTGTATTTTTCAGTATAATCTAACTTGTCAAGGCACTTGATTCATTGTAAAATCTTAATCACAGTGATTGAACATTCATCTAACAATTCAGTTGTCAGGTTATGAACTTGGTGATTCCCCTTAATATGCATTTATAGTCTTCTCACATTTTTAAGGGGAACATTCTGGAAGCGCTTCTGACGGAATCTCTATCGTTTTGCTTGTTATACAAATACATACATACATACATACGTATGTATATATATATATATATATACACACACACACACACTACCAAAATATGATGTATCATTATGTAATCACTTGAGTGAGTAAAAGTTTTGCTTAATAGTGGGGATCTTTTGCATAGGATGATGACTTTGATAAATCTGTCCCTGTTAAAATCAATTCTAAGAAGCTGGCTACACAGTCTTTTTTTGTAAACATTGTGCCTACTGTGATTATGACTGATCAAATGTGCGATGTGGTGCAGTGGGTATTGGCTTGGAACGAGAAATTGAAGATCAGAGTTCGAATTCCAGTTGAATTCGTTGCATTCACTTACAAAAGGTACTAATCCATCGCTTCTTTCTGTAACTATGGGTTAAATAGCAAAGTAAATTGGTTGGCAACCAGTCTACCACAGAAAGTAATGGCAACTTACTGTAGGAAATTCTTCTGCCCAGTCAGTCATGGATCGAAAGAGACTAAGCATGTATTATGTATGGCATTTAATGAATGACAAAATGAAGAAAAGAAATGAGCTGTTTTTTTTTTTGTTTTTTGTTTTTTTTGTATGACAGCAAAAATCAGCATTGTTAGAAATGCTTTGAAAAATAAATTCAGAATAGTTGTGATAACTTAATCTTTCTAAGATAGGGGATTCTTTTTTTTTTTTTTCTTTCTTAACCAAATAAGTGATAGAATAAGTACAAAAGGTAAAATATGAATGCAACCATTTAGTAGGATGTCTTTAAAATCACAAATGACTACTTTACACTTTTTCATTGGGTAGGGGGTGGTTTTTTTTTCTCTTCTTCCTCTGTGACTAATCCATCACTTGCCCTTTACCAACCATGATCTCCCCTCCTCTGCTGCTGCTAGGAAAATCAAACCGGCTCCCTTTCACTTTTTACTGAGCTTCAAAAATATTAATCTCTTAACTTTGACCAATGTAGTATGAATTTAAAAGATTTCTCTGCTATTTGAATTTTTGGTTTTACCCCCACCCCACACTTTTGCTTCAAGACCCACTGAACCTAGCCATGCACTTTCTCCCTCACTCTCTGGAAGAAAAGGAGTGTGGAGCATACGCAGTATATCACGCAGTCCTTTGCTCTAAAATGTATTTCAGCCTTTTCTCTTTTGCTCTACCTCCCCTCAACCTACTTTGCTCCTTCTTGTTTTTCAGTGGGAGGTAAGGGTTTTTAAAATAATAATAATAATACACTACTAGTAGTATTCTGTTTTATCCACTTTCATTTTTACTCACTATTATGGGGTCAGGGGTCTGGGGATAACGGATAATCTCTCCCCATCCACTGACACTACTTCATTTCTTGATTGCCTTGTTTTTCTTTATTTCAAATACTTTTTTTTTTAAGTGTGCATTTTAATCTTGTGTCTGTAATCTTTTTCTTTTTTTTATCATATAAATCTTTGCTGCCAGTAATAGTTGTCTTACGTTGTGAAAATTAGCTTTGTTGTTTTTACAGAGTTAAACTGTAGACAGGTGTATCTCTATATCCCCCCCCCCATATACAAGCACACACTCATGAAAAATTTAAGCCAGTCATTCATTCATATGACAAAAGTTTTACACCGAAGAATTTATATATGGTTTTGAAAATGATAGAATGCATTCTTTTAATGAAACCTTTTTCGTCCAACACTTCTTCAGAAAGATTCGTGAGAACAAAACAATAATCAAAAAACTATAAAAGATAAACATGGGTAAATAAGGAACCACTACTAAAATAAATTTATTACTAAAACAAACAAATCAGTGTAAATAAGTCTCTGGTGTACTCATGACCCACCCAGGAGGCACAGAGAACGAAGAAAGTTCTTCTGCCTAAACAAAGTCGGTCGATGAACCTTGTTGTAAACACCTTCTAAAAACCTCAAATGTTTAACTGACCGATCTTTGTGCAGCGCCCGTGACTACTTTTTTCAGTTTCATCGTTGTGAATATTGTTCCAACGAATTTTTCTGAAGGAGTGTTGGATGAAAAATGTCCTTTTAAAAGAATAGATCCCGTTATTTTCAAAGCTCTCTCTCTCTCTCTCTCTCTCTCTATATATATATATATATATATATATATATATATATATTGTCATCCGCAGACAGATCTGTTTCGCCGTACCACAGCTCATCAGTACGGTTAGACTCCGATTGCTTTTTTTACCCAGGATTGAAACCCGACCGAAATGGCGTCAGTCGGGGACTCTACCCCTGGGCTATGGGATATAATGATGCCAAGTCGGTAAACGGAGAGGATAATCCAAAAAGATTTATTTAATATAAAATATTAACGATAGATCTGTATAGAGAGCTCATTGAAAACTATCCAGAGTAATATGATATATATATATATATATATATATATAAAACACATCATCTAAAGTGCTTTATATTTTATTTTGACGTGCTAATATGCTCATCTGTTCAGACTACGATTTCGTTTGGTTTAAAATTTAAACTTTAAATTTTCTTAGCACATTAAAAAAATCAAAGAAAGGGCCATTCAAATAATCGAGGATAGAAATCTTTAGTCTTATCTTGTGTCACAAAGGTTATACGAAAAAGAGTTCACTGGACAGAATTATATATATGTGTGTGTGTGTGTGTGTTCTCATTCTGTATGCATGCTGAAGAGGTGCGAACTATCTAATACAAGAGGTGCCAAATTCGGACTTACATTATTGACATATCTCTGGATTTTCAAATCTTCAAAATCTTCTGATGAAGATTAAATTAAAAATAGTGAAACGTAGCAGATTTAAAAACGGTCCTACTCGTTCTTCATTTAATTATTACTGGCATAGTTTAGCCGTTCAGTTTGGCGTTACTTATGCTTGACAACGATGAGAACCATGAGTGCATTCATGTCAAGACTGCATAATTTGTAACTCAAATGTTTTGCTTAGCATAATTAAAATTTGGATATGAATTTCGTACCCAAAAGAATAAAAGTATCAGGGTAGAGTACATAGGACTGGTAGGTTGATTAATTTGTTTTTTACGGTTTATCAACCTTTTGGGGTTTTAATACCCCCTCACACACACACACACACACACACAAAATAAATTAAATAACTCGCAAGAAAAGAAAAAACATCTTAAAACCTCAGAAATTTTATTTAAATAAACTGAAATATTTTGAGAATTGTAAGAATTTACATTTTTATTTTTTATTGTTGAGAGTTGATATTGCGTTAATAATTTTTAAGAATAACAAATATTTTTTCTACATATAAATGTCAATCTTACTATTTAATCCGTTGCAGGAGGAGGAGATTGATTCATACCTTTTCCAAGGATATTTGCCTGTGTAAACGTAAGGAACTCATTAATAAGGCCAACTAGAGTTGAAACTTGACTTTCTGTTTCTGAACGGCCGTCTGTTACACCACCCGCACATCGTTAGGACAGTTGAGAAGGTCTAGGTAGATAAGACAGGGTCTGAGGAACGGACTTACGCATCAACGTGGTGCAATGGATAAATTGTCGCTATTATTAATTTTTTTTAAAGAAAAAGTTTCGCGTATGCGTGTTGTTTTTTATTATTTTATTTTGTCGATTGCACAATATAGTAGCGTCAGTTGGGCACCGCTTTGGAGAAAAAGAGCACCATGATACAATTCATTCCGCCAGAAATTTGGAAATGGCATGCTGTACTGTTTGGCATTCGCGCCGGAAACTCCAATATGAACATTTCAGAGTGTTTGGGTATAAATCTGAGAACAGTGCAGAGGATTCAGAAAGAGTTTGATGAGTCTAATGGTGCTTACGAAAGTGTTTGGAATTATCACTAGTGATGACTACGTTATGCCTCCAGTCATCTTCTTACATGGCCTCAGACTCAACACGGAGGTCTACATCAAGTCCCTTTGGGAGGTAGTGATTTTCTGAGTCAAGAGGGTGACTGCTGAAAGACACTATGCCACAAGCAGGAGAACCCAGTCAGACAATATCTGAGACCACATCACCCCTTACATTTGGCCCCCTAACTTCCCAGACGGCAACCCCCTTGATTATTATGTGTGGGGCGCAGTTGAGCGAGAGACCAACAACATTCCTTGTAACGCCAAAGGATTATGGTAGCATTCACTAACTTGAACAAGGAGACTGTCCAGAAGAGTTGCAAGAGATTTCGAAATCGTTTGGATTCTGTGGTTGAAGCTAATGGCGATTTTAATGACTAAATTTACTCTTTAGTATTTCAAGCTATTTTTGTGTCATTTTGGTAAAATGAAGTGTATGCAAGTTTCATTTAGACGACACTTTATCCATCGCATTCTCTATCTTCAGTTCAGAAAAAAAAATTATTTAAAGTAAAGAGGCCGCAGCATTTTAGCTCAAGTTTTGGGCCCTTGGCTTAGAATATATTTTTCCTTTCCCCACTCTTTTTTTTTTTTATTCTTTTACACACAGTCTTTATCCCGCCTTTCACACCTTGATACTTTTCTTGTTATTTTTGTTATTTAATAAAGAAATTCACTGTAAAAGATCTTCTTCGGGAGACATGCTTGTCATTCAATCTTTCAAACTTTTCTTCTATTATTTATTTAAAGAGATGATGATGATGATGATGATAATAATAATAATAAATGGTAAGAATTAAGAAAGGAATTTGGATATCGGGTTGGGTCAGACGTAAAGATAGGGGATTAGTAAATAAAGGATTTTCTAATCTTTTGCAAAGGGAAGAAAATAATGTAGCGATGAAGAGACCAAAAGAAGAAAAAATATATAAAAGATGAAATAAAAGTTTTAAGAAAAGAAAAAGAAACGGAATCGTCACAAGTAATGGTGAAAAATATATGACGTCATCGAAGAATAAAAGGAATTGATGACAGGGACAGAATTGTGGTGACACATATTTCTAAAATCATAATAAAAAAAATAATGTGAGATAGCAATAGAGTAATCGAGAATATAAATAAAACCTTTTAAAACAGAAATAAAGATATGCAAAGTTTAAAAACAAAACAAACTTTAATGGAAGCATTTTCTAATCATTCACCCTAAAAAGGATTACATTATTTTTTTTTTTACCGAATGAAGAAAGAAACAAACTTTTCAAAGAAGGTAAAGGGGGGAGGGGAAATGACTAGTAGAAGAAATTAAATCGGACACGCTACTCAGTTGGCCAATGCCGTCTGCTTCTTCGTCTTGTGTTGTTGCCGTCTTTGGAGAAGCAAGTCAAAGAAAAGAGGAATAAATAATAAAAAAAACCTTGCTGCCTCTTTACGATTTGGATAACTTTCTTTCTCCATATTTTTCCTTTCTTCGAATACACATCCCAACATTAAATAATATAATTTGATCTTTAGAATGACATCCACAACCCCTAGAACCTCCCTACTATAAGTGCTCACTCAGAAGCATTCTTCTTGTATATTCTTCTTAAATATGAGCTTGTGTGCATTTTTCTACCCACCCAACTACAAAAGAGAAGGGTACGAAAGACACAGTTACAAGTATAGTAAATTATAGTAGTATACGGGACCAGTGCATATTACACTCGAACCTCCCGACCAAGGGGGTAGGCTCAAGCTTGATTAGGGACACTGAGCAGTGCTTTGTGATTCTTAGTATTTTAGTAATTTTTGCATATTTCTACCTAAATTTATATATACCTTACAAATTAAACTAAGGCGCAACTGGAAAGGATAAAAAAAATTTCGGATTTTGACGTCATTCTGAACTGGAGTCTTTTATTTTATTTTATTTTTTATTTTTTTACTCGTCCAAAGCTATGAATTTATTTTGCTTATACTAAGTCCCGAAAAAGAAATATATATATATATATATATATATATATATATATATATATATATATAATTCACAATTTTTTAGTCCATAATGTTAAATGTGTTGAAATGGAATTATACAATATTTTAACAAGAAAAATCTCAAGATAACCTGCCGCAAAACATTGTTGATTTAAGATGGAATGATCTATGATGACATGAATCTAATATGTATATTTAAGTGCATTGTATTTATTTTCAGTTTTTCTAGCTGAATTTTTCGTCTATATTGCATATGATACATTATTGTTCATAATTAGGTTACATTACAATGAAATTTGTATCTTATATGAACACTATTACCTTATGAAAATTGACATGTAGTAAAGTTTTTTTGGTGAGTGGGGTTTAGTCCGATATACATTTAGGAGGTCCACGGGAGCCTAGCACCGGCACTTCTGAGTCTATCTATCTATCTATCTATCTATCTATCTATCTACATAAAATGGTAAATATAAGACAATTTGGAAAACTTATATTGGACATTAAACTAAATTTTCCAATTGTCTAATAATATTTTCACACGCACACACACAGAAATGGATAGTGGCTCGGAATGAAGAATCGGAGAGCCTAGTTCGAATTCCAGTAGAGTTCACTAAAATCACTTACATGCTAATACCCTTGGCAAAGTTATGAATCCATCTCGTCTTAAATAACAGGACACACTCGGTCCTATAACCTTGGGTGGCAGCAGGTCCAGGGGAAGGACAACTCTAAATTCAAAATCTGCGAAGAGTCATTTGAGGACCTTGTGGCATACTGTGCACCAGTTTTCTGTATTCGGCTATTGCTCAAAAAACTGTCGTTGGGTCTGCACAAGCATTTACCACTATAACCGAATGATACGTACTTGTAGTCTGGCTGTTGGTTCTGAGAACTGAGCCGCTTGATTCTCGGACATCGGAAAACGACGGAAGAGTCCGATATACAAGGTGCGATGAGTAAATTGTCGCCATTTTTTATTTTTTATTTCGCGCATGCGCAGGATCTGTTTTTGGTTTTGTCGACTGCACAGTATATTTGGAAACGGCATGCTGTACTACTTGGCATTCGCTCCAGTACGAATATTTCAGTGTTTGGGTGTCAATCTGAGGACAGTGCATAGGATTCGGAAAGAGTTGGCAGAGTTTAATGATGATTATGAAGGTGCGACAGCTCGGAATACTCACTCTGATCATTCTGATAACAAAAGAACTCCCGAATTTGTTGGTGAGGAGCTCAGACTCAATATGGAAGCCTACATGAAGTGCTTTGAAGAGGTAATGTTTCCCTAGGTCAAGAGGGTGGCTGCTGGAAGACCCTATGTCTGGCAACAGGATTTTGCACCATGCCACACAAACAGAAGCCAGTCATGGCTGTCAGACAATTTCTGGAGCCATATCACCCCTTATATCTGGCCATCTAACTCCCCAGAATGTAACCCCTTTTATTATTATATATGGAGCACAGTTGGGTTAGAGACCAACAAAACATCTTGTAACAGCAAACATCTACCGAAAGCGAGGATTATGGCAACACTCGACAATTTAAACAATGAGACCGTCCAGAAGAGACTCAGGAAATTCTTGAGGCCTTGGTTGAAGCCAATGGCGATTTTATTGAATAAATTTATTCTTTAGTATTTCAAATTATTTTTGCTTAGTTTTGGTAAATATATCTGCTGAGATGTCTGTTATTTTCATTTTTGCTTAATTTAAGAGATCATTTATCCATCGCATCCTCTCTGTGTGTATAGCGGTAATAAATCCGAGGAAAAAATTTGGTCACTAATTCTAATGGATTCTAGTAATATTAAAAACTGATCCAACAGGGAGCTTCATGTAAATTTAATTTCCAGGGCAAATATTTATTTCATATATAAATTCAATATTTTGCATTTGGAGAATAGGCATTTCTACAGGCTCTCAAAAGTCTGTAGAAATGGTTATTCTCCAAATGTAAAATATTGAATTTGTGTGTGTGTGAGAGAGAGAGAGACACACACACACACACACTTGTAGATAGATGGAATCCATGTATTCATAATCTCATCTTTGATTTGACTAATACCCTTAGTTAACCCAAGTTGAATTGAAAAGTGATTTAATTTTTATTTTTCATTTTTAACGAAATTAAATTCTAAGAATTTTTTGTACTCCTTGTTGGCAAAGGATTTTCTTTGTGGCAATTGGAGGAGGATAAATTCTCCCCCACCAGTCAATGTGTGAGTGCAAAAAAGAAAAAGAAATGTACTAAAATTCATATTAATGGACTCAAAACTCCTTCAACTCACTAATTGTGGATTTTTTTTCCTCAACAGGCACTATCATGCCCTCAAGCATAGTCATTTTTTTTTTCATTCTCAATCATTTCTGACTGGTGTGCTGGTGGGGGGGGAGTAAAGAAACAAAGATAATAAAACTTAAATTTCTTCTCGTTGCCACTCACTCTCCGACATTTTTTTTTTTTAAATGTAGTCATATAAAAGATTAATTCTTTCTTTCAGTAAACAAGAATTTAATTCCCTTGACTTGGACTAAGCACTCATTTTTCTCTTTTTTTTTTTTTTTTTTTTCCCCCTCTCATTCCACCCAATTTTGGTGATTGAATATGTCATGAAGGTCAGAACAGTTTACGGATTACCCTGCAGTTTTAGTTTTCGGCTTTTTAACTAGAAGAGACATTACAGCTTTTAGATAATGTCTTGGAGTAGTTGACAGTTTATTGGTCATCATTTTGTTTTTTGGTGGAGGGGAATTTGGCTATATTGAAATATAATGTGGGTGAAAAATAGGCTTTCTTGTTTGTGAGAAAGCCATCTTTTTGTTCTTAGATTTTGGTCCTCAAGTGGTAGAATTTTGTTTTTTTTAATAAAGAAGAATATATATATATATATATATATAATTTTTATGGAAATATAAAAACAGATTGTTACCCTTTTACAGACATTTAAGAGCGAGGGTCTTAGGACAGAATTAAGACTCGAGACTTACTCACAAGAACATTCTTTAATTCTGTCTTTATGCCCCCCCTTAACTGTTTGAAAAAGGGTAACGAATTGTTTTTTATATTTCCATAAAAATCGTTCCCAACGCTTGACGAAGTTCGATTACTGTACTGAAACACAATAGTTTGTTTTTTTTTTTTAATTTTTTATAACTATTTAATAAAAACATTAGAATAATATTGCTCTACTTTGTATCAATCCCTTTTAAAAAGTAAATGGTACGAACCGTGGATCGAGATAGACTAAACTATCGCCCGGTTCACACTCCACAGACGTCTATCGAACAGGTGAAGAGGCTCATCCCTTGTTTCCTGTTTAGGATGTGGTTTCCGGCTTTCTCTTTTCCAACCCTTTCACTCTTACGTAGCCCCCTGCACATCAGTGGCGTTACCGCCTTGCTTGGGGTGATGATTAAAAAAAAAAGATATATATTATAGGACCGTAGTACTGATGACGTTATGTGTGTCTTTTTATTTTTAGCGTCTTCATTTAAAAAATGCAAACAAGAAAGGAGAAAATCCGAGTTAAAATACATTTTTTAAATAAATTCACACAATCTTGGATTAAGTAGGAATTTAAGCCGCCTCAAAGAATATAGTTTCCACAAAATGCCACCTACAAACTTCCTACAACCCTAATCGTGGCAAATCCCTTGTTTCCTGTTTGGGATTAGGTTTCCGCTTCTTTCTAAAAAGACTGCTTCAGCGCTATACTCCTAAGTGCCTTTTCTTTCTTGCGCTAATATGTCCATGATACTCCTACCTTGAGTGGTTCTTGGGTCTTGTATTAAGTAAACATTAGTAGGAAAAAAAAACCTACTAACCATTATCAGTTCTCTTTAATAATATAACAAGTGGGGGGGGGAATTCATATCAATTTTTTTTCTTTTCTTTTTCATTTTATTTCTTGTCTGTTGAAAAGAGACACTCTTCTTGTCCGAAAATTCTGATGTTTATAATCTTCTTCCGTTGGGTCAAAACTTTACAATATAGTCTTATTTTCGTTTTTTTATCTCTCGATTTTTTTCCACTAGCTTTTATTTTATTGTGAAAATTATTGAATCCCCAATTCAAAATTGCATCATTCAAAAAATAGGCTTTTATTTTTATAACATATCATATTTTCTAGCCAAGATAATGATAATTTATAAATACCTAAATAATTCAATAAAAACATTAATTTCATACTTAACACCTAAATTCTATATATAACAGAATTAATGTTGACTGTTGAAAAGTTTGTCTCTCGACTGAGCGGAGTCATGCCGACTACAAAGTTTTGTTAAGGCACCATTACGATAGCCTCACTCATTTTTTTAATATGCTACAATACAATATCTTTTTATCAGTAAAACATTAAAAAAATAACAATCCTGACATTAAGCATTATCACAACCCAATGACTATATATACATTTTTATATACAGGTATAAAAAAAACCCGACAAAGTTTTTCTTACACCAACAATAACGGATATCAACGGATAGCCAGGTCCTGACGATCCGTTGAGTGAAACCGCTTTCGGCGTTTGGCTCACTTTTAGATTTAGTCTATTGTGTGTATGTATATATATATATATATATATATATAGATAGATAGATAGACAATGAATGTCTATTGTGATTAATCATGAACCGCTCTAAACATCGTATTTTGGCTTTAATTTCAGGTGAAAATAAAGACAAAAATTCTCCAACATTTGGATAATTTTTTATTAAGTTGGTTCTAAGCTTTCGGCTCACATGAGCCATCTTCAGAGAGATTACAAGGACGTTAGCATAAAAACATCCACCATCAGCGACGATTTTATCTTTTGTTGACATAAAATTTTGCTAAGCAACAATATGTTACCGAAAATAGCAAACAGAATTCGTAAATTTGTAATGACGTCACGCCGCGTGAGGGTTCGAAATGATAACAGAACCACATATGCAGTGTGTTATGACCAGATTTAAACGTAATTTTATTAAGTGTGGGTTGTTTGGATTTAATATAGATGGCCTCCAATATCTGAAGATTATCAGATCAGAAAGGTGGCAGGTAAGTCTACGGGGAGTGTGGTTGTAGTAAAACCAATATATGTAGTGGGTTTATTATTAGTACCAGAGATACAATCTCTGAACGGGCATGTAAATTGATACACTACATTGGTTTTCTGTAGATGATTTAGTTGAGTGCTTGTAGGGTTATTAGAGACTATGAGCCGAAAGCTTAGAACCAACTTAATAAAAAATTATCCAAAAGTTGGAGAATTTTTGTCTTTATTTTCACCTGATGTTTAGAACGGCTCATGATTAAACATAATAGACAATTATTGTCTCTTATGTTTAACAGTATATGTTTAGAAAATTATCTGCTGTCTTGATACACTATATATATATATATATATATATATATATATATATATATATGCATCCGGTAGAATGTTCCGATAAAGAACTATTAAGAAACGTTTATCATTCTAACATGTTTCACTTTTAAAGCCTCATCAGAGAATGAAATATGCAGAAAATGAATTTTTTCTTCATTATATATATATATATATATATATATATATATATAATATGAGGAAAAGAACAGCATGATTAAATAAAGAAGACAAGAGATAAGCTATTTCTTCTCGCCTTAGCGTTTCGTCTCGTGACAGACTTTATCAAGCCAAACTGTCTTGATAGAAGTCCATCACAGGACGAAATGCGTAGGCGAGAAAAATATAGTTTACCTCTTGTCTTTTTCATTTAATCATATATATATATGTATAACAAATTATATTTTGTAAGTCGATATTTTCTTCATACTCACTTATCCCCCAGCCATATTTGCTTTTTATTTTAACATAGTTTCTTCTTAAAAATTTAATCTATTTTTAAAAATTTTATTAACTGTTTAAAAAAAAAATCAAATTAACCTCAGCATTATGTAGCTGGGTTGTCATGGTAACGCTTTCTTTAGATGTTTTTTCTTAAGTGCTCGTACAGAGTGAAACGTTAACAACGAAATAAAAATAAAGCTTTTTAAACTTCAGCCGCCTTTCACGAATTCCATCTTCAAAATTTCGTTCAAATATTTTATATCAATCATTTATCATATATTCATAAAAGAAATAACTGATTTAAATATGTAAAGTTAGTAAGTGTTATTAAAATTTCAGTCACTCTGTTTTGTTTTCTTTTAATTTTCTCTAAAAATATAACCGTTCTTTCATTTTCCTAATAATTTTATTTTCTCAGATTCTTTTTTTTTACACTCAATAACACATGCGTTTTAGTGACATTGTCACCTTGCCCGGGGTGAAATTATTAAAAATAAATAAATAAGATTTCATTGTAAGTCCTGCCAGATGTTGGTACTTTTTAAATACTTAGAAAGAATAAAAATGGAGGTGGGTAACACTCAACGGTAACAGATACGATAACCAAGATTTCTAAAGATAATTAATAATTTCAAAAATAATTTCATTCATTTGTGAATAATTTCTTAAAGTTTCATTAAAATCTGACACAACAATTATTTGACTTTTGCAAGAATTTCTAAATTGTGATGGGGGGTTGGAAAAAAGAGTTTCGTAAAAATAACATTCAAACTGGTAAAAATTTGGTTACCCGTCGACAAAAAATATATTATTTTACCAAATTTTCGAACATGATAGAATTATTATTATTATTTTTTTAATAATTGGAAAATACTTTGATCTTTCCTCGTAGTAATAACGTAAACATTTTGACAGAAAAACTTTATCTTTTATTAAGTTTGAGGCGTTTTTTTCTTCATATGCTGTCTTTTTTTTCTTCAGAGAATTATTAGTGGAGGTACTTAGGAACATGTGGCCTAATATTAACTACTGAATACGTAACCTAAGGAATGATCGACACATTTTTAAGGCAGTAGAGAGCAGTAACGAAGAACAATTAGGCATTGTTTCCAAATAAAATGAACTTCATATAATTTAAAATAAATGAAGCCAACGATCGTGCGTGTGTGATTTTGGGAATATCAGTTTCACCATGATAACACGTGGTGCTTCAGTGGAAGGGACATAACTCATTGGACTAAAAACTAATTCAGTCGCATAACGAGACTAAATGTAAATTTTATTTTTACTCGAAGCATTTTTTGTTTACATTTTAAAATAAAGTTTTCGGAATAAGGTCATTCCTTGTAGGACTCTGAGATGCTTATATTATTAAGTATAAACTTACTCAAGATAAATATTTTTTTTTAAGTATACGTTTTAAAAAGAAAAACATCTGAGACGTATGTGCTGACATTCATTTGAAAAATGGAAGTAGTTAGAATTTTAAAATTAATTCAATTTTTTTTTTTTTTTGATAGAAATAATTTACAATAAAGAAATTTTTAACTAAGAAATTATTTTTTAATTAAGGCTAAAATAAAATCAACTGTTGCCACATTTTTTTCATAATTCGTCCAGACTTTAACTTTTTTATTTTATTTGGAATTTTAAAAAAATAGAGAATATTATTGTGGCTTGTTACACTAAAAAAAAAAAAATTGTTAAATAAATTATTTTAGTTAATGTAAATTCTGTTTATAATTAATTTTTTTCAACCTTTCTAATCTCATTTTTTAACATTCAGAACATTCCTCTTGGGACCACACATTTAAAAGCACCAAATAAAATTGACAGAACATTAACGGTTACCTTGCATTTGTAAGATGTTTTCACTATCAATATTGTAAATACCAGTAATAAAATATGAAATTAAAAGTAAATCTGAATTTATTATTGTTATTAAACTGTAGAAGGGGTTGTCTCTCGGTTTCTTGTTTTGTTAGAATCCAAGACCTACATCTTCGTTCGGAATCTGTTACTTGAACTTGTTTTTTATGAATAAAAAATAATTTATTAGTATTTTTTTTTGTTCCCCCATTTTTCGCAAATGACCATCGAACCATGTCAATTGTCCAATGTTACTATGACCACAATTTTTGGGCTTGTCACACGAACTGTTTTGAAAAGCAGTCAGTGGGTGTACTGTAACTGTAGGTCATTAGTCATAGTTACAATTATACTACCCATTTTCAGTAATTTTTAAAACTATGATTTATTTACATTTTTATAAAGTATAGTTACGTACAGTTGACTTTTTGTCTGGTTAACTTTTCCATGAAACCATATTTTCATTTGAAATGTCCACAAAAAGAACATGGCTAATTTAACGAAAAGTTCATCATACATTTTAGTAAATGTTTGAAAGAAAAGGAAGTAATTTAGGAGAAACAGATACGTAGTTTCTGTTGCAGGAGTGTCTTTGTAGCCGGTCATAAATCATGAATAAAAAAATAAATAAATAAAAGACGAAATTTGGTTACGAGAAAAGGCATAATTTGGTTTTTTTGCGAATGACGTGTTTGTTGAACCCATTACAAGATATTTTTGAACCAGTTTTACTGTCAATAATTTTCATAGCTGGAGGCGTCAAAATTACTTTCCACCTAAAATCTATTGTTGATCCACGACAACACGAAATTTCCACTATTCTTTTTTTAAAAAAATGTTTATTAAAGAAAAGACCGTACTAACATGGTTTTGACTTTTGTTCATTTTTATCTGTGACGACTTCGTTTGCTTCTTTGGCAAAAGGGCATAGATTTTTGTGTAGAATAGCTAGTTCCTTTGAGTTGACGAAAGGACCCGTTGCAAAGACTCCTATTTATTTTTTATCTCCTAAGGTTTCCCCAATACAAGGCCCAAAAGCCACTCAAGGTTACTGAATGGGATGGGTGACATAAAATTAGGAGGGGGGCATAAGAAGTAAAAATTACATTAACAAGGATATGGTGGATAGATAACAATTAATCATAGACTTGAAGAGATAGGATTATGTTCGGGGAATTACCCACTCTGAAGTCTCTTCCACAATGTTGCGATTCTTGGGAAGAATCTGTCTGAGTGAAATGTCCTTCTTATAACATAAATACGTATGAAATGAGGATGATTCAACACTGAATATAAGAAGGCTGGTCTGAGCTGGTAGTATAAAGAATGGATCTCATCTGAACATTTGCCATGAAAGTAGCGATAGGCTTGTGATGTTGTGTATATGGGGTACAGACTAGAGGGTGGGAAATTATTTATCACCACAAATCTGTGCATGCTATTTTAAAATCTATTAAGGTTATAGAAAAGAAAAAAAAAAAATTTCATTTTTAATAAGCTCAACAATAACTAGTTAGGAATGGATTGGACTAGAATTTGAACTCAGTTCTCTGATTTCTCATTCTGAGCCATTAACCATTAAACCAGGTGTACTTCCAAGCCATAGCACTTGGTATTTTCGACATTCATTCATCTAGGTACTGACCTGGCTTAATGTTATTTAACTTTAGTGATCAGACGAGAACTGGTGTTTTCGACATGTATCACACACACACACACACACACACACACACAGAGTAGCAAGTCCTATATATATATATATATATATATATGTATATATATATATGGTTCACACTCCTCCCAGGTGTTATCCCTTGTTTCCCATTTCTTCTAAAATATTTTCATTCTCTTTCACTTTTAATAGCTCCTTGCATCTTAGTGGCATTATTGCCTTAGTTGGGGTGACTTGATTAAATTTGTCTATGTTGATATTTTTGACAAGCTTCTGAAGTATTTACATGGTAGCTGTTTTAATTATGTCATTTGGACCTGGCTACAGGTGCACAAGGCATGTTGGCCAGCTTGCATAATGATACCCCTTCTTCACAATCACCCATGATTTTATTACAGTTTATCACAGGCAAAGTTCTATATAGTCTGCAGGACAAGGGCTGGACTCTACCTGCACTTTTTATTTTTTATTTCCCTCTCTTCTTGTCCTTGCTTGTTTCCTATAACTTCTTTTGCCCTCTTTATTTTTACTGTCTGAACTTTCAAGCCATAAACCCCAGTAACCTTTGACATCACTGTGAATTTTTACAGTGGTGATGTTGTTTCTCTTAACACTGATTTGCTTGCTCTTCTTAAAAACTGTCCAGCTCCCTGTTTTTTGCTTTCATTTACAACTGTTAAAATGAAAATTATTGCTTGTGTCTGCCATAGCTTTTAAAGTTAATCATTTAACCATTTTTAACACTTTACAGTTAACAAATATAGACTAAGTTTTTTAAGTTGAAAGTCTTTTCCTATCATTACAACACATGGTGACAATAACAACCTTGTTACAACAATTTCATTGTTTTTGTTTTATTTAAGGTAATTTGGTTTGCAGTAGGGAAAGACACAATATTCACATCACAAACAACAATAACAGTATTATGTAAAAAAAACAAAACAAAAATTACAATAAAAACAATAATAATAAAGCCTGAAAACTGATTAATTTAGATCCAGTTTAAGTTAGAAATTGAACTTTAATGATTAAAGAAAGTATTTAGTAATAAAGAAAAAGTGGGTGATTATGAATAAATTCACAAATTTTAAATAATTAAATTTTCTAAACCTTCATTCAGCGCCTTTTATTCTCCTGGTGGCATATCAAGATATAAGTGATAAAAAGGGGAGGTAACCAAAAGATTAAAGGAAAGGCTATTTTTGTTTTCTTGGAATTTAGGGAAACCATGTCCTGTCTAACTTTGTCTTATTGTTACATTTTTATTTTTATTATTTTATTTTATTATTATAACTGTACCCAATTTATTGTCCACGTCTTGTGACATTGAATTATGTTGAATCTTTATTTGCTTCTGCTTGTTTTGATGTCTGTCTGTTTGTTGTATCATTATGTTAATTTTCTTATTTATGTCTACTCAATTTGGATATTTCAGTTAATATGATGAGAGATAAAATAGTAGTCAAGATTTACTAGGGTCATTCAATAAATAAGGTGAATTTTTCTAATACAGATAGAAGCTTTTTTTTTTTTTTTTTTTTTTTCCAACGTAGTCTCCCAGCAGTGTCACACAATTTTTACACGAGCTTCCGTATTCTCTCTGCGTAAAAATCTTTGGACTGATGTCTCAGCAAATCGTCACTTTCAAACTTCTTTAAACAATTTAGCCCACTTGTAGACATTTTTTTGGGTTGAAACATGTGGCACCATACACAGTTGACATTCTCCTATGAATTTCAACTGGTTTGCACCCTTCAGCAACCAAAAACTTGATAACTAACTTCTGTCAAATCCTGGAGCATGCTTCTTGGTTAATCTTTGTTAATCTCCCAAATTCTCAAAGTTTTTTGACAATTTGCAAAAAAAATTAAATCCCTTTGAAAAAGAAGTAAAGAAAAAAATTTAAAAAAAAAGTAAGCCTCTATCTGTATTAGAAGTCCTTATACTGAAAAATTCACCTTATTTATTGAATGACGCTCGTAGAAGTCCTTATACTGAAAAATTCACCTTATTTATTGAATGACGCTCGTAGAAGTCCTTATACTGAAAAATTCACCTTATTTATTGAATGACCCTTGTAGTTTACTAGATTGAAGTGACAGTTTAACTGTGTACAAAATTTTTATTTAAAAAAATTTTTATTTAAAAAAAAAAGCCACCTTCATCTTCCTTTTATTTATATTATGGCATTTTTAAAATTAGTGAAAACTTGGACAAAGCTACAAGTATGGAGTGAAAATTCTGTTGAGCCTCTCAACCATGCATACTTTTGCTAAATCATCTTTGTATGACACAAGGTCATGATTGTGGAAGCAGCATACTAGCCAGTCAGCCAATGTGATACACACTTGGGTGATCATGTCTTGAAAGAGGCATGACTGGGAAGATTTTCCCCAGAGTAGGTTGCCATTACTTTTTGTGGTAGAATGGTTGCCAGTTTAGGCTATAGAACCCAATCTGTCCTGCTATTTAACCCATAGATGGAGGGAGAAGAGATGGATTATATATTATATGCATACTTTTGCTAAATCATCTTTGTATGACACAAGGTCATGATTGTGGAAGCAGCATACTAGCCAGTCAGCCAATGTGATACACACTTGGGTGATCATGTCTTGAAAGAGGCATGACTGGGAAGATTTTCCCCAGAGTAGGTTGCCATTACTTTTTGTGGTGGAATGGTTGCCAGTTTAGGCTATAGAACCCAATCTGTCCTGCTATTTAACCCATAGATGGAGGGAGAAGAGATGGATTATATATTATATTAATAAGTAGTAATTAGTGGGG
Source organism: Ascarosepion bandense (assembly GCA_037127315.1). Taxonomy (NCBI): domain Eukaryota; kingdom Metazoa; phylum Mollusca; class Cephalopoda; order Sepiida; family Sepiidae; genus Ascarosepion; species Ascarosepion bandense. The sequence continues at coordinate 5,104,816 of JBBBDQ010000221.1, forward strand.
GATTACTTCAAAACAATAAAAAAACTTATCCCCACTTTATGCCCACTTTAATTGTTTCTATTATATTCAGTCATTTAAGTGCCATACGTGAGACATGCTTGGGTGATCATGTCTCAAAACTGACTGGGCAGAAGATTTTCCCGCAGTAGGTTGCCATTACTTTCTGCAGTAGAATGATTGCCATCAAGGCTATAGAACCCAATCAGTAGTAGTCATGATTTATAATGTTAATCTCTGTGTCATGACTTATTCAAGACTAGCAGTATAGCCCGGCATTGCTCGGGTGTAATGAAAGCTTTAAAACTAATCCATTGTCCTGGAGCTCAGACTCTTTGGACGTTGGCATGAAAAACTAAAAAGCAATAGTTGTTTCCAGTTAAAGCAAAACCGTAGACTGAAAGAAAAATGAATGAATGTAAGTCAAATTTTGATTTCCTGTTATCGATATCAAATAAGTTTTTTTTTTTTTTTTTTTTTTTTGTCGTAAACTGAATTTTGAAGGCTAAATAAGTCCTCTGAGTAAATGGTATCATGGCTGAGACTAAGAACTACAATTATACCTACTTAGAGCCAAATCCGAAGCAAAAACTAAAATAAAAGGGCTGAAATAAATACAGACATACAGGCAGATAAACAGACACACACACACACACAAACATCTTGCCTTATATATATATATATATATATATATATATATATATAATCGATTTTCTGCACTATTGTAAGAACTGCAACCTTGAAACTTCTGAATATTGTTTCTTATATCTTTGTCTATGAGTGTATCAAATTTGATTAAAATCGGACCACTCCTTCTATAACCTGATTTTTCTCAATTATTGATTTTCGATATTTATCGGGGGTACCTCGACACAAAAACCTAGCTAAGAACACTTGCAGACGCTTATAGTACAACTGTGTAAATTCTCAAGAAAATCGGTTTAGCTGTTTCGGAGTCTATAGGTAATGGACACACACATACACAAAGTTCCATTTATAAATAAGTTTAGATAGATAAGTCAGCATTTTTATGCTGGTATATACTTTCTGCCATATCTTGATAAAACATGATTTTTATTTACCTGACCCTCTCCCACTAAGGTAGGATGCAACATAAGGTCATTTTTTTGTGGTGTGCCCATATGTGAACATGTGGGCAAAAAAATACAGTAATTGGACATTTTTTGTGACTATCATATTGGCATTGCTACTGCATTGACCCCATCTCTTGTAGTGCAATGATTGATTTGTAGGCTATTTAAAGCCAGAAAATATTTTGAGTTGGTAAGAACATTTTTTGAGATAATAATGGTTTAGTTATGCCAGTCTTACTAATTAACCCATAGCTTGAGGGGAAAGAGGTGGATTCATATCTTCTCCAAGAGTATTTGCACATAAGTGAATATAACTGACCCAACAGGAATTGAAACTTGCCACTTCCGTTAACAATTCTAAGCCATTTGTAATTACGCTGCACTCGCATCTAAGCTTACAGTAGCCTCAAATGGATCTCAAGATACTGACCATGTTTAACATTGCTTAACTTCAGTGTTTGTATAAGGACTGGTGTTTCAATATGATACAGCCATAAACCCTATCACTTCTGTATATCTATAAAGATTATCAATTAAACTTTCCACACTCGCTTTGATAAAGTTTCTTAAGAAACATTGCATGCAGACACAAGTTTTTCGCTTGTTTTTTTTATATATATATATATATATCTATTTGTGTATAAGTTATAAGCCTTCCTGACACAATGTAATATATAGGTGTTGTTAATCGCCAAACAAAACCAATCCAACTTCATTTTGGTGGCTAAAAGGAAGCTAAATAGTTTCAGACCTTTCAGATGTAAATAACAAACTGTGAATGAAAGAATAACAATTTTTGAACTAGGATGATTGTAAATCTGATAATTAAATGTGCACTTTCTTTCATATTGTTAATGTTATTTTAGTCGTCTTATATTGAATTGATATGTGCAAAAAATCTGCTAATAAAATAACTCGTTTTTTTTCTTTTTCTTGTCCCATTTCAGAACCATCAAAGTTTTTATGTGGCACGTGCAAAACTACCGTAAACTCTGCCTGGTCCCTTGTGCAACACGTGCAAAGCACTCACGGTATGAAAATCTACTTACCAGCGCCAGACCTCTCGGCCCAAATTTCTAATTTATCCACACCCTCTCCCAAGGCGCCCTCAGACCATGTAATGACCCCACCAGCTCCCAATGCAGCTGATGGGCTGCCTCATCCTCCTCATCCCTTCATGTTCCGAATGCCTTTTGAGCGGCAACATCAAATGCCACCTGCGCCAACACTTAGCCCTTTTAATCGTCCCCCAACGGGTCCGGAATTTCGCTTGGATTTAATGAATGATCCATTTCATTCGAGGAATGTCCAAGGCCTTTCAAATCTTTCATCCGCATTCGATGTGCCAGCCCCTTTTCCTACACCATTTAATGACCGGCCGCGAATAATGGAAACTATAGACTTTTACTCGCAGCGTCTTCGTCAGTTGGCATCCACTCAGACACCTCCTTTACGGAAGCCAACGCCCCCTTTTTCACAGCCTTCTTCAACATTCACATCGATAACACCAACTCCATCGCATTCACAAGAACCCTTACCGAAGAACTTAAGCCCTGCAAGTAAGTTGAAATCATGTGAGTTTTGTGGAAAGTGTTTTCGGTTTCAAAGTAATCTTATTGTCCATCGAAGATCTCACACTGGCGAAAAACCCTTTAAGTGTCCTCTATGTCCTCATGCATGTACGCAAGCTAGTAAGCTGAAACGGCACATGAAAACCCATATGAACAAGTCTCCTTTGAGTAGCATGTCGCAAACTTCAAACATATCTAATGCCTCTGAGGGCAGTGTTCCCTCTAGTAGTAGCACCCCAGACTCGAACAAACACATGATAAAACACGACGATTCTAATATTGATCTAGACAACGAAGAAGAAAATGAAGACGAAGAGGAGGAAGAGATGGAAGAGGAGCTCGAAGATGAGGAGGATTTGGAGGGAATTGACGAGGTACACAATGGATCTCCTAATCCGATCGATTGTCATGTGGAGAAAAACTCTGAAATATCTTCTCGGCTCCAGGACCGCAGGACTCCCAACGAAAGGTCAAGCACGGTGGGTGAAAAGTCTTCCTTGCTCAGTGAAGTGATGGAAAACACGGGCTTGAACAACATTCAACAGTATAACGAGGCATTCCAACAAGCCCTGGCAGAAAATATTCAAAAGAAGGACACGAAAACAGAGGAAAATTGTTCTGAGGGCACAGAAAACGGTGACCGAGATATCAAATCTGAAGAGACAGACTTGTTGTATTCTAGTCAGGAAAAACCTGAAGCATTGGACTGCTCTGACTCTCCGTACACAAAGCAAATCAAAAGTGAGCCACCAGAACCAACGTTAAACAGTATGGAATCAATTTATTCTAATATGTGGATCCCAAGCTCCCATCACCAGGATTACTTCCTGTCGGGATTATCGTCGAGGCTTCAGGATCCTAACCACAACAATTTTAGCTCTCCATCAAAAAGTGCCTTGAAATCTAATCTTTCATCTCACCCCAAAGCCGGAACCAGTTCTAATACAGCTGCCAGTAATGGTGGCCCCATCTCTAATCGGAAAGACCGCAGAAATGATACCTGTGAATTTTGTGGGAAGGTTTTTAAGAATTGTAGTAATCTTACTGTACACCGACGAAGCCATACAGGTGAGAAACCATACAAATGTGAACTTTGTAGCTATGCTTGTGCACAATCAAGTAAGCTCACCAGACACATGAAGACACATGGCCGTATTGGTAAAGATGTCTATAGGTGTAAGTTTTGCAGTATGCCATTCTCAGTACCGAGCACTTTGGAAAAACACATGCGGAAATGTGTGGACAATCGTCAGGTGAGAGGAGTTCAGGAAACCGACACTGACACTAACAGCACAACTACATCTACAATATAAATGCATTTTTTTTTCCTTTTTTTTTTTCTTTTTAACAAAAACAAAAACAGAAAAAAAGGAAGAAATTTTATAATTTCCCCTGTTTATGAAGAGAAACCAAAAAAAATAATAAAATGACTAATTTCACCGGTTGTTATTTGATAGGAAAATTACAATTAAACCTGTTTTTTGGGTTTTTTTCTCTCCCCTTCCCATCCCTCCTCCATCTCCAATTCTTTTTTTTTCTTGGCGTGATTATTATCAATTATTATTAGGTAATTTATAAATTTGTTATAAAATATCATAAACTCTTAATATTTAATTAAAAAGGGCCCAAAATATTAAAGATCGGGTAACTAGATTTAGGGAGAGACTTAAATACACAAGTGTTTCTGTCTCTGCAGTCACTAAAAAAAATAAAAAATAAAAAAAAAAGAAATGCTATTTTTAGGTACATTTTTAAAAATATTTCTTTATATTCAATTTTGTTTTGAGGATATTTTAATATTTTTCTTCAAAATTTAATTGAACTATTTTTAACAGCATTAATAATCTTTTTAAAAGGTTATAAATTTTTCCACACCATGAGTAGAAAATTATAAGGGAAAAAATACCTTTAGAAAAATTAACCCTATCTTCTTTTTTTTTAAATTTTTGAAAATTTTTTTATTGCATTTTTAAGCAAAGAATTGATGCATTTTTTTTATATAGAATATTTAAATTATAGAAGCAAGATAAAAAATCATTTTTAATTTTATTTTTTAAACAAATTTTTTTTCCTTATTCCTTGAATAACAAGTTACCAAATTCTATTATAAGTTTTGGATTATTTTAAGTTTAAAAAAATTGTTATCTATATTTATGTCTATATCTATCAAGAATATATATATATATATATATATATATATATATATATATATATATGGGAAAAGTATGACCAAGTAGCTTCCTCTAAAATTATTCTTGATATATAAGAACAAAAGAAAAACTTTATATATTGTTTTCTCATAAAATTTATTTTTAAACTTTTTTTATACACAAGTGGCAATATAAATTAGAAGTAAGCTAGTTTAAAAATGGTATATTTATCCTCACCCTCCCCACCTTACAGATGAGTGACTTATACAAAATGAAAAACGAATACAGAAGCAAATCTAAAATAAACTCCTATGTTTTCATATTGATAAGAATATTAAAAAATCAAAAAATAACGAAGCATATAATGATTGTGTATATGTGTATACATACACTTTTTTTATTTGGAATACTTATGTTATACTGAAGTAAAATCCGAGTTATTAAGTGATATGTCATTCAATATTATTTCAACCCTCACCCTCAAAAAACCACAGATTACCTGAAGAGAAAGCGTAATAATTCCTATTTTGTTAACAGAATATTAAAATAACTGGCTTACAATATAAGCTCATTTGTGGCAAACATGAAACAGAAAACAAAAAATGTGGAAAATACTGAAAATGTGTTTTAACTTCTAATATATAAATAATTAAATGAAATATATAAAATAAATTTCATCAACGAAGGCAGTGCACTATTCAAATTACTGTTGTCTTTGAAACGGGGTCTAATATTTTATTTTATTTTACCTTTTTTGTTTATCTCACCCTTTGAACTTTACAATTTAGAGCTATCATTTAACTGTCCAAAGATATTTGAACAATTCGAAAATACGTACCCCCTACTTTCATTCCCTTATCGCACCACCCTTATAAACTACTAAGTCTTTAAGATTTGGGGCCCAGGAAATGAAAATAACTAATGAAAAAATAAATTAATGAACAATAACTTACACACTCTAATCACTGAGATTCTTTCAAAACTAAAACAAATCGCATATATATGAACTGTTAAAAGTTATGTTTTATTTTTAAAATGTAATTTCGAAAACAGGTGGCCAAGAGAAAAACAGCAACTTACATATATTATCGTGTATGCACAGACATACACATATCTATCTATCTATCTATCTATCTATCTATCTATCTATCTCTCTCTCTATGGTACAATGTTTCCACACTTATTTAATAGAAATTCTGTAATGGGAGCAGAGGTAATGGAAACATTTTCCTCACTTGATGCCTCTTAAAAATGGTACTTCTTAAGGCTCCATCCCAGAGATATTTATCAGAGAGAATATATATATATATATATATATATATATACACACACACACACACACACAAATATGTACAGACTCACACACACACAAATAAACCTGCTAATAAGATAAGACTTTTGAAAGCTCTCAGCCTTTAGGAAAAAATCCTCAGAGAGCAGTCTGAAAGTATGATAAAAGATTACTATTATTAGAAATTTTCTCAGTTATATTCAATGAAATATGCATAATTTTACACTCATGTGTAAACATATATTTACACACACACACGCTAATGAAAAACCATGACTAAATAGATAAAAAAAGGGATTACTTACTTTGTTGATGTCTGTTTGTTGTGTTTGCTGCTTTGTTTTTTTCCCTAACTCACATTTCAAATATCTTTTTTTAATTGGTGCGTATTTCCGAAATGTCAATAAGCTTCTCTGTTGAAAATTTTATTTTATTTAAATTTTTTTTAACACTCACTTTTCCCTTCCCCCTTCACAATGTAATTGATGAGTAAAAGAAGAAAAATACAAAAAAAAAATATGATTATGTTGTTGTCTATTTTTGTCTATTATGATACCGGGAAAAAAATAAAAAAATTTTGATAGAAAAATTTTTTTAATAAAAAAGGGGAAAAAAAAAGATTTAAATCATGCCCTCACCACCTCCCTTCCCTTACTCTAAAAAAAAGAAATATCCCCCTGAAATTGTGTTGTTAATATTCTTAAGATAACAAAATTTAACCTTCAAAAAATTTTTTTTTTACTTTCTTGAATAATTTTTAATTTAAATTTTTTAACTCTTACACATTCTTCCTCGACCCACACATTATCTTTCTTCCTGGCTCTTGTGCTGTGATGACAAAATTGACCAACTCATTAAAAGGATTAGTGATTGGTTTTATTTTATAATTGTCATCAATAGATGTACACTTCTTGGTACCTCCTCTCAAATAAATTTTCAAATCAATGGAAGTAGTCAAATTTCATAAACATTGGAGAGAAAAAACTGGAAACTTTATATTTTAAGACCATTGTTTGAGTTTTTTTTTTTTTTTTTTTTTTTTTTTGCTTTATTTTGGCCAAATGAAGAAAAACAAAAACAAAAAAGCCCATTACATCAAGAGAAAATTTTGAATACAGCCAAATGTTTTTTTTATAAATTAGCGTGTTTGTTAATCTTAGTTTTAATAACAGTGATGGCAAATCAAAATGCCAGAATACAATATCAAAATACTGAATGGTATTAAAAAATACTGAATGGTATTAATCTGTTACCATTTTGAGTTTGTTTCCCCTCTAATATTGAAAAAAAAAGGACTATATATATTTATGTGAAAAGCAGACCCTTGTTAATGAGTTGTGCCTGTAGCTATCAGGCTTATTACAAAGTTAAAGCCTGTCTAAAAAAAAAATCAGAAATTTGACCTTTCATATTAAATAATACAGAGAATTGTAGCTTTTTTTGTTTTGTTTTTGTTTTTTTTTTTTGTTTTTTTTTTTTTTTTAATTGTGACAGAAATACACCTTCCTGGTCAGAGAGATCAAAATCTTTTTTTTCTTTTTTCTTTTTTCTTTTTCATTTTTTTCTTCTTGACTTCTTTTCTTTTCATTTTTTTCTTTTCTTTTTTCCTTGTTTTCTTTGTTTTCTTTTATTTTTATATGCCATTAAATATATCAGTTTATTTTTTAATCTCTCTCGCTCTCTCCTTTTCCAGTATTTGTGAATATGGGAGAAAAACATAATTACAGAAAAAAAAAAAACAAAAAACCCCTCCCCCCAATTATCAGTTACAATTTTTTTTCGTTCCCCCCAATCCCAACGAATTACCAAATAACCCGGCAACAATTAGTGTTGGTCAGTTTTTGAGCTTTCCGGAGAGATAAAGGTATTCGATTACATATGTAAATAAACCATACGCTGATCACTGCCACTGGCTAATATAACAAGGGGAGTGGGGGGGAAATAATAAAGAACAATGGGGTGCCTCGTTTGTGTTGGTGCCAATGTTTCAAAGAGAGAAGAAAAAAAGATGTAAAAAAGATGTAAAAAAAAAAATGTAAAAAAAAGATGTAAAAAAAAAAAAGGAAATTTGGTGTTAAATTTTACCAAAGTCAAGGTATTTTTTAGTCATTGTTTTCTTATATATATGCATAAAGTGTGTACGCAGAAAGATGTATCTGCTACACAGGGGGTGGTGGGGGGGAAGCTGACTGGAGTGAAATACATCTTTAGGATTTACTGTTTACCATACTGGCTAATAACTTTGAGAAGGACTTTCTTACCCCACCCCCATTAAAATTTAAAAAAAATAATCGAACTTCCTAGCCCCACCCCCACCTCAAAAAAGAAAATGAAAGAAAGGAAAAAGGTGAGAATAGAAAATCTAATCTAATGCATGCATCCATCAATATTAACATGTGTGCATATATACATCAACACACACACACATACACATGTGCGTTTATATTTGTAAATTTCTATATGAACTTTTTTTTATTATATGCATGCACTTATATATGCCTAGAGATATACACCCTGAAGTATGAGTGTATAACCTGTATGCCATGTATGTATACACACATTAGAATGGGTATGCAAATGTGTGTTAATATATTTCATGGGTGTTTAATCCCTAGCCTTCCTGTACCCCCTTCTTTTGTGCTTCTATGTTTGTATGCAGCGTGAGACCCACATAGATAAACCAAAAACATGACTATATAAATTGGAGTATGTACATCAGTTACACACACACACACAATATATATATATATATATATATATATATTGTGGGTGTGTATATATTAATATGTACAAATTCCTACCCTCACTGGGTGTTTCACACCATTATACATTTTCTAATAATGCTCAAAAGGTTTTTTGTTTTTTAATTTATATTTGGGAAGGAGACGGGCGGAGGTCATCAGTAGGTGGAGAGAAAGAGACAGAGAGAGAAGGTAGAGAGAAGGTGATTAAAATCGTAATAATAATAATATATTTTATCTCCAATCTAAAAGAAAAATAATTTCCACTTTTAGTTATCTTGAACTGAAAAAGATTGATCAGTCTTTTTTTTTCCCATTCCTTTAGAAGAGAGAGTGATGTTTAAAAAGAAGAAAAAATTTCTTACCTGAAAACAATTTCTAATTTTTTTTTTCTCCGTATTCCATTAACTGACATGGAGTTAAAGTTTGGATAAAATTCTAAGCAACAAAATCATAAAGTATTTTTCTAAAATATTTCCTGTTTGCATCGATACCAAATCCACCTTGATGCATCCAGGTGCAAATAAAGAGAGGTAAACCAAATCATTGTTACACATATGTAGATATGTGCTTTTTTTATTATACATGTGTATGTAAAAGTTGTTATATACACTAGTACACATATTTGCAATTATTGCGCTTATATATATGTTTACCATAGGTATAAAATTTATTCTGCATATTTATATTGCATATATAATGTATGTTTTTCAGTATACATACGTTATGCAGACGTTTGAGTGAGTTGTGCATATTTGCTCACACACAGAGGCATAAAATTCTTATATTTAAAACACATGGATATCATATGCAATAGCATATCTTAAAGCTTATATGTATGTGCAAGATCAAAAATATGTGTGCAAAATATATATATATATATATATATATATATATATATGTGTGTGTGAGTGTGTGTGTACATATCTACAATTATGCAGGTGCTAATGAAAAACAAAATTCATGAGAAAGAGAGTGAGAGAGAAAAATTAGTGTGTGTTTTACACACTAAAATATTTCCCAAGGCAGCTAGTCCGTTTATATGCATGTGTTTATATATATATATATATATATATATATATATATATATATATAATGTAATGTAAAAATAAACACTTTGAAATAATGTCAAAGGCTGGAAAACAAAGATTTACTATATTTCTCAACATACAATGTGTACCCTTATTTTAAGAGTTTAAAAAAGTTTTTAAAAAAATCTGTGAACTGTACCTTTCAGCATAAAATGTGCAATTTTTTGTTTCATAAAAATATTACAGTTCTGCATTATATGCTGAAAAATACAACACTGAAAGGGCTTTTTTCTTCATAAAAAAATTCTGATTCAAGAACATTTTTTCTTTTTTTTTTTTTTAAAGCAAAAACAAAATCACACCACATTTTTCATTATGTCTAAAACATTAGAATAAAAAGAGTTTTATACCTTTTTATTATTAGAGTAGTATTATTTTCATATGAATTCAAGTTTTTTCTTCTTTCCCCTCGTTATGTACAAGATGATCTAATATTTAACCACTTTAACATTAGAATTAATGTGCAATATCCACAATTATAGTATATTTGATTAATTGAAAACCACTTCTTCATTTTCATCTGTCTCTTTGCATCTTGTTTAAATAGATACAAATGCATGCTTTTCTTTTATGTATTCTATGTAACACATTATAGAAAATTAATTCATTTGGGAGAGGTATTTTCAAATATTTTTAAAACCCACCCACCCTAAAATAAAATTAAAAAAATAAAAACAAAATTAAAAAAAAAATTTGAACCTTAAATTATTTTATTTAAATTTTGACATTGACTGTCAATAACACATTTTTTTGTTTCCTAGAATTCTTATCTTCTGATATGTACACGTAATCTTCAAAAAATGCTGTGTAGCACTTACTATTTTCCTTAATGTCTTTATCAAAAATTCTCAAAGCTAAAAAAGTTATCCCAATTTTTATTTGGGATCATATCTTTAATATTACTAGTATCATTAATGGTAATTAAAATGCAATCACTCTATCGAAAGGGGTCTCGTAATAAAATCATCTTTTGCAAGCAAAATCGAAGGTATTATCAATATTTTTTTAATTGATTTCCCACCAAAATCACAAAATTGAACCTTGTTTTAAACGAGCAACGGTTTGAAACATTTGTTTGCATTTTAAATCCTCACAATTTTTCTTAATCATTTTTTTCTTGAAGTGCTGCTGCCTTTTGAACCTGATGGAGATTACAATTAGATCCCGATCCCTCATATTGGTTCAAAAATGTCTTAGCAGGATTGAAGACAGACAAATTTCCTGGATGCCTTCTAAATACATCTTTTCATTTAAAAACAAACAAATGAAAAATCAAAATTATCCAACGAATGTGCCACTCAAAATGCATACAAATTCTTCACTAATGGGTCAGTCATCAAACGCCACATGCGGCAAACAGTTTTTTTTTTTTTTTTTTTTTTCACAGTTCATATATAAAACTATCAGTAAAATCCTAGGCAGCAACATGCTTGATTGTCAATATTGTTAGCTTTCATCAAGAACAGTCTTGTTGCTTTTGGATCAAAACGTCCATCTCTAACCATTGTTGGTTTTATTATGAGGTACCCATTCGATATGCTGCTATCAGAAGACCTTATAAATCTTTGTTTCATGATTACAAACACAAGAGTATTTTTACTTAGAATGAGCACCAGCTTAGATAATAATCTTGGCTTGACTTAGTATTAGTAATGTTATTGACATTATTGGTTGTATTGGCTTATAACCTGTATTCAATAATGTGCACTACACAGCAACTTTCAACCAGATAGTTCTTGGGTTACTAGGTTGTGATATATTTAAGTAAAAACAACAAAAAAAACAACAAAAAAACCAGAAATCTATCCCAGAACTAGTGACACATTATTCAGATTGTGCATTTGCAAATATTATCCGTAACATCTATATACTGTTTTGGAAGATAACGCAAACCACATCACCTATTCTTTTTATAAATGTTATCATCTTGAGTAGATTTTTCATGTAAAAATCTATTTTAAGAGAAGTCTTTCATTATTTTTTACTTGTTGGTATAAACACTTAATACACTGTAAGGAAATGCTAAATAAAGGAAACATATTTTCTTTAATAAATGAAAAATTAAATAAGAATACCAACCTTTTTTATTTTAAGTTAAAAAAAAAAAGTGTTCAGAAATAAAAAAAACAACACATAGATTTCAATCATTGCTCAAGGAACTGACTATGCAAGACTTGCCATCAATTTATTTCCCTCAGGAGTTTACAAAATATAATTAATTCTAACAAATTATTCTAACCACTTTCTTCATGCTGTTTGAGAAAAATTGTTAATGTATAAAATCTATATTACACAACTATGGCAGAATTGTGCTATTTTTTTCTGAAATTTTTTTTTGTTTTTTTAACTTGAAACATTATTCCTGAAGAATTATTGGTCAGCAAAGGCTATCATAGAAAGATCAATTTAGTCAGATTCTAAAATATTTGATACTACAGTAAATGGCAACACAACAGAATTTTTCAAAATATTCTTCTCCGTATCTTTAGCATAAATTCATTATTACTCAGGAAAGAAAAAAGGGTTTCAACTTCCTCTCTTCAGGAACCCTTTTTTTTTATATTTATAACTTTGATAGCATGAAGTTATTTTTTATTATTATTATTATTATTGGAATAGAAAATGAACCATAACTCTGAAAGATGCTTTGTTTTTCTTAAATTCTTTGAAAAGAAATTAATTTAACAAGATATAATTCTCAAGATTTATAGCATTAATAAAGAAAAGAGAAGAAAGAAAAAATATCTGACATGAAAGTGTAATTATATAATGGCTTGTTGTGCTAAAAGACTTTTTTAGAAGTGACAAAAACTCTTCACCACAAGTCTCCATGTCATAATTTGGTTGTATAGAAATATATCTTACAGAATTCAAATCTTCAATTTGTGATATGAAATCGGCTGATTAACAAATCATGCCTTCGGAAATGGAAAGCCTTCTAAAATTCCCTCAACTGGTACCTATGAAATAATCCATTAAATTTAAAATTTTTATATATTTTTAAATTTTTTCACCTGCTTTCTGAGCGATTTGCCAATTTGAAGGAAAGAGATCTGCAATTGTACAATAACAATGGAACATAAAATGTTATGGCTTCACCATTGTTGTTGGTCAATTTGTAGACTTGTGAAATGTTCAATATCTACCCAACTCTGACATTTTTCTTTTCTTCCCTGACATCCAATATTTTTTGTCCTCATCTCTTTTTTTTTTTCTTTTTGTTTGGTATGTTTGTTTGTATTTGTCTTTAAATTGATGACTAATAATTCCCCCTGCCCACTACCTGTTCTTATGGATGATAGTTATTGTAACTAAAAACTGAAATTTCTAAAGTGAATTTTGTGTGTGTGTGTGTGTGTGTGTGTTATGGTGGTGCATGTTGGGGTAGTCGGGGGTGAGGGGGAAATTTGTTTCATGGTTAAATTATGGCAAACTCTTTAATTTTGGATTTGTCACTCCAACATCTTTAAAACACCTGTAATCTGATGCGTAGCCATTTCTAATCTTACAATGATACTAATTATGACTTCTAATTTTATATATATATATATATATATATACACACACACATATGCATACATTTCATATATAATGGGTGTGTGTACATGCGTGTGTGTGTGTGTACTTGCATACATATATGCACATATAATAATATATATATGTGTGTATAAATGTACTTGAATATATTGTGGGTGTGTAAAAATATATTTAAAGACAATTTAAGTAAAAGAAAAATAATGAAAGCCTTTTCTTTGTTAATGCTGTTCATTCTTTAAGGAACTTTAACAAGGCAAGTGTAGAAATCATATTTAGCGATTGTTTTTGTCAGTTAGCTAGTTAGGTGCCATATGTGATACATAGTTGGGCAATCATGTTTCTAAAGAGACATGACTGACTGGGCAGAAAATTTTCCCACAGCAGGTTGCCATTTCTTTCTGTGGTAGACTAGTTGCCAACCAAGGCTAAAGAACCCAATCTGTCCTTCTATTCAATCCTTTTATTTAGATCAGTCATATGTGATACACGGTTGTGTGATCATTTCTCGAAAGAGACATGACTGACTGGACAGAAGATTTTCCTGCAGTAGGTTGCCATTACTTTCTGTGGTAGACTAGTTGCCAACCAAGGCTAAAGAACCCAATCTGTCCTGCTGTTTAACCCATAACTGGAGGGAGGTCCCAACGGTATTTGCTCATAAATGAATGCAACAAACTTGACTACAATTTGAACTCGGTTCTCTGATTTAAAAAAAAATTTTTTTTTTCGTTCCGTGCTGATATCCTCTGCACCACAATGCACATCTTTTAGTAAGGTGGAGAAAAAAATGTTTTCAACTTTTGAAAACGAAAATGCTGAACCTTTAAGAGTATTTTAGCGCCTTCTTTAATTTGAAATCTGAAAATTTATCAATATTTTTTTCCTCCATGTTAATTCTGTGTATGTTTATCGAAAAATGTCCACACTTGCCTTGATAAAAAGTTCTTCAAGGTATGAAATGCATTGGCACAAGATGTTTTCCTCTTGTTTTTCTTTTTATTCACACACACAAACACACATATCTGTATGTGTAAGTACACTCACACATGTTTATTTTCTTTTATTTTCTTTCATTTATCTTGTTGATAGTTAAACAACTGGGATTTGATTGAAGTTTGCAATTCCCCGTGAATACAACAAGAGTTGTAACTATAAAACAGGAACTCTTCACACAATATTTAATGTATAAAATATTACTCAAATTATTTCAGAATCTTATTTTTTAACTCCAAAAGAAAGATATTTTCAACTTTAAGTTTCCATGTAGAAATATTTGCGCGCAATATGGCTCATATATATATATATATATATATATATATATATATTAAAAGAAATACATTTTAATCTTTTTTTTTTTTTTAACTTTTTAATTTTTTTTTTTTTTTGTTTAATTATCGACCTGAAGTTATTAATTAATCATCCTAAGAGTTGGTCGGCTCATTACCGTCGATTCTGTTGATGAGTAATTTGGTCAAATTACTTTGCGTTTTTAGTGACTCTATATTTTTTTCTAATAAATAGTTTGTGGAAATAAAATCTTTTTAAATGGAGAGTGCATAACATTGTTTTTGCTCCTGACCCAGGAGTCTTACTCAGGAAAAGAATTCAGAAAGTCACTTGACAACAGTCCCACTTATGCTAAGAGAATTCAGGACATGTGCTATAAGGCATAGTTGTGCTATTGACGGGTGACAGTTTTTTTTTTTTTTTTTTTTTTTTTTTGTTTCTTTGTTTTTTTTTCTCTTCTTCTTCCCCCTTCCCCCCCGCATCCCATAGCAAAATAAAAATACAAGGAGTTAAGAAATAAATGAAACAGATTTTTATGTTTATTTTTGTTTTGTTTTTAGTAGAAAAGATTTTTTTTTTTTAATTATTTAAAATTTTTTGTCACTACCAAAAAAGGGAGGGGAAATTTTCTTTTCTTTAATTTGTTTATTTTTTAAATATTTGTTTTTTTTTATTATTATTTCTTTTTGTGTTGTCATTTTAAATTAAAAAAATTATTTCTTACTTTATTTGAAAAATTGTTTAATGAGTAATTTCAATTTATTTTTATTTTTTTTTTGTTTTTAGTTCAATACGTATTTTAATCTCAAAATATTTTCACTCTCAACACTTCCCCCATTTAATGATTTTCATATAAATATATTTTTGATTGTAAGTTCTGAATTTCATTTCACAGTTATCATTTGTTAACAATAAGCAAAAGAAAAAAAACAGAAAAAATACAAAAAAAAAATCTAATAAAATTGTAAAAAAATTACTTACATAAAATATATAAATAAAAAAAAATTAAATACCAGTGTTCGGAAAGTGAAGAAAAGGTGCTATATGACAGTAGTGGTACCATTTGAAAAAGTAGATATTTAAATTTGGGTTGCATTTTGAACATCAAACACACACACACACACACACACACACACACACACACATATAATTGTATAATGGTTGTATTGATACCATTCATATATTAAAATAGAGATATGCAAGCACTTAAATATTTTATGTTTTTTTTTTTTTAAATACTTGAAATTGCCACAATGTTGTAACTACGTGCACTTTGTATACCCGTTCATGTCACAGTAATTTTGTGATTTCTAAGCATTTCTCTAATAGTGATCAACCAATGAAAGATTTCGTACTAGAATCTTCCTTTTGCTTTCACTATATATATATATATATATATATATATATATATGTGTGTGTGTATGCATATAAATATATATTCCCCAACTTCCACCAGAACTTTATTAATTCTAAGTGCGATTTACTGAAATACATTGGTATCACCTAATATTGCATATATAAAGCTCACCCTCCTCTTGAAAGGTGACCTTAGTGTGTGGTAGCCAAAACATTGGGAAGGGTCTGGATAAACTTATCTAATAATACATGCATGCGTATGTGTGCTTCTCAAAAGAGAATGAAGTATTTTTTCTTTAATGCTTAATTTATAAGCTTTTTGCTTACTATGTCGAAGACAATGGGTTTCAAAAATTTTTGTTCATTATAAAGCACTATGGTGTTTAAAACAAAGTTTTCATTCATACTAAGCAAATATATATTTATATATATATATTCAGTATACAAATTTAATTTTTTTACTTTCTTTTCCTTTTTTTTTTTTTTTTTTTTTTTAACTACATGGATATAGTCTTGATTGATGTCTGTGAAAAATGCACGTTTTAATAGAAGTTTAAAAAAACATCCTCAAGAAAAAAGAACGCTAACAGCACTTTTCCAACTTTTGAGTTGTTTTACAAATATATGTACATTAATTTTGTAAATTTTTACTATTAGTTTAATTACTTGCAAGTCACCTTATTCCTTCTGGTCCATCTGTTTTTTTCTCTCAAAATTTATGTAAGATATATATATATATATATATATATATATATATATTTACATACCTGTATTCTACAAAAAATAAAACCCAAAAATATTTGATCATCAATATTTTATACTTATTGGACCAGTGTATCTGATGAGGCGCAATCTTACAACTCATTGATTACAAATTTAGTATGTAAATTCTGTTACTCTACCTGATTCTCTGGCTTATAAATATTTAAAAAAAATCGCTTACATTTGTGATATTTTTTTTTTATCAAAACAATAATTTCTAATCAGTTGATTAAATCATAAAAATGTCTAATTTGATATCCAACCAAATGGTTTATCCTTTGTAAATTTCTTACACCTACATTTTAAAACTTTTTTTCTCATCATATTGTCTTTGAGCCTACAAGCTTTTTTGTTAATGTCGAGTTTGTATAAGGTCAATAATTCCAACTCTTTCCCATATATATGTGATTTAATGATTGTCTTTATTTGTCTAATTAATTATACCACACACTAATGTCACTGTCATATGTGACAATTTCGTCACAGTTTTTTTTCAACATGGTCATACCAAAAAAGATGTTTTTTTATTTTGTTTTCTTCAATTAAAAATTACTTTTTCATTGTGTGTGTGTGTGTATGTATGTACTGAGTGCATGTATATGTGTGGATGACAGTGTAGTTTATCATATGTGTGTATGTTTGCATTTTATTTTCTCATACTCTTTTTTTTTCTCTCTCTCTCTCTCTCTTGCATTCCCATTGTATAGCATTTGTCCTGTTTAAAAAAATTAGATTTAAAGAAAACAAAAAGAAAAAACAAAAAAAATCTCAAGAGTTGCAATTCAACTCCTTTATGTGACTCCCTGTGACAAAGAAAATACAGGACTTGTAAATTCTCAAATTACTCTCTTTAAAAAAAAAAAAAAAATGAAAAATCCTCCTGTATCACAACAATCAAATGAATCAAAATATGGAAGGTGTAGCAAGATTTAATGACCTCTGCAAGAAAATACTTTTTGTCAAAATTTTCTAAAAGACATTGTGGTTGGCATAACTTCCCCTCTATGGCAGTTGTAATTCAACAACTGTTAAAGGAACTGTTACACCGTATATTGTTCTTCCAACATTCATAGATACCCACTCTTCCTTTCATTCATATATATATATATATATATATATAAATAAATAAATAAAAGCACAATATCTCTAATAATGATTATAATGATTCAAAGTTTAGACGTTTTTTATTTTCTTTTTTAATTGCAAAGAATTTTTCTTCAGTGTCTGAACTTTTTGTTAACAAAGATGATTATGTGTCAAAAACAAAATTTTCCTTGAAAAGCAACCAAAAATGAAAATTTATCATAAATCACAAACCACTTTCAGTGTACAGAATTTAGTCCCCAAGAATCATATGAAGCGGATCTTCATTGTGTATGAGTGAAAAGAAAGTATAAAAAAAGAAATAAATAAATAACATTTAATCATATCTCGAATAAATGATTTTTTCAGAATAGCTCATAACATCCAACGGTGCTCATTGATTAATATATAAAAACGAATTAAAATTCATAACTTTTTTATAAAATTAAGGAAAAAGTTTAATTAGATGATGAATAAAAAGAATTAAATATGTATTTCAGTTTAGTTGTCTATCTTGTTTGTGTTTGATTTTTATTTAATTTTAAAAAATTATTTTAAATTTTTTGGTCACATATATATTCTCTCCCTTGTTCTGTTCTTTCTACAGATGACTCCCCATATTTATTTTTATGTTTCTAATTGCTACAAATTTGTTCTTCTCAGCATTTGAAGTTCTGTATGACATTAATCCCTACCCCTTTTTATTTTATAAAATCTGATCAGGATCTTATTGACACAGTAAATTCTTCAAGCCCAATGTCTGATCTAAAATTTTAGATTTAATTTCAGAAATAGGTGACTTCATACTTTATTTGTATTATGATTATACTTGGGCTAAGTTCTTTTATCAGTTCCTACTGTAGTTAGTGTATTTAATGGGCTTGTAAATAACATCAAATGTATTGCAGTGTTAGATTTTTATTTTGACTTTAAAAAAAAAACGAAGACCCAGGAAAGTTAAAATAAAATTCCTTTTCTATATTATTTATTTTCATGCCTTTTGAAAGAATTCATTTTCTTAAACCCCCTAATGGCATATTCCCCCATACAAAGTAATGAAGGAACTAGAACTGGCACTCTCTCTCTTTCTCTCTCTCTCTCTTTCTCTCTCTCTTTCCCTTATTAAAATGATCTCATGCCTACATTTTTCAAATGTGTTGTGTCACTCAGCTGATGAAGCTGTGATTCTATATACAGAAAAAAAAAATTATATGTCTTATATCTCACACGTGAAAACTAATATGCATTTAAATAATTTTTCCTAAAAAAAAAAACTCTATATATATATATATATATATATATAGGAGGTCTTTGACTTAGGACAGTGTTCCTATGATTCATTGTAACAGGATTTTCCATGAATAAGCATTTATATCTCTCACCTATGCTAATCTAGGATATAGCAACACATTTATATGACATGTTAACATTATAATTGTCATGACAGTCAAATGACTTATGCCAAGCAAACAGCCAATGTTCATTGTTTCTCCCTTTTAAGAGCAATTAACAATATCTAATTTTACTTCCCTGATGATAGCTTTCCTTTTCTTCGAAGCACCCCCCACTTCCATAAGAATAGGTTACATCTATGTATGGGTGCTACAATGAAGGACAATAAGTTTCCATAAATACAACACAAACAAAAGAGCGAATACACAACATCCAATATGAAGTACAATCAGGTACCCATGCTGCCTTGCATATGAGGCAAATGGCATAAGTCGAAAGGAAATTAATGGAGATTACCTTGGAACTACAAATCATTGTAGCTTGGATGGACTGTTGTAACCCAAGGACTTACTTTATATATATATATATATATATATATATATATATATATATATAATATGCCCATTTTAGTTTTGTATTTTGGGAATTAACATTGCTCAGTAGGATAAGGGGAAAATTCTAATAGAATTTTTAAAAATAGTATATAAAAACCACACTGTAAATTAATACTGGAAGTATGCTGAAATTGACGCAAATTCTTTTTTCTAATATTTTATCCCTTTTTTTTTTTTTTTTTTTTTTTTTGTGCAAAACCTTTTGAAATGTTGTGAAAAAAAACATTTTTTATTGAAAATTAAAATTAAATTTCTAAAAATGCAATTGACTGCAACTTAAAAATGCATTAATATCATACCTTAAAAAAAGATGCTGAATCTTTACAAATCAAAATTGTTTAGTTGAATTCCTAACAGTGTTGGAAATTTTAAAAGTAAAAATAGTTTTTATTTTTATTTATAAGGGAATTTTATTAATTATACTCATCAATTTTTTTTTTTCCTTTTTTTTTTTTTATTATAAATAAAAATATTACAATACAATTTATTGATATGGGCTGCCTCATGTTTTTATAGTCAGCAAAAACAACAATAATACTATATTTTGTTTCCTCCCCTCGTCAATTCTTTTTATACATCATTTAGCTTTTAATTATATAATTTAGGTTAAATACTTATGCAGTTAGTATAAATACTGCCACCATGCAGTAATTTGATGTGGTGCTTTTTGTGATTACCACAAATAAAGAACAGATCCTTCAGTTCATGAAACTGGTGTTATTGGCGGGGTTTCCTTGTAGGCTAGGTTTTACCGATGTCCTTTTACCTAACACCATCGCTCTCGAGGGAGTAGATACCATTGACAATCCCTCACTATTGATGAGGTGGGGGGGTCTTCACCGCTTCTGTAACTTACCTTTTTACAGATAGGGGTGTTGATCTTATGCAAACCCTTTTATCCTCCGGGCGAGGTAGACTGGTTACCAACCAAGGCTATAGAACCCAATCTGTCCTGCTATTTAACCCATAGCTGGAGGGTGAAGAGATGGATTAATACCTTTCCGAAGGCTATTTGCGCGTGAGTGAATGCAACGAATTCAACTGGAATTCAAACTTGGCTCTCTGATTTCTTGTTCCGAGCTAATATCGATTGCACCACAAACGCACATCCACCCATCCCCTTATTATTTATGTGATAATGCTAGCATCATTGCCGACTTGATCTTATTATTATTATTATTATTATGGATTTTACAGAATTGAAATGTACACATTGTATGTGATAAGTCTTCATATCTCTCTTTTTCTCTTTCTCTGTATGTGTGTGTGAAGAATAAGCAGGCAACTCCTTATTGTTATTACATAGGGAGTGGTGGGGGGGGGGCTCTCTCATACACTTATCCAATCCTGGAATATTAAAATACCTTAGTGTTATCTAACTTAAATAAGTTTCCCCCTCCCTGTTATCCATTATCACTCACCCATTGATATTTTCCCCCTCCCACTCCTCTTTTCTTTCTTTGTCTCTCTCATTTTCTTTCTCTCTCTCTCTCACAAATTTTGCTCTTTAGAAGCAGTAACTTTTTCCTTTTCTTTTTTTTTTTTTTTTTTTTTTTTTTCCTCCAATGATTGAATTAGAGAGATCCTGGTCAGACCAAGTTAAAATATTATATATATATATATATATATATATATATATAAGTAATCTTTACTCAACTATTTAAATATATATATTGCATTTTTGGTTTTGAAAGTATGTATAATCCTTATTTTTTTTTTAACTATCATTCATATATATATATATATATATATATATATATATATATATATATACACTAATTTTCAGCCTAATTTTTAATTTTTTTATCTTTAAGTGTTTTCTCTCTCTCTCTCTCACTCCTCTCTCACTATATATATATTGAACATAATTTTTTTTTGTTTTTGCATGTTTGTTTTTGTTTTGTTGTCATTTTTATTTGTAATCTCATTTTTTTTTCCTTCACCACTACCACCACATCCTTTCACTCACCTTATGCCCCTGTACCCTCTCCAAACACCCCCCTCAAACTTTTTCCTTTTTTGGGCAGCTCTGTAGGGAGAAGTTTCAATTTCCTGCATTGCTGGCTAGCTGTGATTATTTCCCATCCCCCCATTTATTCCATTCCTGAATTTTTATCTGGTAATTAAAAAAAAAAAAAATCTATATACAGTATAATGAAAACTGAAAAAAAAAAAAAAACTTTTTCTAAAAAAAGGAAAAAACAAAAAAAAACAAACAAAAACTCAATCGTCTTTAAAGCAGTCACCTACAAAATAACAAAAAATAAAAATATACGTATGGCAACAGCGAGCAGCTTGGCAACTATGGGTTTTATAATATATATATATATATATATATATATATATATATATATATATATATATATATATAATTCTGAAGGCATTTTTTTTTACCTTTTTTATGAAAAGCTTTTCACAATTTTCTACACTTTTGTTTATTTTTGTCTTTTTTTTTTTTTTTTTTTAATCCCTGATTTTTTTTTTCATATTTATTTTATTTTCTCTTATTTTTTTTATAAAAAAAAACAAAAACCAGGTGTTTGTTTTTGTTATTTTTTAGTGTTTTTTTTTTTTTTACCATTTATTATATTTTTTTACTTTATTTTATTATCATTATTTCAATTTATTTTTTTCTTTGTTAATTCATCTGCCCAGAGCACTTCTAAAAAAAAAAAAATGCTTCAGAGTTCCTTGAAGCATTTTTTTTTTTTTTTTTTTGTTTGCCCCAGGTCAGTCTGCTTGCTCATAAGGTATTGACCATCAGTCTATCCGTACGGGAGCTATATTTATTTTCTCACCTGTACAAGTTATTTCAAGGTTTTTTAGTTGATCTTGGTGTATTTATGAATGTTTTGTACAATTGTACCAGGTACATTCAAGTTTTAATAAACATGTTGTCTGGGATTTTAGACTTTGTTTTTATTGTCCTTTGTTTTTTGTTTTTTTTTTTATTATTGATTTCATTTATTTTTTCTTATCATTCAAGCACTGACGTGTTTGAATATATTCTTAAGTCTGACATTGATTGAATCTAGGCAGCTTTCAAGCTTCACCACTAATTCAGTTCTCAACCAAATTTCAAACAGTTTATAGAGTTAGATAGGACCCCTCCTTAGCTACATTTGGAAAAAAAATAATTTAATTTTTGGTTCAGTAGAAAAAAGTTACATCCAATTATGTGAAGTCCGAAAAGGGAAACTAACTACATAAGTGAATGAGTGACTAAAGCTTCTAATAATAAATCTTATACTTTATAACCTTTTTTCTGCTTAATACTTTTGCATGCGGTTTTCAATATTTAAATTCTGATGATATATCATTTTTGTCAATTAGACCTTGCTTATCACTTACCATTTTATCAGAATTGATAATCAGAATTAATTATAAATAATCAATTTTTTAATATTTTTGAATGAGGTTTTTAGCATTAAATTTGTATTAAATTAATAGCAATGCCTGGAAAAATCATGGATTACATGGAAAAATGCTCGCATGAATAGTAATATTTATATTAAATCTGGAAAAAAACAGGGCAAGTTATTAAACCTGGAAAAGTAAAGGAGAAGATATTCCAGTGAAGTAAAAAATAAGAGATTTCTCAAAATCTTGCAACTAAAAATATTTTTGAATGCAATATTTTAAGTAAGAAATTGCATTTGAATGCAATATTTTAAGTAAGAAATTTTTTATGTTTTACATCACTAGACTATCTTGTCCTTTACTTTTCCAGGTTTAATAACTTGTCCTGTTTTATTTCCAGGTTTAATATAACCTTAAGAATATTACTATTTATGCGCGCAATTTTCCATGTAATACAATATTTATCCAACATTTTTATTACTTCGAATTATTTTTGGCCGTGTTCGAAATAGACACCCATTTTTATTATTTTAAACAGTGTGTATTATTCACCTTGTTCAGACTGTTGACGCCATCTTCATTGCCATGTTTATGACATTTTGGCTGTTAGACATTCCGATGGTCTTCAGGTGCTAGGATTTTGTCTATACTTCTGAAGAGTTAGTATTTAAATTCTATACATTGTTCAGATTGTTGTCCTCATCTTTATTTACGTTTCTGCCGTTGTACACTCCAGCCTTATTATTTTGAAGGGAACTCTTTATTTGTCTATACTTCTGAGATGAGATATTTAAATTATTTACTGCTGTCCTCCTCTTTCTTCCCATGTTTACAAGGTTTAGGTCGTTGTACACTTCGGCCTCTGCTAGGAATTTCTATCAGAATTTCTATATTCTCATTACATGTGCGATGCCACTTCTGATAGCGATGTAGTTATCTCCCTTTAATTTAAGTTATTTGTTCACCTGGTATTCGAACTAACCAACGCCTATATCCACTAGGCCATGTGTCCTTGAGGACGTCAGTGTATGGATTTCTGGGACTTATAAACCTAATGTCCTACTAACCATTAGTGTGTTTATGTCTACCGGTCTGTGCATTGTATAAAATTAAAAAAAAAAAATGAAAAATTGTTATCAAGCATAGCGTGCTTTTAACCTCTCGGTCGCAGAAAGCATCTTATCTCAGCAAGGTTCTATTGACCTTTTTTAAAGAAAGTTTGTGGAGTGGATATCGGCTCGGAACGAGAAATCGGAAGGCAGAGTTCGAATTTCACTTGAATTTCTTGCATTCACTTATGTACTAATAACATTGAGAAAGCTATTAATCCGTATCTTCCTTCCAGTTATGGGTAAAATAACAGAACAGATTGGGTTCTATAGCCTTGGCTGGCAACCAGTCCACCGCAGAAAGCAATGGCAACCTAATCTGCCCAGTCAGTCATGTCTCATTCGAGACATGATCGCCCAAGCGTGTATCACGTATGGCACTTAACTGACCCTCGGTCAAAATTTCTTGAAAGCTCCTATCTACTCGAGTTCGTATCCAAAATATAAAGCAGTTTCTAAAGAATTCGTGGATTTATTTTTAATCCGACATATTTATTTCAAACATTTTTTTTATGTACTTTCTTCTACAAATGGGGACGCGCATTTTTCTCGAGTATGCAGGATGGTACTTTAAAAAAAGAAACGGGGCGTCTTTTTCAAACACGTGTATCCACGTTTAAAGTGTCAAAATAGATATTGTCTCTGACTATTCCTCACAATTTTTTATTCCTGAATTTCTAGGATGAGGAATTTTTCTTATTTACATTAATTCGGCTCGGAACGAGAAACCGGGGAGCCGAGTTCGAATTCCAGTTGAATCCATTGCATTCACTTACGCGCAAATACCCTTGGGAAAGGTATTAATCCGTCTCTTCCTTCCAGTTATTCAGGACAGACTGGGTTCTATAGCCTTGGTCGGCAACCAGTCTACCGCAGAAAATGGCAACCTACTGCGGGATAATCTTCTGCCCAGTCAGTCATGTATCTTTCGAGACATGATCGCCCAAGCGTGTATCACGTATGGCACTTAACTGACTAACTGACTGACATTAATTCGACGCTAAATGATATCCTCATTTTTGTTACGATATTTCAGTCATTGTACCTTCCGCTCTTCAGATACTTGTCAGGGAATTTCCGATTTCCATGTTTGGGTTCTCATCTTGATCTTATTTAGTACTATCCGGTTAATGTTAGTTTCTACGATCTGAGTCTATGCTATCTGATTGAGGGCTTGAATCCAAATTTACGAACCAACATTAGAATCCACTCGGCCATTGTGCTGTTTGACACCTGAAGATGTCTGGGGGACACAACGACCGAAACGTTGTGATAATGAAGCAGTGAAGGTGAGGACATTAGTCTGAATGTGAATAATTTTATTTTCATTTTTTTTTTTTGTATTATGTGGTTTAGCATTATAACTAAATTGTTTATATCTTGAATGATGTTTCGAGGACTTCAACCGTTAACCTATTCATTTATTTATTTATTTATTTTGACACCGGAAGATAACTATTTAAGTAAAGTTCCCTTTCAGAAGACTGTCTTTGCCCCAGACTGCTCTTTTCTCCCATCGTACTAAAAGGGGGATGGTCAAAGTCAGTCTCTGATGTTTGAGGTGTTGCGAAAGAGCTGTTGCAGGAGCTGCATAACTTGTGTTGCTAAACATATATACGTGTTGTATCTTGGGGTCTGTCCCGTTTAGCTGGGCTCGCTGGTGGAGGAGGAAACACTCATCGCGACTTTCTCCCTTTATCTTAGCGAAGTAATCAGATATTGAGGAAAGTTTAACCCACGTGCCAGCAAGAGAGAAAAAAAAACTTTAAAAAAGGCGGACTTTCCGTGGACGCCGCTATTTCTTTAAGCTACCGGTACTTCCGCGGAAATGTTTATTTACAAGGTTATCGAAATATATGAAATAAGTACAATGTGATAATTTTTATGTACTATTTTATAAATGACTATGAAAATAAGTTTGTTTTTTATTGATAATTTTATTTAAAAAAATCAATGAACAAATTTACATAAATATACAGGCATCTCTCGATTAATGTATTTTTGATTGGTACGCTAAAATTTTTATCTTCCAAAATTCGATTAGTGTAGTAAAAACACTTCAGTTTAACCATTGTAATTGAATATTGATTTTTAATAGTTAACGATGTACACGTTAGTTTCACTAATCTAGTTTTGGCATAATTTGCTTAAATATTTCTGTAAAACAACCGAGTTTGCGTCTCTCTCTCTCTCTCTCTCTATATATATATATATATATATTGAGACGCAAACTCAGTTTAATCCCTCGATTTTTGCTTGTTCGATTAATGCGATTTAGATTAGTCACTAATCATTAGCATGCTAAAATGTTTATATCCCAAAATTCGATTAGTGTCTACATAATACTCGATTAGTGCTTTAAAACGTTCTTTACATTAACCATATTAATTGAGAATTGATTTCTTTTTATAGTTAAATTTTATTAAATATAAAAATGGGTAACTATTTTCTTTGTCAATTTTGTTTATATTCGATTCATGCGTATTTTTTTAATACACACTGCACTAATAAAATGACAAATTAAAAACATATATATTTAAATAAGGAATTTAAACGAATATGTTTTTCCAGTACATGATACATTTTCTTAAATTATTTTATATCTTGAAGAATTTGATTTTTACCATTTTTTAAAATTCTGAGTTACGATCCAATATCCAATCGATTCGAACATTTATAAAATAATAAATTGTAAAGATTTCTTCATTGTTCTCATATTTTTAGGATTTACTAAATCTTTATAAATCTATGAATAAAACAATGTTTTCATATTTATTTATAAATTGGTAAGAATTCGTTGCATTCACTTACGCACAAATACCCTTGAGAAAGGTATTAATCTCTCTTCTCCCTCCAGCCGTGGGTTAAATAGCAGGGCAGATTGGATTCTATCGCCTTGGTTGGCAACCAGTCTACGGCAGAAATTAATGGCAACCTTCTGCGAGAAAATCTTCTGCCCAGTCAATCATGTTTCTTTGCGTGTATTATGTGTGGCACTTAACTGACTGAAGTAATTAACAGTATTGTAGTTTTAATGTTGCAAATACAAAATTTCTTTTGAGTTTTTTAATGCCAGATTCAATATCTTCTTCAGAATACACGAGTACTCTCCCTTTAAAATAGATCCTCCTAGCATCTGACATATTCTTTACTTTCGAATATTGCTGTAGTTACATTCCCTGAAATTATAGTTTATGATTATCGTTTAAATTTTGTCTTTCATCAGCATGGCTCTTGCTAACCTCCTTGTTGCTCCTTCTTGGGATAACTTTCCCAGCTGACATGAAGTGGAAAGACTACATTGAATCCGTTGCTAGGTTATCTGCTAATAAAGTTCACTGTGTCGTGCAAGATAATTTTTCTCGCCAGAATTTCTTCATTTAATTTGGATTATTTTCAAAATCTACCTTTGGACATTTTTCATTACTTTTCTTAATGGTCGTTGTCAGTATCCCTCATCATTTATTTCAGTCGAAACATCATTTTCTGTTAACTGAAGTCATCTCTATTAAAATATTAAAAAGTTATGGTGTCTCTGGACAATTTTTTTAACTGATCCAGTCTTTATCAAAGCGTGAAATGAAAGTTATCTTCAAAGGCCACTCCTCTAGATCCCTTTATTCCAAGAAAGGGATAAGGATCTATCCTGGGACCTACTTTTTTTGATTTTTCTGATGACATCAGCTCCCAACTTCGTATCTATGCTGATGACCCAACCATTTACTCTTGCCTCGATACTAAGTCTGATCGGTTTGTCAAAAACCACCCTCAGTCTATTGTTAACTGGCACAAAGGATGGCTTGTTAATTTTAACGCCCCAAAACTAAACTGCTTT
This sequence comes from Ascarosepion bandense, assembly GCA_037127315.1. Classification (NCBI taxonomy): domain Eukaryota; kingdom Metazoa; phylum Mollusca; class Cephalopoda; order Sepiida; family Sepiidae; genus Ascarosepion; species Ascarosepion bandense. The sequence goes on from JBBBDQ010000221.1 coordinate 5,132,927, forward strand.
TTATTAATAATCTGAGAGACCACTTTTTGCCTTCCATCAGCATGGCTAATGTTAACCCCTAGAAGAGTGACGCGTTGTGCTTTCTCGGGCTAAAAGTTTTCAGCTGACTTGAAGGGGAAAGACCAAATTAAATCCATTACTAGGTAAACTATAAAATTTTGTTCACTGTAGACATTGTTTTTTTCCAGAATCTATCTTACATATCGATTTGTCCATGCTTAGAATATTACTGCCACATATAGTCCGGTGCTCCTGCTATATATTTAGAAATCCTTGAGAAGAATCAGCAATATTATTGGTCTGACCTGGCATTTCGGCTTCAGTCACTTTGCCAACACCATGAAGTTGCTTTCATTTTCTATAAATACTTTTATAGTAATTGTTCGGATAAGCTAGTCGCTACGGTCTCCTAAACTTTTTTTTTAAATTTAAGCGCGGTACTACCCTGGTAGGATGTAAGTTGTGGTGCATTAGATATCGCTCGGAACGAGAAATCGAGGAGCCGAGTTCGAATTCTAGTTGAATTCCTTGCATTCATCTACGCACAAATACCCTTTGCAAAGGTATTAATCCGTCTCTTCTCTCCAGTTATGGTTAAATGACAGGACAGATTGGGTTCCATAGCTTTGGCTGGCAAACCGTTTACCGCAGAAAGTAATGGCAACCTACTGCTAGATAATCTGCCCGGTCAGTCATGTCTCTTTCGGGACATGATCGCTTAAAGTGTATATCACGTATGGCACCTAACTGACTAATTTGACTGGTAAAGGGGTTTTCACCAATTTACTGTTGAGTTGGTGAGATGTAAAAATTCTATGCTAATAGATTTTCTCGCCCTTCTCGCAAAGATCTGACACAAGGTCGAAAGTAAGGGGTACCCAGGGAGGATTAAAATCAGTCGTAATTGTTCTCGCGAAATAATCTTGCTAACCATTACAACACATCGAGTTTCCAACACGAGATGAATATCTGTTACGATTCATTTGGGGAAACTCAGGTGGCTTTTTTGTGGGGTTAGTGGAGATATAGGTTGATATAAAAAGATACTGAAAAATTGATGTGAGGAGGAACTTAGAAAAAATATTTTTTTTTAGTTAACTTTTTGGGAAGTGGGGAAGGGTGGGGAAATTCTTAGCATCTTCTTGTAGTATTTGGCCATATTGAAAAACATATATCGATATATCTCAGATTTAATATTCATTTTGCTTTAGCCTCGGGGAGCCTATCAAATTGATACTGTTTAGCATCACAGTTGGCAAATTTTCAGTCGATCTTCTTCTTCTTCTATGTGCTTTGTCCTTTCAGGATGTAGGCGATCATGGCCTTCCACGCGTCCTTATCCCCGGTGGCTCTTAACACACTTTCTTCTGTAACACCTTGCAACCCCCATTCTGTCATCGATCTGCTTAGGCCCTTCAGATATGTTATCCGCTGCTTTCCCTTGTCACTTTTTCCCTCTATCTGGCCTGTTAGTCTCAGGTTCTCCGAACCATCCTTCTTCAATGCATATCCCAGGAATTTTAGTTGTCTCTTCCTGATGCTCAGTATTAATTTCATTTTCGTTTCCATCCTTTCCAAAACCTCATCAGTGCTCACATTCACGGTCCATGATATCCGCAGCATCTATTATCATTTATTCTACCAGTTCATAGCTAGGACCCGGCATGCCCTGTATACAGGATTGATCCACCCACATTTCCTTTGTATTCTAGTCCTAAGAAAGAAGAGCCATTTTTATCCATATCTGTGGCACAAACTCCCGAGAGGATGCTTTTTCATTGACTCCGATTACCGAACACAACCGTATTTAGTTTTGTGGCTATCAATAATCTTGATATTACTCAAATTTCATTCTCAATTAATCTACAGCAAGTATTTCTTTCATCTTAATTTTATTTGTTTATTGCATTCTCCACGTAACCATTCCACGATATTTCTACTTAATGCTTGTTTAACCTGACTGGTATTGATACCATTCAAGTTCAGTAATTTTATTCATTCAATAATGAAAATTCATATGCAATGGACGGAATGATCATTGCTTATAGCTAATGACTCTTTCGTTCCATAAAGTCGACTAATTTTAACACTTTCATCTGTTTGCATTTTGATCTTTAAAACAATTCAGTGACGACATCATCTGTGTTGACCAATTCTTTCATATGACGTCTGGTTCATTGTTTACTTAATTTTAGTTACAAGTCAATATTTTAACCCACTATGCTCAAGAGGAGTTTTAGGGTGCATTGTGATTATTACATGTTAGGATAAATTAAAATTCATAACACCGTTTCTTGTTATAAAAATCTTTTAAAAAAATAACGAAAAAAACTTGAAAATCAAAGAATGGTTTCCAATTTCTTGTTCAATCAAAAGACAATTTTTATTGTTTGAAATGTGAAAAATTTCGCGTTTGTGCTGTTCCATTTTGAAAAATTAAAGCTAAGTGAACAATCCGAAGCTTCCAAACTTACTTCAGAGGAAACTGTTTACTTTAAAAACAGTAGAATAAAACCCCAAAACGGAGAACATCAATTACTGAATGATCTTTAAAATCAAATTCAAAGGATGGCAGTGAGGAAAATTGAGCAACAATTTATTTTAAAGAACACGGAGAGAAGAGAGAATGGATCATGGTTTTATGAAAGATTTCTAAGTTGACATTTACAATACTGATTGGCGGAGTCAAGTTATTAAAAATTATGTGATTGAAAGAAAAAAACAATTTCCAGGTCTGATCAAATGTCAACTGTAAATTGTGTTGCATTAAATTTTTAAGTTGAATTGTTGAGGTCAAGGCTACATTCACATTCTTGGAGATTGAACGCACTATCCATAGTTTGGCTCATTAATCACCCGTTCTACGACAAGCGCCTGAAATATAAACGTTGAATTGCAACGCGATGGAATCTATTTATAATGCAGAAAAATTCAGACCACTTTTGGACGAAATTCATGATCAATAACACGAATTTTTGTTCGGAATCAATGTTAACAACGTTATCGGTCGCAAAATTTAAAAAAAAAGTATTCTTTATTCAATCCAACGAAGTGACATTAGTTCAAAAGTAGAAAAAAAAAACAAAAAAACGGTCGTGCTTTAAAGCCGAATTTCATGTTTTGATCTGATTGGATGATACCAAGATGGACATTACGTTTATTTTTTATTTTTTATTTTTTTTTTAATAAAAAAAATAACAACAAAAAACAAGTTATAATAATATCGACATTACGTTTTCTTGCACTAGGATTATTCGCTTATCTTTATTATTTATTTATTTTTTTTCATTTATTCATATATTGTTTTTGACTGCGAATTTACCCTTTCTTTTATTTGTTAAATTTTAGCAAAATACATTTATGTAAATATTCAAAGATGTACTTTGTGGTGCAGTATATATCGGCTCGAAACGAGAAATCAGAGCCAAGTTCGAATTCCAGTTCACTTAAAATGCTCTTGGGAAAAGTATTAATCTGTCTCTTCTCCCTCCAGCCATGGGTTAAATAGCAGGACTGATTGGATTCTATAGCTTTGTTTGGCAACCAATCTACCGCAGAAAGTAATGGCATTCTTCTACCCAGTCAGTTATGTCAATTTCGAGACATGATCGCCCAAGTGTGTATCACGTATGGCACTGAACTGAAATATTCAGCACAGTTCTTCACAATCATGCATGTTCTAAAAAAATTACAAAAACTTATCTACTAATATAAATCACAAGAACACATGAAAAATTATATGAAAAACCTAATTATAATACCTTGTCTGTCATTTTCAGTATATATATATATATATATATATATATATATATATAGTCATCCGCAGACAGATCTGTTTCGCTGTATCACAGCTCATCAGTACTGTTAGACAGCCGATTGCTTTTTTACCCAGGATTGAACCCCGATCGAATTGGCGTCAGTTGGTGATTCTACCTCTGAGCTACAGGCGCTCGGTAGAAGGAGGCAGACATTTTAGCGTGTATATTATCATTATACACGCCCAATATTAACTTATTTATAAATGGAACTGTGTGTGTGTGTGCGTGCGTTACCTATAGACTGCGAAACGGCTGAACCGATTTTCTTGAAAATTGACACAGTTGTACTATAAGCGTCTGCGAGTGTTCTTAGCTAGGTTTTGTGTCGAGGTACCCCCGATAAATATCGAAAATCGATAATCGAAAAAATCGGGTTATAGAAGGAGTGGTCCGATTTTAATCAAATTTGATATGCTCATAGACAAAGACATAAGAAACGATATTCAGAAGTTTCACGGTTGCAGTTTTTACAATAGTGCAGAAAATCGATAATATATATATATATATATATATATATATATATATATATATATAAAAGGCAAGATGTTTGTGTGTGTGTGTGTCTGTTTATTTGTCTGTATGTCCTTTATACAAATCCACAATTTTTATCCGATTCTCACCAAACTTCACACAAATATTCTTTAGGCTGAGTCTGAGCTCCAAGACCATAGATTAGTTTTAAAGCTTTCATTACACCCGAGCAACGCCGGGCTATACTGCTAGTATATATATATATAAAATTTTAAAAATATTACCTTCGTCCTTCTTATACTCCTTTTAAGAAAATTATATTCATAATAAAATAAAAAAAAGACTTCCACAATAACATCCGACACACTCTATGAAATGACATATTAATTGTAGCCATATACTTTAACGCTAAATGTTACGCAAAGTTGATATCATATTATTAGCTTTTCATGACATCCTAATTTCTCCCACCCACCTCCATCGTCTCACACCTTTCCCCGTTGACTTAACTTTCTATTGGTTTCGCGAATTTACCCCACTAGAACTGCATCTACACACCACTTAATTGTCTGGATATGGTAATATTTGGTTTTTAAATTTATATATAATTTCCTAACACTTGTAACTGCAAATAACCTGATGATATTGATAGTACTGAAACATGGCAGCTGTTGTGTAGCGGTGAAAAAATGTTTTCATTATAAATTCCAATAATAAATATTGCTCTAAAACGTATCGAGCACTTTTAAAAAGTGAATGCTACGAACTGTGGATTGCTATTCCATTAGTTGTTACTATTACTAAGTTATACACAAACCGCCCATAATTATTAAGCCACCCCAGTATTTTAAAAAATGATGGATTTCATACTATTTTTTAGTATTTATTAAGTGAATAATCGTAAATGAAAATAGAATGGTTCTTTTGTTAATACTGCACAATAACATATGCATCAAATGAATATATAAATATTTAATAATTACCTATATTGCAGTTTCAGCAATGAAAGAATGAAAAAAAAATTAGGATGATTCGGACAAGTTCATCTTTGCTTCCTTGCCTTGTAAAATTTTGCAAAGTAATACTAACAAAAGAACCATTCTCTTTTCATTTGGTAATACATACTAAAAATAGTGTGAAATCACCATTTACTTAAAAAAAAAAAAAAGCTGGGGTTGCCTAATAGTTATGGCCGGTAGTGTGTATGCTCTCACATCCTGATTGAGCATTCTGGAAGAATGGTAGACTTTGAAAAACAGTAGCTACACTGGCATCTACGCATCGTTCATTCAGCAATGAATTAGAGCACTCTCTGCTATTAGGCGTGTATAATGATAATATGCACGCTAAAAAGTCTGAGGAGCACCCATAGCTCAGAGGTAGAATCGCCGACTGACGCCAGTTCGGTCGGGTTTCAATCCTGGGTAAAAAGCAATCGGCTGTCTAGCCGTACTGATGAGCTGTGATACAGTGAAACAGATCTGTCTGCGGATGACTATATATATATATATATATATATATATATATATATATATCTTTAAACGAAGAGCTCGTTTTATCCAAAGGGTCAAAGGAATCAATTCCAAGGACAAACTTATTAGAGTTTATAACCTTTTCTATCCCTTGACGCGCAATTCTATTCTCGACTAATATCATTTGTTGTCCTCATATTTATTGCTGTATTCACGATGTTGCGGCCGTTATACGCCTCTAACTTCTTCAGGTGATTGAAATTTCGAAATGAACCTTTTATTTCAATCACGAAATGCAACAGCCGAAACGTCGTAAATATGGCAATAAAGATGAATACAACAGTCCGAACAATGTAAATAATTAAAATACGTAAATCTCAGAAATATAGGCAGTTACTTTAATTGGAACGAGAAATCGGGGAGCCGAGTTCGAATTCTAGTTGAATTTCTTGCATTCACTTACGCGCAAACTCCCTTGGGAAAAGTATTAATCCATCTCTTCCCTCCAGTTATGGGTTAAATAACAGGACTGATTGGGTTCTATAGCTTTGGCTGGCAACCAATCTACCGCAGTAAGTCTACTGCGAGATAATCTTCTGCCCAGTCAGTCATGTCTCTTTCGAGACATGATCGCTCAAGCGTGTATCACGTATGGTACTTAACTTACTGACTGACTTTATTTCATTACTCAAGGTTGATTTTTTATTAACATTTCTTAAATTGGGCGTAATTACTTTCTTTCATTTTAATTCATAGCTGCATATCTTATTTGCATTTTAATTCGCACCGTCAATTAAGAAAATATAATTGTCAGTGTTTCATTGAAAATTAATGATCATACCGTTGTTATTAAATACACCCTTGTTAGATGTTTATATTAGTGTTCTCTCATGCGTTCTTGTGTGAAGTGTTTGAATGCTTTTCTGTTTTAATTGACGCAAGGAGTGACGCCCTAGGGTGAAAGGGAAACGGAAAAAAACAGGTCAAGCAAAACTATGCAAATTACCTTCGTCAATCTTGACTCTTACTAACCTTCGAAATGACGGTCTCGTCAATGGTATGCCACGATGGTCGACTGAAAAACTTCTCCATTCTCCGATGGTTGTTTCTCAATTATCTAAAAGTTTATCCTTACTTTGTCTTGGCTGGAAATAGTCGTGGATTTTAAAAACTTTTGGTGGAATTCTCATAGAAATGAATTTAAAATTCTTTTTGCATTAAAATTCCATAAAAATATGTAAGAAGCTCAGCTTAGTATGGCACAAGGTCACTTTTTAGAGCTGTCAAATAATCGAACTTACTACAGCATTGATGGTTTGCTAAGCTGGCTGATTCATCACTACTCATCGGCAAATGTTATACGTTGTGGTCACTTTATTGGAACAAAGTATTCAATGGCGTTAAACAGAAATAAAAAAAATGAGCCAATCACCATTCGGTGTTATAATGATCTGCACATTAAAAAAAGAAACTGGAAATTTGATTGCAATAAGCTGATAATGTTTTAAACGTTCATTTGCTTGCAACCGACTGATATTTTACAAAAAACATTCGACGCCATTATCCATAATCATAACAGCGTTCTGTTCTTGAACTCATTACACACAAATCTCGAAATTTCACATATTCTACCAAAACAAGAAACGTATGTGTTGGCCTCCACTGACACCTCAGAGAATGCCCACGTGTGATAACATCCATGGTATCAATGAAAGCGTAAAGCCCGCGATATATTCCGAATAATTCACCTGCTCGCTGTGTAATGACAACTTTCAACTATGAAACCCAATAAAAGCGAGGATTTTATTTGTCAAAAACGGATCGCAAATGGAAGGAAAACTCTGATTCAGACGTAAAAGCAGTTTTCAGGATGCCAGACCATGTGTCGGTGTAAAAGAGGAATATTGACAGAAATAAAACGTGAATCTTACGAATATCTAATCGCAACAGCTTTGTCATAAATGGATTTTCTTCAGCCAAAAATTGAAAGAATGAGAAACAAAGCGTGCCTATTATCTGATGAATGTGTTTCAATTCCCCCACAAAGTTTTTTTACCTTGTTATACAGACGTATTTTTAACCTTATACATACATATATATATATATATATGTGTGTGTGTGTGTGCGCTTAACCTTTGTTTTAATTTCAATATATATAAAATATATTTGTTTTTAAAGTTTATGTGTACATATATATATATATGATTTGATCTTATACATGATTTAATTATATATATATATATATATATATATATATACACACCAATCCGAAATACTTTTTTTGTTTTAAACCTTATTTTTAATGCATATGCACATCTGAGTCAACGCTCCGTTCATATATTAAACATTGTTTATTTATTTTTGTCTACCGGTCTAAATATTCGAAAAAATTCACGGAAGAAAGTCCAACGTGTTTGTTTTCAAATATGGTCTGCACAATCTTTTGCATGACGAGATTTGTAATTTTGGAAAGCCTACTGCGTTGTGGTACAGTGGATATCGGCTCGGAATGAGAAACCGGCGAACCGAGTTCGAATTCCATTTGAATCCATTGCATTCACTTACGCGCAAATAACCTTGGGAAAGGTATTAATCCTTCTCTTCCTTCCAGTTATGGGTTAAATAGCAGGACAGATTGGGTTCTATAGTTTTGGTCGGCAACCAGTCTACCGCAGAAAGCAATGGCAAACTACTGTGGGATAATCTTCTGCCCAGTCAGTCATGTCTCTTTCGAGACATGATCGCCCAAGCGTGTATCACGTATGGCACTTAACCCTCTAGGGCCATTCGTATCATATTTGATACAGTATGAAAACAAGCCTTGAAAGAAATATTTTCCTGAAAAATTTTTTAAGAGAAATATTTTATAAATTTCAAATGAAAGCAGTACTGACTGCTCAGTTAATGAATACCAAATGTTTCCTTATAGGGAAATACCAAATGTTTCCTTATAGGGAAATACTGTATCAAATATGATACGAATGGCCCTAGAGGGTTAACTGACTGACTTGCAGGTATGGCGGGTAGTACGGAATGCAAAAAGTGCATTCACTGCCTATGATAGATATTGTATTTCGAATATACAGGACAGTAGACGAAAATAACTAAATAGTCAGTTTAATGGATAAATGGAGCATCTGCTAAAAATAAAGATTAAGTAATTTAAAAAAATCCATTAATTCTTTAAAAATTGCTCTGTTTACGTTTGGATACGAAACCGAGAAGATATGACTTAGAAAAGTTTGTTTTTATTAGGCAAATTGTACACAGTATACACTCGCATGCATATTCACACACATATACTCCTGGCCGTAATTAATAGGCCACCCCAGTTTTTTAAAAGAAATCATGTATTTCATACTATTTTTAGTGGATAATTTTAAATGAAAATAAAATGGTTCTTTTGTTATTATTATTTGCAAAATTTTACAAGGCAAGGTAGCAAAGATGAACTCGTCCGAATCACCCTAAATTTTCTTCATTCTTTCATTGCTAAAATTGCAATATAGGTAATTATTAATTATTTATGAATTCTTTTGATTCACATGTTACTGTGCAGTATTAACAAAAGAAGCATTCTATTTATTATTCACTTGGCAATAAATACTCAAAAATAGTATGAAATACATCATTTTTAAAACACTGGAGTGGCCTAATAATTATGGCCGGTAGTATACGTATGCATATATATATATATATATATATACACACACACATGTATGCTATATATATATATATATATATATATATACACATATACACACGTATGCATATATATATATATATATACACATATACACACGTATGCATATA
>JBBBDQ010000221.1:5152500-5162500 GCA_037127315.1 Ascarosepion bandense
TTTCCCCTCTCATCATGTTTTCTTTTATGGTTTTATATCAGTATATTCTCCCTGCATTAATTTAATTCCGACGAGTTATTTACTTTTGACGAAGCGTCAAACGTAAGGCGCCGTAAGCTTCTGTCATTTCATTCTAGTGCAAATTTCACTTTTGTATTTGATTTGAAACATTAAATTACGATCCCCATTTGAAACACATTTTACCTTTTTGTGTTACAACAAACCTTTTTACGTATATATATTAAATAGTGATTTAATTTTCAGTGTTGATAAACTCGTGTATATGAAAGATAAGTTGTATTGACTGCGAATATCTAACATGAGGAGTATGTTACTTATAAAATAATTTCCATATGCCAGAAAAACTCATTTTTTTCTATAAAGCGTCTGGTTGTCCGGCTCATGTGGTTGTCGTTTGTGTTGGAAATATTCGTCGTCAGTAAAAATGAATAATTCATGTTCCCTGATTTGATTTTAATGAGCCGAAGAGTTGAACATTTTGACCCAAAAACTCTGCTCGGAGGCTTGTTCATAAGTGGACCCCGAATTCAAAATTAAAGAAATTCCTCCCGAATTGGCTTCCTTAGACTTGTTTCTTTGCTTCAAAACTATCCCAGAATATTTGTATATTGTGCAGTGCGCTCGATACATTTACTTATTAGACAATTGTGTCCTTTTAATTTTAATTTTAAATTTAAATTTTTTAAGGTGTGGTCATGTCATACGAAGCGTTTTTCTTAGTCTGAGATCCTTCGTTACATTGCAACTGTGTATCCAGCTATAAATATACAAACCAATTCAATTACAGTGCCGTTTGCCAATGAAACGGTTGAAATATTTTTTTCTTTGTTCCGCACATCTACGCAGTAGCTTTGTAGAAAAAAAAATGTGCTTAACCCTTGTAGATTTTGATTACATTTTAATGTTGTTATTTTAAAAAAATGTGATTGCGCCTTTTTAAAAATTAATGGAACTTTGGAACAATAAGAAATGTTTGAAATATTGCAAAAAGGTAGCATAAATTTACAATTTGTCTTTATATTGTGATCGTCTGTATAAAAAAAAATATCCCTTTTACATTTATATGGTTAATGATTATCACGATTTATATAGCTAATTCGTATCAAACATATATGGCTAATTAATACCAGCTATTTTATATTTATATAGATAATTTATATTAAACATTTAGAATTTATATGGTAAAGCATGTTAAACATTGAAAATTTACAAGGCAATGTGTATCAAATTTTATATTTATATGGCCAACGGTGTTCAGGCATATATGACTAATAAATATCTGACATTCTAAGTTTATTTGGATAACGACTATCGGACATTTTATGTTTATATTCATGATGCTTATCAAACGTTTTATATTTATATGGCTAATGTGTATCGTACATTTTATATTTATATGGATAATAGATATTAAACATTTTAAAATTTAACCGGATAATTTGTATCAGACATTTCATATTTATATGGGCAATTCAGATCAGAAATCTATCGTAAATGAAGAATGGACATAAAAAATTTAAATGTATTATACGTATCAAGTATTTTATATTTATATGAATAATGCTATATTTATATAGATAGACCATATCAGACATTTCATATTTATAAGTTCATTGGTGATCAAACTCGTATGGTTAACGAATATACATCTTAGGCTTTTTATATACCTATATGGGCAATAAATGCTATATTTATACAGTCAATGCGTCTCAGATATTTTATATTTAAATAGTCAATGGTGATCAAACTTACACGTTTAATAAATATCAGATATTCTAAATTTATATGGTCAATGAAGGTTAGATGTATATCGGTAATAGACAGCAAACATTTAGTCTTTTTTGGAGTAATACGTATCATATATTTTACATTTATATGGTTAATAAGAATCCAACATGTAAGATTAAATGACGTATAAATATGTGGATAACATAAATTTTATATTTAATCTTTCTTCCAGAAAATTAAAATTCTTTCGATTGAAAATATACAAATACGCAATTAGATGACATAAGATATTATGTAAAAATATCCTGCTGTTTTTAAACTGCAAGATCAACATTTTCCATCCGAGATAGTATTAAAAACTTACGAGAATAAGACTGTTAATGATATAAGCGGGTAAAAGTTATATATATATATATATATATATATATATATATATATATATATATATAAAGGATTTGTAATATTCTTAATTTAATAATTTAATAATTTAAATAATAAGTTATATATGTTCATTTTATTCGTTAGGTAAATATTCTAGTTAATTATTAAATGATACATAAGAGAATCATGTAAAATGCTTATATATATGACAAAAAGGAAACTTAATTTAGTCGAAGCGTTGTCTTAAAGGTGTCTTTGATTCATCCCAAATATATTTTAGCCAAAGTTACCTTTAAGATCAGGTGGTTTAATTATAAGTCTTCATTCAAAATAAGAAACTTAAAAAACTGTACAAAATTGGCTAGCCACATGTAGAAATTGAAATCAAAATATGAAAAAAACCCAGACATAACGTGGAGTATAGTGAAAACTGCCAAGCCTTACAACGGTGGAAAAATATGTAGCCTGTGCCAGGAAGAAAAGTTAGAGCTTATGCTATTCCCAAACAAAAATGAACTATTGAATGAAAGAACAGAAATTATGACTAAGTGTAACCATACTAAAATATACCTATTAGGTTCATACAACCATGGATGAAAACGTTATAATTTCTTGTAATTTTAAAAATTGCGCGTTCAAAATTTCCCTACCACGCGAGTATTAAAAACAAAACTACCGTTATGTGAGCGTTCTTAAAAAACGGTAGACGGTAAAATCAGTTATTACAAATCGCCTAAAGACACCACTCATGGTAGAAACCTAGGTCGCGTAATAACTCTATTACAAATGGAATATATATATATATATATATATATATATATATATATATATATATATATATATATACAAGTTTCATTAAAAATGACAGAAAGGGTGCTATGGTTAAGTTTTTTATAAATTTTTTCATGTGATTTTACATTTTTTTCTCTTTTCAGGACATAATTTATGTAAAAATTGTCCAAATGGTTTATTTATTCAAGTACTTTCGGATATACTTTTAGCCATAATCAAGAATGAATTTTATTTTCATGAATCTTATTTCAACTGAATATATAAATTGTTTTGTGCATGTATGTAGAGTCAGAGGAATGTTTTCAAACTAATGGAGTAAGTATAGAAAAACCCTCTCGGTCCGTGTTTCTCTATTAAATATCCGATTTAGAAAAAACAAATTTAAAAAAACTAAGTGACTAAATAAAAAATAGTAACTATAAGCAAGATAAATATTCACTTATATATGGAAATACACAACTCCAGTTGGTGCAATCAAGAAAATTATATTATCTATTACAGAAAATTTAAAACAACTAACCTCATTATCAAAAATGCACTTGCGAGTTCTAAACTACAAAAAATCAATATTATTTACAAATTTACATCTCCTTTAAAGAACTTTGTTATTGATCAATCCAAATTCGTAACTAATTACATTGGATACACTACAATATTTTTAACAACAATGCTCACATTACATTTCTTTGACCATAGCTCTGTTAGGTCTCATTTAAATATACATGAAGACCTTTCAAACTCTATCCTTAACATACTCTTTGTTAAAACGAATATGATAACATCATCCACTTGTAAAAAAGAAAAGGTTAAACTTTATGGAAGCTTAATTAATAAAAAAATTAAGTAAAAGCCAACACTGATCAGTATCAACTATGAACACAGCCATATTGTGCTCACCGTTTATGGAATACAGAATGTTCCTATGACTCTACATACATACATAAAACAGCTTGTATATTCAGTTAAAAATAAAATAAAATATAATTCATCCTTGATAATGGCCAAAGGTATAACCGAAAGTACATCGAGAGAGAAAAAATTCGGATATTTTTATGTAATTTATGTTCTGAAAAGAAAAAGAAACTATAAGATAACATAAAAAATTCTATAAAATTAAACATAGCACCTTGTCTGTCATTTTTAATGAAAGTTGCGTAAAGGTGGGATTGCTGCCTAAATGTATCACACACACACACACACACACACACACACACACACACACACACATATATATATAATGAATTTGTAATATTCTTAATTTAATCATTTAGCTTTATTTTATTCCGTAGATAAATGTTCTAGTTAATTATTTAAATAAATGAATACTTATAAAAATTACGCAAAAATTATTTCATATATATATATATATATAACAAGTAAAAAAACTTAATTAGCTAACGCGTTTTGTTCTCTGATGAATTTTATCATGACAAATGCAATGATTTTGTTGTTTAACAGGTATTCATATGCAAGACCAAAATGTTTTTGTTTATTTTAAATATAAGAACACTTGCAAATATTCATCAGGTTAGTCGAAATGTTATACAACGGAAATGTTACACTTCAGTCCGAAGACGTATTAGAATAGCTATAGATGCCATCCCAAATCTAAGCAAAATATTAAGAAACAGTGAAATTTAATTAGAAAGAAGGAAAAGAATACTGAACTGTTATGCAATATCAGTTCCCGTATATAACAGTGAATAATGGATAATCTCCTCACAGATGGCGAGAAGCAAAAAGATGTGTTTCTACAGAAGAAGGCCGAGGATACAATGGACAGTCCGCATTAACAACGAAGAAGTTTTAAGAATTATGGAAAAAAGACAATTACTGTTAAATTCAGCAAGTTGTTGTTGAGCAGCTGACACCCACCTGCTGCCGTCAAAAAGGGAATGATCTGGGGCCCGAAATAGCTGTATAAGCATATATTAATAGCTGTCAAAGATTCGGAGTGTCATTGACGATTTATACTAGACTGTGCTCTCTGCGACTCTAACAGCTTAACCTCTCCTTTCTTTTCAATTTTTGTTGTTTTGTCTTATCTGTGTTTGTCTTTTTTGTACTTAATATCCATTAGAACGGATATTGTGCTGTAGATACTTCAGCACACGTCATCTGGTATCGTATTGCCGCCTCGGCCATACAACATAAGTGATGATTGAAATTTCTGTGACACATAATAAGGAAAGGGTGATCGGAGAACTTCACAATCAGAGGATATATTGAAGGTAAGAGGGACTGGGAAACCGAAATGATGGGGAATAGACAAAAATTAATAAGAGCTATAAAAATAAGAAATCGTGAAGAGCTGTGTTCTAACTTAGCAATGTCACGCCGATAATATGAAGATTACCAGCACATAATCTAACGGAGCCATAATTGAACCATTTTTAAAATAATAATTTCACACCGAGCAAGGCAGAAATGCCACTGGTGTGCAGGGGGTGACAGTGACAGAATAAAAAAGGTACAGGAGAAAAGAAAAGATAAAAGATGGATGGGAATCAAGTGGATAAAAGATGGCAATTGACGTTGCATTTAAACGATCAGGGAAACAAGCAAATTGGAGTTAGTTCTACAAACGGGAAGTGCGGAAAAAGAAACTTGTAGAGTAGAAGAGGGTTAAATTTAACTATTTCGGCGGTAAAAGGGTGGGTCCTTGATGCTATCTAATAGCTCGAGTAAATATGTGGTCGGGGTACCAGGGAAAAAAGGTCGTCAGAGCAGTTACCATGAAAATACTTGTAGAAAAGACAGTGAGAAGTCACATCATGTCGGTGAGAAAGTGACTGAAAGCGAGCTGCCAGGTCAAAATGAATTATATTGTAGATCTTTAGAGAACTTCAAGATGAACAGCAGGAGCACCTGACCATATATGACAACATTATTCAATGCACGGACGAATAGTAGATTTATAAATGTGCAAAATTGGTTCTGACGAGAAAAATCTCTTGGCCTGACACAATGAACCAAACTTCCTAGCAGTAGATGCAGCTATGGATTCAATGTAGTTTTTTTTAAAAAATCGTATCACCCCGAGCAAGGCAAGGTAAGAGTAAAAAGATTAAGTAGAAGAGAGTGAAGAGGAAGACGAACCTGTTAGAAAGGAGCAAGAGAAGGATGGGAATACAATTGTGATGACAATTGCAAAGGTGGAGAGAAAGGAAAAGATATACGGGGTGGTGAAAGAACTAGAGTCAAGTGGTTAATAGATGAGTATTGACATTGCATTTAAATTCCTGGAGGTTGTAGCCGTCAGGAAAGCAAGAATATGGAAGCGAGTTCCACAGGCGGGAAGTGCGAGAGAAGAAGCTGCAGGAGTAGAATTGTCGTCTGCATTTGGTTAATCTGTGTATGGGTGGGACCCAGTTGCCAATCTGGTTGCACGAGTAAACACCTGTTGCAGAGGCATCAGTGACTTAAGTTCATTGGAGCAGAAAAGTTCGTTGGAGTTATTCTATTTGAAGTCATTTGAGAGAGTAAGGCCAGGGAAGTTCAGTGCGTTGCTCTCTAGGAGACTTGCGTTATCTATTCCAATGGTAGGCAGAAATGTTTCTCTATGGTGGTTAAAGGAGAGCAGCTTCGTTTTAGAGGAATTAAAATTTACTAGCCATCTCCTACCCAATTTATTACAGACTTGAAACAGTTTTCATGGACTGTTAGAAAGACTTTGTGTTCATTTATTTTTCATTTATTTGAGGCTAAAATTTTTTGAGGATTTCATGAGAGTTTGTAATTCTCAGGGAAGCAAGTAAATGGAAGAGTGTTCCACAAATTGTAAGTGCAAGAAAAGAAGCTATTGAAGTAAAAGAAGCCGTTGTCTTTAACTATTTCGACGGCAAAAGGGTAGAACCTTGATGCCTATCTACTAGCATGAGTAAGTACTTGTGCTCGGAAAATGAGGGACAAAAGCTTGTAAGACCAGTTGCTATGAAAATAATTGTAGAAAAGACAAAGGGAAGCCACATCACTTTAGTCAGAAAGTAACTGAAAGCGGGATGTCAAGTCAGAATCGATTATATTGCAGATCCTTCTCTGGATTTTGTCGAGAACTTCAAGATGAATAGCAGTAGGACCCGATATGGCAAGATTATTCAATGCACGGAAGAATGGTAGATTTATAAATATGCCAAATTGGTTCTGACGAGAAAAGTTTCTTAGTCTGATACAGTGAACCAAACTTCCTAGCAGTAGATGCATCTATGGGTTCAATATAGTCATTCTATTTGAAGTAATTTGAGAGAGTGAGGCCAGGGAGGTTCAGTGCGTTGCTCTCTAGGAGACTTGCGTCATTTATTCTAATGGTAGGCATGGATTGTCAGCCTTGGCAGAATTCTTACAAAGACGGTCGTAAATGGTGGTGTCATCTGAGTAGATGCCAACTTGAGAATTGATTACATCAAGAAGATCATTGATGAAGATCAGAAAAGGCGTAGGACTCAGGATAGAACCTTGAGGGACGCCCGCGTTTGTATGAAAAAATCTAGAAGCTTTCCCAATCAAAACAACCTTCATTTCCCGATTTGATAGAAACGATTGGATTAAATCAAACAATCGTTCAGAAATACCGTAGCTCTTGAGCTGGCACAGCATGCCAAATCCTGTCAAATGGTTTCGAGATATCAAGAGCAACGTTCTCATCAAGTGTTTGGTATATATATTCAGTGGTGGTCGTTGGCACATCAGCGGTAGACCTGGCGAAACGGAAGCCATATTGTTTGTCAGAGTTGTGAGATGGCTATTTCAGCATTGATAATAGCGTCGAATAACTTGCTAAAGAGCGGTATGAGGCTAATTGGGTGATAATTAGAGGGGCCAGAGGATTCCTCAGAGATTTTAAAAACAAGAATTACAGAGAAGGACTTACAACAAGCAGGAATGCAGGAATTAGTAAAGCAATAGTTATAGAATTTGGCGAGAACTGGAACCAGCTCAGGGCACATTTCTTTAGGACATTCAAAAGAGATAGATAAAGAACAAATTGAGATAGATTGATAGATAATAAAAGGACTGGTATAGGTAATGAAAAGTCAGAGTTAGATATGAAAATTCTAAAATAGATTGATAGATTATGAAAAGAATGAGATCGATAAGTAACAAAAAGTGAGATAAATATTGAAAAGACTGAGACAGATTGATAGATAATGAAAATGTGAGGTAGACTGATAATTAAACAAGTGAGATAGATATATGAAATATAGATAATGAGAAGTCTGAGATACTTAGATCATGAAAAGACTCAGATAATGAAAATAAAATGAGATAGATAAAGCAAAGAATGAGGTAAATAGATGATAAAATGAATGAAATAGATAATGAAAAACTGAGATAATAAAAAAAAACAGATAAAGAATGAAATACATAAGGTACAAATGGAGAAAGATAACGAAAAGAATGAGATAGATATGAAAAACTGAGATAGATAGATTGATAGATAATGAACTGAGATAGATAATGAAAGGTCTGATATATATATGTATATATATATATATATATATATAAATATATATATATATATAATGAAAAACAGATAATGAAAAGAATGAGATACATAATGGACAAATGGAGAAAGATCACGAAAAGAATGAGACAAATATGAAAAACTGCGATAGATTGATAGATAATGAAGTGAGATAATGAAAAGTCTATATATATATATATATATATATATATATATATATATATCCGAGTGAATAAGATAATGAAGTGAGATAATGAAAAAGTCTAATATATATATATATATATATATATATATATATATATATATCCGAGTGAATAAGTAACGAAGGAAAATATACAGCATCCAAAACATTAATTTAAAACAGTGCTCGATATATAATATAGAGCTGTGAATATTTATTATAAATTATATTTTAGAACATGTACAATTTTTTTTATATATATCCACTACAAATTGTACATTTTTTTCGACATTGGACTTCCAATGTCTCAGCAGGTGGTGTGGAAAGGAATGGAAGACCTCTTTTATTACATCCTCAAACAAGCAATAACAGCTAAATCAGTAAAGGAATCATGTTTCCTTTGTCTTCAAGAAAAAATTGAAATCATTAAATACATAAATAGCAACAAGCTTTTAAACCAGAGGCATGAAACCACAGTACACTGCAAACACATTAAAGAACTAACCTTGAAATCATGCTGAAAAATACTGCACAAGCACTAGGACCCCCTTCCCTAAAGACGATAAACCTTTATATTACTAACAATCCTCTTATATCAAATTTTACCTATTACAAACCACGAACTATAATCAAATCTAATTTAAAGTTTTATAGAAAAAAGTAATTTCCTAAATTCAAAATTAAGGTTAAATGTACAAAATTAGATTGATTATAAAACTGTGCTTAAATACAAAAATATTCTATAGTTGTACAAATAAATATTAAAGATAGGTCCAGTCCCATCCTTTCCTACCCTTTACACCACCTTATTCTCCCCCTCTAATAAAACCGAAGAATAAAGGCTAGCCATGCGGTCATAAAACACACTTTATGAAACAACTATATCCCCTACCTACTCCACTTTCTTCAAAATTCTAACGGACAATTTACAAGACTTACTCCCTTATCGCTAACCCCCACCAACACCCCACACACAACTCCCAAATATAAGAAAAGAGGTCTTCCATTCCTTTCCACACCACCTGATGAGACATTGGAAGTACAATGTCGAAAAAAATGTACAATTTGTAGTGGATATATATAAAAAAAATTGTACATGTTCTAAAATATAATTCATAATATATATATATATATATATATATATATAATGAAAAGAATGAGATAGATATATAAATTAGGATAGATCGATAGATAGATCGATGTATAGATTGATAGATAACTGATATAGATAATAAAAAGACGCACACACACAAACACACACACACACACACACACACACACACACACACACACACATATATTATTGGAGTAGATAGATCTATCGCCTGGTTCACACTCCACCCACGTCTATTGAACAGGTTAAGAGGCTCATCCCTTGTTCCATGTTTAGGATGTGGTTTCCGGCTTTCTCTTTTCCAATCTTTTCACTATTA